>JAJGRX010001484.1:0-600000 GCA_025461125.1 Carex kokanica
TTCCATTCAAACCTGCTCTGTTAATAAATTCGGCTGAAATAAGAATATGCTCACAGAGTATTTGAGTTGGAGGATACTAATTTTGATACTTTCTATTATGTTTTACTGTTGATAAGAAATGTAGATTGTGTCACATTCAAATTTTGTAGATAATTTAATATTTTATAAAATTGTTTATTTCAATGTATTAGAATGACCAAGTGCTATTTATTACAAAAGGTAAATTACTAAATTAAATGATAGGTGGAATATATAAAACAATTATTTTAGTCTAAAATTTAATTTGTAAATGATATATTACATATAATTAATTACAAAAAGAATGAAGTGACTTGTTTATGAATTACTAAATGATTTAGGGAAAAAATTATATATCATGACATGGTTGTTGCATCCATAGCTCATGGCTTCAATGTTGAACATAGCATATGAACTCTTGAAGTGTGACATAATGAAGACCCACAAGTATTCGAAGTCCGATGATCGATCAGAGCCGTTAATTTCGAAGAATATCACATTATAATCATTATATTGAAATTTGAACAAATTTGATGTTTATTTACCCTTCCATCAAGCTCATGTAATATACACACATCGTACGGCCACAAACTCTTTGCGTTGGATCGATGCTTCGAACATACAGAAAGTTCATTTTTTTTTGGTGGTTACGCTCAATGTTTGCCCTTGATCAATTACAAAACTAATTTGTTATAATTTCATTGTGGATCGACCATCGATCGATCACATCAAAATCAACGGTCCATAATTATTCACTCAATTTTGAAAAGCAATAAATGTTCAAATTATATGAAATTGACAATTTCAAACATTAGTTGGTCACATGTTATGAAATTAGTAAGAAAAATTAATTTAGGAAATTTATTCCCATGATTTGCTGTACAAAATTATCTAATTTCATCAATCTCTGATGTGAATCGTCCGATTGGTGATGAAGAGTTAGGCTTACCAATGGATGTGTCCATTACATGACTGGAGGTCCTTCTCTCTGAGGTAACATAATATTTCCGTTCATATCTGACCATCATGCATTCCGTCGAGATAGAAAGAATTTCAAAAAAGGTATAGTCGAGAATGATCCGCCACCACCGAGATTGACGGGAGAGCAGCTGCTCGATATAGTGAGTTTGATCCCCGATATTAAATGGGGTAAAGAGGGAAGATTACAACAAATTCCGGGTTATGGTGACACCCACCATTGGCAAAAGAAGAGTATTTTTTGGAGTTTGCCTTATTGGAAAGACAATTTGTTGCAACATAATTTGGATATGATGCATTTGGAGAAGAATTTCACCGAAAATTTGCTATACACGCTGTTAAACATAGGTGGCAAAACCAAGGATAATGAAAAAGCAAGGAAAGATCTGGCTCTTTATTGTGATCGTCCCACCCAACACCTAATTCCGGCGCGTAACAACCCGGGAAAGATGGAAAAGCCTAAGGCCCCCTTCGCACTCTCTCCAAATGATAAAAAGATCGTTTTAACATGGCTCAAGGATGTAGTAAGGTTTCCAGATGGCTACGCATCTAATTGGTCAAGGTTGGTTAACCTAACTACTAGCACCTTCATTGGACTTAAAAGTCATGATTTACATGTTTTCATGGAGCGCCTCCTCCCCGTCGCTTTCCGAGACTTTGTCCCGGATTCCGTATGGGATGTCTTATGTGAGATTTCAGCCTTCTTTCGGGAGATTTGTGCTAAAGAAATTGATCCAAACCGTGTTGCGATATTAGAAAAAGAATTTGTTGTCACAATGTGCAAGGCGGAAAAAAATTTTCCGCCCGGTTTCTTCGATTCAATGGAGCATCTTGCGTTGCATGTAGCATACGAGGCTAGAATGGGTGGGCCAGTAGGGTCCCGATGGATGTTTTCATGTGAAAGGTTCGTTGTGGTTTGAAATTTGTTTTTATTGTACATAAAGGAACGCTGAGCTTACCTATGTATTTTATTTCTATACTATCATAGTATATGGAACAACTAACACTTAACCATGTTGCAATTACAGGCGTAACAAAGAACAGAGGATGAGAGTCACAAACAAGGCACGTGTTGAGGGATCAATTGTAGAGGCCACAATTGCCAAAGAAATCGGTACATTTTTCGCACACTACTTTGCCGACAAATCTAACATTGGCCAAGGAGTTGAAACAAGTAATCGTTCGGCGGGACACCTTTCGATATTCGATACTCCGACCCGTTGCATTGGTAGGAGAAGACGAAGGCCTCTCTCTGAAACAGATTTTGATGCTGCACACACCTATGTCATCCTTAATTGTCCAGAGATCTGTGAGAAGTACATGGGGTACAATCTTATAAATTTTACTTTGATGATTTCAAAATGATCTATTTTAGAACCTATCAAAATCTAATATTTTGACATGTTCTAATATGCAGAGAGTTTGATACATGCATGCTTGACTCTAGAGTAGCCACAAGCCCATTGGATCTGCCAAAAATTCGTCAAGCGGGTTTTGCAACTTGGTTACGTAAAAAAGTAATAAATTCTCGTGATGAAGCCGATTACTACATACGAATGGCAGGAATCAAGCCTTGCAAAGAAGCGTACTTCTATGAAGGGTGCGAAGTCAACGGGTATCGATTTCACACACAAAAATATGGGCAAAACATGTCAACTAAAAGTAGCGGTGTTTGCATTAAAGGAGAGTGGGATGCAAACAACACAAAAATCGACTACTATGGAATTCTCCAAGAGGTCATTGAGCTACAATATGATGCCCACAAGGTAATTCTCTTTAGGTGTGATTGGTTCGACATAATAAACGGTGTAAGGGTGGACCGCAAACATGGTATTGTTGAGGTTAAGCATTCTTCTCGCCTTACAAATTACGAGCCGTTCGTATTAGCGGCTCAAGCAACACAAGTATGCTACCTACCTTATGCATCGCAAAAGGCCGATAGACGCCCATGGTGGGTGGCAATGAAAACAAGCCCAAAGTCAAGGTTTCGTGCCGAGGGCGACGATACAAACATCGAATTTTACCAAGAGGAAAGACCGGATAATCCAATTGAACCAACAATTGGCGAAGACATTGATTGGGATGGTATGGTTCTTCGAGAAGATGAGTTCGAGTTAGTGATCGATACGACGAACCTTCCGCCGGCAACATCAAATGAACCGTCGAGTTTGGTGAGGGACGAAAACAACATAGAGGAGGATGAGAATGAGCATGACATGGAGCAAGATGGTGGAGAAGATTGCTTAGGCTTCAATGATTCCGATGAAGAATATTAGTTGGTAAATCAACATACATGTGTTAGGTTTTTAATTTACAATTGCTATATATTTTACTAATCTAGTGTGCTTCATTTTTTTCAAATGCCTTCTCTAACCTTGTTCTTTGTCTTTTTTTTTTGTAACAGTTGTCTACACAATAGAGCTGTCAAAGGAAGACATTATGTATTTATTGCATTTGCAATAAATTTTTGTATCTAAATTAAAATTAAATGTCTTGTTATTTGCAAAGACCTCAAATTTATGTTTTCATTTGTATGCTTCATTTTAAATATCTCAATTTAATACTGCTGGCTACTGTGATTTAATTTTGTTGAACATTCAAAGGGACATGTCAAATAAACAGAAACGTAGCTGTCTCCACGAACTTAACTTTTCCAACGGTAGGCCTTTGGAAATAAGATGTCTCACTACTTCCATCTTATTTCCAACGGTACCTCATGATGTATTTCCATGGGCTATCAATAAAATATAGTATTCGGTCTGTTTGGCGGGTCATGGGTCATGCAAAAGTATTTCCAAGGGTATCTCATGAGGTATTTCCATGGGCTATCAATAAAATATAGTATTCGGTCTGTTTGGCGGGTCTTGGATCATGCAAAAGTATTTCCAAGGGTGGATAGGGAACATTTCCAATGGCAGACATCAGGGATTTCCATCTAAGACTATTTCCATGGGACAGCCGTTGGAAATGGTTAAGTGTGTCAGAAAACTCAATTCCTTTTCCAAGAGCCCGCCCACCCTTGGAAATAACATTGCTACGCTTGGAAAAAGCGGAAATTCTAGTAGTGAATCCAATAATTTTGATCAGATTCAAAATTCATTTTAGAGAAAATGGCTACATAGATTTTTCTGTTCTTTATATCAAAATAAAGGTATGAAAGTCTAGTTTCCAGATAATATAATTTATCTATACAAAAATATTACAGATTGGTACAGTTTTAGCGATTAATTGACAGAGGTCAGAATTCAGAAAAGCTGAAATTTCAGTGAGCAGTCCAATAATTCTGACCTCTGTCAATTAATCGCTAAAACTGTACTAATCTGTAATATTTTTGTATAGAGAAATTATATTATCTGAAAACTAAACTTTCATACCTTTATTTTTATATAAAGAACACAAAAATCCATGTAGCCATTTTCTCTAAATTGAATTTTGAATCTGATCAAAATTATATGACTGCTCACTGGAATTTCAGCTTTTCTGAATTCTGACCTCTGTCAATTAATCGCTAAAACTGTACCAATCTGTAATATTTTTGTATAGAGAAATTATATTATCTGGAAACTACACTTTCATACCTTTATTTTGATATAAAGAACACAAAAATCCATGTAGCCATTTTCTCTAAAATAAATTTTGAATCTGATCAAAATCATTGGATTTCTGACTGAACACAGCAGAAAAAAAAATTGTTTTTTTTTTATTTTTTTTTTACGTTTTTTACATTTTTTCCGCGGGACGTAGCCTGGGATGGCGTCCCTGAGGGACGTCATGACGCATGGCGGCCTTCTTATTTTTGAAATTCTGGTGAACAGTTTCTTATTTTTAATATTTTATTTATTTATTTTCTTATATATAAAAATCTCGGGCATGACTCACCTGTGATTGTCCTCACCCTACTAATTGTAAAAGTATCACCATTCGATCACAACTCTAAATGAGTACTCAGTGTTATAGAATTCACTGTCAGTTTCAATTACTTGGTTTATTTAAACTACAAATTGGAAGAAATATTCTGAAGACGTGTAAAAAAATTGTACATTACCACCTTGTTTGGATGGAGAGTAGAGGAAGGGAGGGAATGGAAAGAAAACAAAACTCTCCGTTGAATCATGTTTGGTTGATAAAATTATGTTGGAGGTGAATGGTTTAACTTTGTATTATTGTAATCAATAAAATCGGTTTCTCTTCCAATTTGGAGTGTAACGGATGGAAATAAATTTTGTTACAATATTTTTAGAAAAAATAGCACAAATGCTCAACTCTATATCTTACCTATATATTTCTCATACAAGTTTTTTGTCACAAACCTACAACAACCACCGAATTTCTCATTAACCTTCTAAATTTTAATCAACCAAACAAGAAATAAGACGGAAATGAAAGTTAAATTTATTTTCTCTCATTAATCATCCAAACACAAAGAGGTTAAATATGTTAATCTTCCTTTCTATTCCATTTCATTCCCTTCTATTCTTCACCTCCCCTTCCTTCCTCTACTCTCCATCCAAACAAGGTGTACAAGTTATAGATTTCACATGTGTTGTGAAATCTTCTACTAGAAAGTGAAAACCCGGTCCGGGCTGAGCGCTCATGCATTTCTTTGTACTCTACAAATTTAGTCCTCATCTCCAGCTTAACTACAAATGGAGATTTCCATTGCTTCTTCTCTATTTATTTCTCAAATCTAGGATTCCATTTCAACAACAAAATTTTATACAAATTACTTTGCAACTATTTATAGGCCATTGCCATGACAACCATACAATTCTCACGTTTTCTTTAGTTATTTTTCACCAATAAATAAACCTATCTATTCTGAAAACAAAAATTTATTTTGAAAATCTCCCACAATCTCCCACTATTTTCAAAATAAGAAAACATAAGTGTTAACTAGATCTTTAAGTAGTTCTTGACAATACAACTTATGGAATGATATAGGGAGCATATCTAAAAAATCTCACGATTGAATCTTTACTTAATAATAACAATTCAATTTTTATAGGGAATTTAGAGACTAGATCTCCACATTTCTCTTTAAAAAAAAAATCAAAGAGTATTTGAAAGAAAATGTCTAATTTGAGAATCAAGTCTATGTCAGTTCACCAAGATAAAAAATTTCATACTAGAGTATAATTAGACGAGAACTAGTCTTTGGTCTATTGGCAAAGGCACATGGTCTCTATGTAAGAGATTATGGGTTTCAAAACCCGGATGGGAGAAATCTTTTGTTGTAATAACAAGAGTATTAAATAGTTGGGTGATTTGACCTCCAACCTTTACTAAAAAAAAGTATAATTAGACACGTCGATTTAAAATTAATTATATTGTTTTCATATAAAAGGTTTGAACTGTTAACTAAAAAAAGGAACTGATCGGTGATACACTTGATGAATGTAATGCCAATATATTTTAATTTGTCTTCTACATTGTCTCTAAAAGGAGCTCACTAATTTATCTGTCACATGAGTTAGTGTTTGGAGCTGAAAACCAAAACTCCTCTAATTCTCTATTAAATTTCTTCTCTACCAACAATTGTTGAATTGTGATCTTGGCCATTTATAATTCGGAGCTCCGCATGTGGAATCCTTGATCTCTGGTCGATTGGGGCCACCTGATCCTTGTCACCATGGATTATATTCACTGAGATCCCCACCTTTTTAATAATTTGCAAGTTCTTGTCTTGAGTTTTAATTAGCCCTGCCATAAATCACATTATGCATAGTGTGCCAAGCCGAATGATGAGTATGCTTTGTCATGTCAGTGGCTAAATAATATAGTTCTACAAGAAAAAAATGCATGCAATTGTCAAATATAAAAGGTAAATGTGGAATCAATGAAGTTAAGGATTTGTATTTTATAAATAATTGAACTAGCAAAGGTCGACTCACTGAATATTGGGAGCATATCTTAATTATTTCAAGATAATTGGACCAGCAAGGGTTGACTTGTTGTTATCCCTTGCAAAAAACGAGTAGATCTCTTGCAGAAATGTTGATGACAAGATCAAAAGACTCGTGGAAGCTGAAATGTACCTCATTGTGGAGGGTTGCTGGAGCCAGAGCTAGCATAGTGATTTGAGGCCTACAATCTCTGTAGTTCCTATTTACAGCATAGCTAGAATTGGGAAATCAACACTTGCCCGGATGGTTTATATGGATCCGAGGATCAATTCCTATTTCAATTTCAAGGTTTGGGTCACACTGACTAGCCATTGCAGTGCGCAATAGATCACACCATGAAGAAGATTTACGAAACACATGACTGGCAAACGATATGGTTCTGACGACTCGCATATGTTATCAAGTGATTTGAAGTGTGTTTCCTTATCTTATTTTATAAAGTTATTTCGATGTGCATTTATTTGTAAGTAGATATTTTGAACATACTTTTGCTATTGTTAAAACAAATTTGCTTAAGTCTACTTGAAAAAAAAAAACTAGTGCTCATTAGTAAAGAGATTGCTAATAAGTGTCAGGTGTTAGGGATTCTCTCTAGCAGCCAAGACTTTTGGGTTATTACTTTTTAAAAGAAGTAGAGATAAATTTTTAACAAATTGCTAATTGAATAATATTGATTTTCTCTAATATCTTAGAAGACTATATCAAATCTAAATTTTTAATGATTAAAATGACGAGAAAAAGGAATTGGAACTTCTTAAATAGTATTAAAGATAAAATAATTTCTCACCAAGTTCATGATTTGTACCTGCAAAGTTCACACAATAAATGTGCGGCCCATGCTTTTGTTGATTTTTCACATAATATCATTAGTTTGCAACTAGTTGTGATCAATATATACAGGCAATGCTGCAAATGTCTCTACGACTCTACGTACTACTCTGCATAATTTGTATATCAGATAATATAGGTTGAACTTAATTAAAAATCATGGGTTGACTTTGACTCACAGAAAAACTGGAAACAAATTGAAGAAAGTGGGTAGACGCGTAAATTGGACAAAATATGAGCCGTAAACTTGTAAAATTCTTCAAATTGAGTTATTCATATCCAATGGGAGCATCAAGCATGGAACCATGTTTCGAAATCATATAAATTTATTTCATCAACAACATCTACAAATCTTAATTATGTATTGATATTTAAGAATAAACTTTGTCTTCTTATTTTGGCAAACTTAGTACAAAGGATAGATTAAGATGATGTTAACTATGTGCCAATTATAAGGGGAATTTGAATAATTAGAGTCAAGAAAATATAAAAGAAAATGAAGACAAGACAAAAGTCCGAATTCTCTGTGGTAATTGAAAGAGCAATGATCGTAAGCATAGTGACAACTTAATTGTTCGGAAAAGGTTCGGCGAGGTCAAAAATTCATGATTCAGGAATAATTCGGGTATAATTCGGAAATGATTCGGAATAATCCGGATCAGAGATCTCAATTCTACAAGGAAGCAAAAAAAAAATAAAAAAAATGTTCTGGGAAAAATTCGGGAAAAGTTCATAAAATTCGTGAATTATTCGGGTATAATTCGGTCAAAGTTCGGTCAACCGAATAATTCGACGTTCGGTTCGGCATCACCAAAAAACGAATTATCGGATATAATTTGCGAATCTTGTCACTATGATCGTAAGTAGAGCTAGCATCTGACAGAACATTGTTGCCAAGAATATTTGAAATAACATGTTCAAACCGGCAATCTGAATCTTTTAACATGATATCCATACTAAAATACGCTTGGGATGAAATTTTATAATTTTTGAAAATTCTTTAATATTTTTTAAGATATATACAAAATCACTATTTCGGACCATCCAAAAACAATGATTTTCTACCTATCTAAAAGAATAGTAATTTTTTTTCCAAAATTTATAAAATTTGATCTCCATGCATATTTTAATACGGATATCATGTTGTCATATTGAGCGTTTAGATCGACAGTTTGGATTTTGAAAATGAAGATATAAAATGTAAGGCATGATGATGTATGAAAAACATGAGGTATTGGAACTATTCTCTTGATATATATATATAGAGATGGGCTATTGTGCTTTGCAAAGTAAAGTCATCGTTTTACTTCGGCTTACTTTTTGAATTTTCAAAGTCCAAAACGTCGATCCGACCGTTCAAGTTGATCTACATATTGAAATGTGCTTGCAGACCAAATTTTACATTTTTTGAAATTTGTTTACTATTTATTAAGCCACTTTGAAAATTGCTGATCACATGGTCCAGAAAAAACAGTGCAACAAAATTCTGGACCATGTGATCAGCAATTTTCAAAGTGGCTTAATAAATAGTAAGAAAATTCCAAAAAATGTAAAATTTGGTCTGCAAGCACATTTCAATATGTAGATCAACTTGAACGGTCGGATCGAAGTTTTGGACTTTGAAAATCAAAAAAGTAAGCCGAAGTAAAACGATGGCTTTACTTTGCAAAGCACAATAGCTCATCTATATATATATATATATATATATATAGAGTGAGGCTATGGTGCTATGCATAGCACGGATGACTAGTGTACTACGGCTCAATATGGTACTTTTTAAAATTCTAACGGTCAATCCGAACCGTTCAATGTGATAACCATATGAATATGTACTTGCAAACTAAATTTTATATTTTTTTGAATTTTTTTACTATTTTTTTAGATAGGTAGAATTTTGATGGTCCAGAATTTTCAGAAAACACTGATTTTTCTACCTATCTAAAAAAATAGTAAAAAAATTCGAAAAAATATAAAATTTAGTTTGCAAGTACATATTCATATGGATATCACATTGAACGGTTCGGATCGACCGTTAGAATTTTAAAAAGTACCATATTGAGCCGTAGTACACTAGCCTTTGGTGCTATGCATAACACCATAGCCTCACTCATATATATATATATATATATATAGGAGGGATCCAATTACATCTTTTTTAGTGACATACTTTGACACCTACCATTTTTAAAGTCCAAATAGTCGATTTAAACCGTTCAACATGATGGATATATTAAAATGTGCTTGGAGATCAAATTTTACATTTTTTTGAATTTTTTTGCTATTTATTAAGATGGTTACAAAAATCGTTGTTTTTAGACCATTGAAAAACAACGATTTTGTAACCATCTTAATAAATAGTAAAAAAATTAAAAAAAAATGTAAAATTTGATCTCCAAGCACATTTTAATATGGTGATCATGTTGAACGGTTCGGATCGGCTGTTTGGATTTTGAAATCGCAAAATTGACCTATATAAAAAACGGTGTCATGATGTGTCACCAAAAAAGGTGTAATTGGATCCCTCCTCATATATATATATATATAGGAAAATACTAATATGCTACGCATAGCATAGAGGGCCTCCGTGCTACGGCTTAATATTTGAGTTTTCAAAATCCTAACGGTCGATCCGAACCGTTCAACATGATCTCTATATGAATATGTACTTGCAAACCAAATTTTACATTTTTTAGAATTTTTTACTATTTTTTTAGATAGGTAGAAAATCACTTGATCTGAAAATTCTGTACCATTCAGATCAAGTGATTTTCTACCTATCTAAAAAAATAGTAAAAAAATTCTAAAAAATGTAAAATTTGGTTTGTAAGTACATATTCATATGGAGATCATGTTGAACGGTTCGGATCAACCGTTAGGATTTTGAAAACTCAAATATTGAGCCGTAGCACGAAGGCCCTCTATGCTACGCGTAGCACCGTAGCCACTTCCTATATATATATATATATATATATATATATATAAGTAGGGTTAAAATGCACCATTGGTTTTGTGCTCCAATCATGTGCCACGTCTTTTTCTCCGTTTTTAAAGTTCGAACAATCGATCCAAACCGCTCAATATGATCTTTGTATTAAAATGTGCTTGGAGACCAAATTTTATATTTTTTGGAATTTTTTTACTAATTTTTTAGATAGGTACATAATCATTGTTTTCAGAAGATTATGGACCATAAAAAACAATAATTTTGTACCTATCTAAAAAAACAGTAAACAAATTTAAAAAAATATAAAATTTTGTCTCCAAGCACATTTTAATATGAAGATCATATTGAGCGGTTCGGATCGATTGTTCGAACTTTGAAAATAGAGAAAAAGACATAGAGCATGATTGTATCACAAAACCAATGGTGCATTTTAACCCTACCCTACCCCCCTCTCTCTCTCTCTCTCTATATATATATATAGGAGTTGGCTACGGTGCTACGCGTAACATAGAGGGCCTCAGTGCTACAGCTCAATATTTGAGTTTTCAAAATTCTAACGGTCGATCCGAACCATTCAACATGATCTCCATATGAATATGTACTTGCAAACCAAATTTTACATTTTTTAGAATTTTTTTACTATTTTTTTAGATAGATAGAAAATCACTTGATCTGAATGGTACAGAATTTTCAGATCAAGTAATTTTCTACCTATCTAAAAAAATAGTAAAAAAATTCTAAAAAATGTAAAATTTGGTTTGCAAGTACATATTCATATGGAGATCATGTTGAACGGTTCAGATCGACCGTTAGGATTTTGAAAACTCAAATATTGAGCCGTAGCACGGAGGCCCTCTATGCTACGCGTAGCATATTAGCATTTTCCTATATATATATATATAGTGCTGGGCTTAGCTACTTCATGGAGTAAAACGACTTGGTGCTCCACGCCTCATTATTTTCATTTTGAAAATCCAAACGACCGATCCGAACCGCTCAAGTTGTTCTCCATATTGATATGTGCTTGGAGACCAAATTTTACATTTTTTGGAATTTTTTTACTATTTATTAAGCCACTTTGAAAATCACTGATCCGGCGGTCCAGAAATTTTTACTGTTTTTTACTGTTCATAAGGATTTTCAGATTTTCAAAGTGGCTTAATAAATAGTAAAAAAATTCCAAAAAATGTAAAATTTGGTCTCCAAGTACATTTCAATATGAAGAACATGTTGGAAGGTTCGAATCGACTATTTGAACTTTGAAAATGAAGATATGGCGTGAAGTACAAAGTCGTTTTACTCCATGAAGTAGCTAAGTCCATCTCTCTCTCTCTCTCTCTATATATATATATATAGGGATGGGCTATGGTGAGACGTGGAGTAAAATAAGTTTGTACTCCACGTTATATTTCGAATTTGAAAATCCAAACAACCGATCCGAACCGTTCAACATGATCTCCATATTGAAATGTGCTTGGAGACCAAATTTTACATTTTTTTGGATTTTTTTACTATTTATTATGCCACTTTGAAGATCGCTGATCCGGGTGAACAATAGCAAATTTTACAAAACTAGGCAAATTCAGACCATTGAATTTTGTACCCATCTTAATAAATTGTAAAACAATTCAAAAAAATGTAAAATTTGATTTGAAAGCACATTTTATTGTGGAGATCATGTTGAACGGTTTGGATGGACGATTTGAACTTTGAAAATATAGAAAATGGTTGTGGTAACTCAAAATTGTGGTAATCAGATCCTCCTCTATATATATAGAGAGAGAGAGAGTGACAAAGCTACAAACGTTTGCACCAAGGCCTTGGTGCAAACGACGGTTCTCCAATTTTCAAAGTTCAAACGGTCGATCCAAACCGTTAGATATTTAATCTATATTAAAATGTGCTTGGAGACCAAACTTTACATTTTTTGGAATTTTTTTACTATTTATTAAGCCACTTTAAAAATTGCTAATCCGGGTGAACAGTAAAAACAGTGCAACCAAATTCTGGACCATGTGATCAACAATTTTAAAAGTGGCTTAATAAATAGTAAAAAAAATTCCAAAAAATGTAAAATTTGGTCTCCAAGCAAATTTTAATATAGATTAAATATCTAACGGTTTAGATCGACTGTTTACACTTTGAAAATCCAAAAACCATTCATTTGCACCAAGGCCTTGGTGCAAACGTTTGTAACTTAGTCACTATATATATATATAGAGAGAGAGAGAGCTGGGCTTAGCTTAAGCCATGGAGTAAAACAACTTGGTGCTCCACGCCTCATTATTTCCATTTTGAAAATACAAACTATCGATCCGAACCACTCAACATGATCTCCATATTGAAATGTGCTTGGAGACCAAATTTTACATTTTTTGGAATTTTTTTACTATTTACTAAGCCACTTTGAAAATCGCTGATCCATTGGTCCAGAATTTTTTACTGTTTTGCTACTGTTCATCCGGATCAGCGATTTTCAAAGTGGCTTAATAAATAGTAAAAAAATTCCAAAAAATGTAAAATTTGGTCTCTAAGCACATTTCAATATGGAGAACAACTTGAGCGGTTCGGATCGGTAGTTTGGATTTTCAAAATGGAAATATGGCGTGGAGTACAAAGTATTTTACTCAATGGCTTAGCTAAGTCCAGCTCTATATATATATATATAGAGAGAGAGAGAGAGAGATAATGGCCAATATCAAAACGTTTGTTCCTGAGCTTAGGAACAAACGATTCCGTTCTCCCATTTCCAAAGTTCAAACAACAAATCCAAACCGTTAGATGTTCAATCTATATTAAAATGTGCTTGGAGACCAAATTTTACATTTTTTGGAATTTTTTTACTATTTATTAAGCTGATTTGAAAACCGCTGTTTTTCAATGCTGCAGAAATTTCATAAAAGCAACGATTTTCAAACTAGCTTAATAAATAGTAAAAAAATTCCAAAAAATGTAAAATTTGGTCTCCAAGCACATTTTAATATAGATTGAACATCTAACGGTTTGGATCTGTTGTTTGAACTTTGGAAATGGGAGAACAGAATCGTTTGTTCTTGAGCCCAGGAACAAACGTTTTGATATTAGCCATTCTCTCTCTCTCTCTCTATATATATATATATATATAGAGGTTGGCTACTCTACTTACATAAGCATATGAGGGCATATGCTTATAAGTTATTTTTACGTTTTCAAAGTCCAAATAGTCAATTTGAAGTCCTCAATATGTTTTCAATTTATTTTTTTAGATTTTTTTGTCATATTAAAACACTGTTTTGAAAAATTCTAAAAAAATAGTAAAAAAATTTCAAAAAAAAATGTAAAATTTGGTCTCCAAGCACATTCTAATATGGAGAACATGTTGAGCGCTTTAGATAGACTATTTGGACTTCGAAAATACAAAAACGACTTATAAGCATATGCCCTCATATGCTTATGTAAGTAGAGTAGCCACTCACTATATATATGTATATATATATATGAGGAGGGATCCAATTACACCTTTTTTGGTGACACATCATGACACCGTTTTTTATATAGGTCAATTTTGCGATTTCAAAATCCAAATAGCCGATCCGAACCGTTCAACATGATCACCATATTAAAATGTGCTTGGAGATCAAATTTTACATTTTTTTGAATTTTTTTACTATTTATTAAGATGGTTACAAAATCGCTGTTTTCCAATGGTCTAAAAACACCGATTTTTGTAACCTTCTTAATAAATAGCAAAAAAATTCAAAAAAATGTAAAATTTGATCTCCAAGCACATTTTAATATATCCATCATGTTGAACGGTTTAAATCTACTATTTGGACTTTAAAAATGGTAGGTGTCACCAAAAAAGGTGTAATTGGATCCCTCCTCTATATATATATATATATAGAGGAGGGATCCAATTACACCTTTTTTGGTGACACCTACCATTTTTAAAGTCCAAATAGTCGATTTAAACCGTTCAACATGATGGATATAATAAAATGTGCTTGGAGATCAAATTTTACATTTTTTTGAATTTTTTTGCTATTTATTAAGATGGTTACAAAAATCGTTGTTTTCAGACCATTGAAAAACAACGATTTTGTAACCATCTTAATAAATAGTAAAAAAATTAAAAAAAAATGTAAAATTTGATCTCCAAGCACATTTTAATATGGTGATCATGTTGAACGGTTCGGATCGGCTGTTTGGATTTTGAAATCGCAAAATTGACCTATAAAAAAAACGGTGTCATGATGTGTCACCAAAAAAGGTGTAATTGAATTCCTCCTCTATATATAATTATATATATATATATATATATATATATATATATATATATATATATATATATATATATTTAAAGACAAATTTTGGAATGTAGTTATAGGATAGTAAATAGTAATTATAAAATTAAAGTGAAAATACGTAATTCAATAGTTTTTAATATATATAAAGTGCTCGTTCATATGAAGGACAGATCTAGTAAGAGTCCAAGTAATATTTATATTTTGACATGTACTAACTCCAATTTTATCATTTGTAGTCGACAACAGAAAGAAATTAATATTATTATAATTCAGATTACTTTCTCAAATCAATTTGAACAATAAAAAGCTACTAAAGAATGAACAAAACAATATAACATAATAATTTTTTTAAATAATGTTAGCCTTCCTCATTCAAATGTTAATTTTGTCCCTTATTAATATGAATAACTCTGAGGTTGTGATTCAAAGCCGCTATATCTCTTAACAAGAGAAAGTGCTGTCTTTCGTAGACTTAAGGTTTTTGTTGGGTAAATTTCACTGTTTAGTCACTCAACTTTGTTATTTGTTACGAATTTGTCACTTAAATTTGATTTGTTTATTTTTAGTTACTTAACTTTTTCATTTATCCCAATCAAGCCACTCTATACTTTTTCGTCGAAAATCTTAACAGAATATTCTCATTCCATCCAAAATATTAACAGAATATACTCATTCCTTCCAAAATACTAACAGAATGAGCATATTCCGTTCAAAATACTAATGGAATAAGCATATTCCGTTAGCATTTTGAATGGAAAAGTATAAAGTGACTTAATTGGGACAAATGACAAAGTTGAGTGACTAAAAAGAACTTGAGTGACCAATTTGTGACAAATGACAAAGTTTAGTGACCTCCAGCGAAATTTACCCTATAATATTATTTAAAATATTTGTGTAAATAATATCTTTAACAAAATAAGAACCGACTTTTGATCTGGTGATAAAGAACGACATCCTCTGTATGAGAGGTAGTGAGTTTGAAATCCGAATTGGAGTTAGGCTAGACTTCCACCTTTTTTATCAAAGAAAAATATATATTCTTAAGAAATATTCTTTATATTTATTTTTTACATGATAAAAAAAAATCATATAAAATATACTCCTTTTCAAATAAAATGTTAACCCGTTTATACAAAAAATATTTATATTGTAATGATAACCTGTATTTTTATTGTATGATTATATTAAAAATGTTAATAACTACTGTTTATTTACCGAAGAACCTTTATTTATTATCAGTGTTCTAAATAGCGCGCTATAGCGTTTTTGGACCCCAAACGCTACGCTACGACATCAAAATGCGCTATTTGCGCTACGGCCGCTACAACGCTATAGCGGCCGCTACAACGCTATAGCGGTCCGCTACAGCGCTATTTGCGCTATACAATATGAGTTTTTTTTTTTTTTTTTTTTAAGCAATTTATATGGGTTTTAAATTAAGATAAAAAAAATCTCAAACCGAAATTGAATTTGTTGCTACTTGCTACAAATAAATCAATTTGAAATTGGGAATAGAAATTGAAATTTGAATAGAAAAAAAGTCCAAACCGGAATTAAAATTTGAATAGAAAAAAAAAATAGATTATGTCATGAATCATGATACTTAAGATATTTTTAATAGAAAAAATCGATAGTTTATGATATTACTATGGATATTTTGAACCGCAATTTGGACTTTGTACGGGTTCAATATGAATATTATAATTTCTTAATTACTTTGGAGTTATTTATTGTTCTATGAGACGTTAGATAATGTTGATATTTAGTACAAATATTGAATATACGAAATGTAAAAAAAAAAAACGCTATTTGGAATAGCTTCCGCTATAGCGACGCTATTCGCTATAGCTTTTTTTTTAGCCTTCCCGCTACGACGCTATAAACGCTATTTAGAACCTTGTTTATTATCATCACAGTACAATTTAGCAAGTCTTATCAAATAGTAATTTGAAATATTTAATTAAAAAACATAAATTTGTTTCGACTTCGTTATTACATAAATTGTTGAACATTTTATATATAAAAATTATCTAATTTTGCTATAAAATTTAGTTAAAAAATAATAAATATCAAAATTAAAATGGTTGAATATTTGATAATTTAACTTTTTTTATAATAATAACAAGAAGTGTAACAATGGGCTCTTCTAAACAAGAGAACACATGATGCTGGAGTGCAAATATGTGTTCAGATTTGAGCGAGGATTTTGCGCTCCGCTGATTGAGTATAAATATTAATATTTATTTTTATGTTATATGAAGAGATAAAATTTAAGATTTTGGAAATAATAATTTTAATGACTTGGGTGAAAAATTATCACAATCAATAATAATAATTTTCCTCTATAGTTGAACGACTGAAAAGACCAGGAAATGACCAGGAAATATTCCCCATCCGCCAACCCACAAGTTCTATCTCTTCTTTCTCCACTCTTAAGTCTTTCTTCAAGTCAACTCTCCCATTCCTCCTCCCTCCCTCCCTAGTCCCTCCACATTGATCACCATGAACTGGGTTTCCACAATCTGCTCTATTCCGGGCGTGGCAGAGAAGGCAGTGGATATGGCAGAGAAGGTAGTGGATAAAGGCTTATCTCTGGTCATCCGTTACTGTAACGTAGAAGAAGATCTCGGGCGGCTTAGACGCACATCAGGCCGCATCTACTACCTCCTAACCGATGCCGAGGAGCGCCGCTACATCGAGGATGACTCGGTTATAAATTGGCTCAACCAGCTCAAGTCGGTGGCTTTCGACACCGACGACCTCCTCGACGAGTACCAGACTGTCGTCAAGGTGCACAAGCATAGTACCAATGTAGCAGCCTCGCGTAAGAGGAAATGGTATCAGATCGACTTCTCATCCATTGGCCCCGAATGTGGCCCAATTCAGCGGAGGAGGTTTACATCTCACATCGATGCAATTGACAGCAGGCTTGCGGAGATTGCGGAGAGTCGAAAGAATCTGAGGTTGAAAGGGGAGGATGGGCAAAGGAGGGGTTCCTCTCATCCGGGTGCCCGGCCTTTCCAAACTGGCCCATGGCATGACGGGGCAAGAATATTCGGCCGAGACATTGACAAAAATGAAATCGTCAACTTGCTGATACCCGCTCAGACATCAGCAGGTGCTTCGAGTCCAAAAATTACAGTTGTTCCTATTCATGGCGCAGCTGGGATTGGGAAAACCACGCTTGCTCAAATGGTATATGATGATCCAAAATTAGATTGTTTTAATATCAAGGCATGGGTGTGTTTGACAGAAAGGTGTGATGTGAGCACTGCCATGAAGAACATCTATGAAAAGATGACCAGCCAAATGTGTGATTTTGGGGGCTTTGACACTCTACAGGACAGTCTTAGGTATATATATATATATCCTCTATTCTAATATATTTATATAATTTTTTGTGTGAAAAATTATACAACAGCCAATAACTTGCGTGTTCAGGTATTCAACAAATTAAAAGAAAAATTAGGTTTCAATTGTCCAAACTAAATTAATAAATGTCAGTCAGGCATGTCATGAATAGGCAGTAAAATACACATATTACTGTAATCAAAAGAAGGTCCTGATTCTGCTTGTATGTGAAATAAGTTAGCATATGGAGGTTGTTTTGCCATTGTTACAATAATTTCCCTTTAGTCTTGCTAACAGTGCCTTCAAATATTGACCTTACTAAATGGATACCAATATCCATTGTTCACTAAAATTAATTACTTGCAGTCATATGAGCCATACATAAAATTATGTTTATTTTATTTTGCCATTTAGGGAGTTTCTCAAGACGCGTGAAGACAACAAGTTCTTGTTAGTAATTGATAATTTTTGGGCCACTGATTTGCATTACTGGGAGATGCTGCAAGTCCCTTTGCTTGCCGGGGGAGATGGAAGCAAGGTTCTAATCACAACACGCAACGAGAGAACCTACCAGATAATGCCAGGGGTAATACCACAACCCAGCTTAAAAGGTCTAGATGAAGAAGATTGCTGGCAGTTAATCCAGTCCCTTGCTCTCCCACAAGATATCATCAATCAAGATCATGAGAAATTGGTACCGATTGGGAAACAAATTGCGAGAAGGTGCCATGGATCTCCCATGGCGGCCAAGGCTCTAGGGGCAGTATTAAATGGGAGAAGTGAAGAAGAGTGGTCCAATGTGCTGAGTGAGATGCGAGCCCTTAAAGATGATATTAATGGCATTGTTCTTGCTAGCTTAAAGATAAGCTACCATCACTTAAAGTATCACCTAAAACGATGCTTTGCTTACTGTTCGATATTTCCTAATGGTTATGTGTTTGAGAGGGATCAGTTGATTAGATACTGGATAGCAGAAGGGCTGATTCAACCAGATGGGAGGCGCCGGCTAGAGGCAGTTGGTATCAAGTACTTTGACGAGCTGGTATGGAGGTCATTCTTTGAGAAAATAACTATTGGTACTAAACGTCAGAATGCCAAGCTCTTCTCCCGTCAGATAGAGAGGTACAGAATGCCAAGCCTGATGCTAGATCTAGCAATGGAGGTTTCAAAATATGAATTTCGCAGCTTCGAGTCTGGTAAACCTCTACTTGAGGGTAACCATGAGAACTCAGAGCAGGCTCGCTATGCTTCTTTTTTGCAACCAAAGAATACAAATACTGTGAAACTAGGGTGGTTAGAGACTTACTCGAAGTTGAGAACCCTGAAATTCTGTCATGAACTCAATGAAGAGGTGGTGGTGTTGAATTCCATACAAGCACCCTTTTTCCGCAAGTTTATGCATTTACGGGTTCTAGATATGAGCAACAGTGATCTCAAACTGGTACCAGATTCGGTCGGTGAGTTGATTCACCTGAGGTTCCTTGGTCTTTCAAATACTAAAATTACAACCCTACCTGAGAAAATTTGTGACCTCTTTAATCTTCAAACCCTTGAGCTTAAGGGATGTTTGGAGCTTGCAGTATTACCAGAAGGGTTGCGCAGGTTGATCAACTTGCGGCATCTTGACTTGCATCTTGATTGGGAGGTGATAACTGATTCAACTGAAGTGTCACTGCCGCAAGGAGTCGGTGATTTGGAAGACCTTCAAACACTCACTAGGTTCAATGTGACCTCTTCTGACAAAGGTCAATTTTGCAACATTAGTGAGTTAAATAATTTGAATCTTAGAGGAGATCTTTGCATGCTGAACTTAGAGAAGGTGTCATCTGGGCATGCCGAGAAAGCAAACTTGCAGGAAAAGCAGTTTATTGAAAATCTAATGCTGAGGTGGCACAGTTCGGCTCTCAATGATGAGCAGCTTCAGCAACAAAGTGAAGAGGTAATCAACTTTCTGCAGCCGCACAACAGGCTTAGGTGTCTATGGATTGTAAACTATCCAGGTACCAAATTTCCTGATTGGATGGGGAATACATCATTTTCAAGCCTAGAGACAATTCGAATCTCTAACTGCAACAATGTCAGCTTTCTCCCTCTTTTGGGGCAGTTAAATTGGCTCAAGAATCTCCTAATTGACAATATTACTGTGGATATGATTACTATGCCTGGAGGGTTTCCATCTCTGGAGCATCTACAATTGTTAAATTTGAGTTCTCTTCAGAGTTTATCTGTTGAAAATGAGATACCCAAACTCAAACAACTCGATGTTTCTGACTGTCCTAACTTGCTAGAATTGGTTATGCACAGGCATTTGCTTGATAAATTTGAAAGAGAGAACTTCCCAAATTTGAGAATTACTTGTGTACCCCTGGACTCAAACTAAAAGGGGGCTAATTTGGTAGTAGAAGAAACTGTAGGTTGGATTAGGCAAGTGTTTGAATTTGTATTGTTTTAGTTTTTGTTTCTATCTTTGTAATGACTCGATTATTTTGATTTTCTTTCCTCTATCTCTTCTTTTATTTCTTTTTCTTTTGAATGTTATCCGAACTTGGTCAGTTATGTTCATAATTAGTTCACTAGAACAGATTGATTTGGATTCGAAAATATTTTAACGCTCCTTGGTCTTACCATATATTTAGCTTTGTTTTTATTTCTTCATGCGTGCTTGCATGTATATAAGTTTTGATTGAAATAGTTTTTCTTGAGAAACTTGGTAGATGGTAGCAAGGACTTGAATTTGATTGAAATAGTGCATGCATATATAATTAAAGGAATCAATTGTACAGGACATAGGTGGTCGTGGTATATAGAATTTCAATCCTGCTTCCTCTGATTTTCCCCTGAAAATTTGATATATTGTACTAATTGCAGTATTAAGAAAACAAATAGAATGACAATTCTACCCTTAACAATGGGGGGAGCTTTTTCCTCAGAAGGTACCTCTGGGCTTTGAAGAGTAAACTGCGCATTCATGCCAGTAAACAAAGTCCCTTGTTGAATGTGAACAGTTGTGTACATATTTGCGTGGAGCTCTTTTCATGCAAGTAAACAAATAAATCCGGATCATTCTTTTAACTTCGACACAAATCTCAAAATAGACTCCCCTATAATTTCAATCAGTGTTGTAAAATGGAAAGTTCCCTATAATTTCAATTAGTGTTGTAAATTGCAGCCGCATATGCGTTTGCGGCCCAATACATCATAGGAATTTACAATGCGGCCCAATATGCGGATTTCAGCCCATATACACGGATTGGAATGATTTTATTAAAGAGTATTCGTATCGCCCAGGCTTCAGACGGATCTCCAGTTATTAATTGGTCCTCGACCTCGTACCGAGATGTATATGAATTTATTTCTAAATGAAGGGCTGAATCATGATGAATTGGACCAGGCAATAGGCATGGTGCTCTTCCAGGATTTCGCCAGTTATCTCCCTCTGTTCTGTTTGCTGTTCAACAAATATTCTTCAGCTGTTCAGCAACCCTCTCTCCAAATGACAAAGCATGTGATTAATTCATTTTCTGAAGCGAGGGTGTTTACTTTGTCCATATTTTGGTTGGAATGCGGCACTTGGTGTTGTTAGTAGACGGAACACTTGAGATGCATTAACCCAGACCTGAACCGTGTAGGACCAACATTAAAGTTGTGAAAACTCGTTCCACACAGAAGATGCATGATGAAATAAAAATAAACCGAGGAGCGTGAAATTATTTTGGAATCCAAATCAATCTGTTCCAGTAAACTAATTAAAAGAAGTCACTAAAACACAACTGACAAGTTTGGATAACATTTAAAAAATGGAAGATATGATAAAAAAAAAATAATAATGGAGTCATTACAAAGATAGAAACAAAAACTAAAACAATACAAATTTAAAAACATTTCAATTTCACTTGGCTAATTTAACCTACAGTTTCTTCTACTACCAAATTCGGGCAGTTCTCTCTTTCAAATTTATCATGCAAATGCCTGTGCATAACCAATTTTAGCAAGTTAGGACATCCAGAAACATCGATTTGTTTGAGTTTGGGTATCTCATTTTCAACAGATAAACTCTTAAGAGAACTCAAATTTAACAATTGTAGATGCTCCAGAGATGGAAACCCTCCAGGCATAGTAATCATATCCACAGTAATATTGTCAATTAGGAGATTCTTGAGCCAATTTAACTGCCCCAAAAGAGGGAGAAAGCTGACATTGTTGCAGTTAGAGATTCGAATTGTCTCTAGGCTTGAAAATGATGTATTCCCCATCCAACCAGGAAATTTGGTACCTGGATAGTTTACAATCCATAGACACCTAAGCCTGTTGTGCGGCTCCAGAAAGTTGATTACCTCTTCACTTTGTTGCTGAAGCTGCTCATCATTGAGAGCCGAACTGTGCCACCTCAGCATTAGATTTTCAATAAACTGCTTTCCTTTCAAGTTTGCTTTCTCGGCATGCCCAGTTAACACCTTCTCTAAGTTCAGCATGCAAAGCTCTCCTCTAAGATTCAAATTATTTAACTCACTAATGTTGCAAAATTGACCTTTGTCAGAAGAGGTCACATTGAACCTAGAGAGTGTTTGAAGGCCTTCCAATCCACCAATTCCTTGCGGCAGTGCCACTTCAGTTGAATCAATTATCTCCTCCCAATCAAGATTCAAGTCAAGATGCCGCAAGTTGATTAACCTGCGCAACCCTTCTGGTAATACCGCAAGCTTCAAACATCCCTTGAGCTCAAGAGTTTGAAGATTAAAGAGGTCACAAATTTTCTCAGGTAGGGTTGTAATTTTAGTATTTGAAAGACCAAGGAACCTCAGGTGAATCAACTCACCGACCGAATCTGGTACCAGTTTGAGATCACTGTTGCTCATATCTAGAACCCGTAAATGCATAAACTTGCGGAAAAAGGGTGCTCGTATGGAATTCAAAACCACCACCCCTTCATTGAGTTCATGACAGAATTTCAGGGTTCTCAAGTTCGAGTAAGGCTCTAAGCACCCTAGTTTCACAGTATTTGTGTTCTTTGGTTGCAAAAAAGTAGCATAGCGAGCCTGATCTGAGTTATCATGGTTACCCTCAAGTAGAGGTTTACCAGACTCGAAGCTGCGAAATTCATATTTTGAAACCTCCATTGCTAGATCTAGCATCAGGCTTGGCATTCTGTACCTCTCTATCTGACAGGAGAAGAGCTTGGCATTCTGACCTTTAGTACCATTAGTTATTTTCTCAAAGAATGACCTCCATACCAGCTCATCAAAGCACTTGGTACCAACTGCCTCTAGCCGGCGCCTCCCATCTGGTTGAATCAGCCCTTCTGCTATCCAGTATCTAATCACCTGGTCCCTCTCAAACACATAACCATTAGGAAATATCGAGCAGTAAGCAAAGCATCGTTTTAGGTGATACTTTAAGTGATGGTAGCTTATCTTTAAGCTAGCACGAACAGCCTCATTAATATCATCGTTGAGGGGTCGCATCTCGCTCAGCACATCAGACCACTCTTCATAACTTCTCCCATTTAATACTGCCCCTAGAGCCTTCGCTGCCATGGGAGATCCATGACACCTTATCGCAATTTCTTTACCAATCGATACCAATTTCTCGTGATCGTGATTGATGATACCTTGTGAAAGAGAAAGGGACTGGATTAACTGCCAGCAATCTACTTCATCTAGACCTTTTAAGCTGGGTCGTTGTACTACCCCTTGCATTATCTGGTAGGTTCTCTCGTTGCGTGTTGTGATTAGAACCTTGCTTCCATCTCCCCCAGCAAGCAAAGGGATTCGCAGCATCTCCCAGTAATGCAAATCAGTGGCCCAAAAATTATCAATTACTAACAAGAACTTGTTGTCTTCACGCGTCTTGAGAAACTCCCTAATTGGCAAAATAAAATAAACATAATTTTATGTATGGCTCATATGACTGCAAGTAATTAATTTTAGTGAGCAATAGATATTGGTATCCATTTAGTAAGGTCAATATTTGAAGGCACTGTTAGCAAGACTAAAGGGAAATTATTGTAACAATGGCAAAACAACCTCCATATGCTAACTTATTTCACATACAAGCAGAATCAGGACCTTCTTTTGATTACAGTAATAAGTGTATTTTACTGCCGATTCATGACATGCCTGACTGACATTTATTAATTTAGTTTGGACAATTGAAACCTAATTTTTCTTTTAATTTGTTGAATACCTGGACACGCAAGTTATTGGCTGTTGTATATTTTTTCACACAAAAAAATATATAATATATATTAGAATAGAGGATATATATATATATACCTAAGCCTGTCCTGTAGAGTGTCAAAGCCCCCAAAATCACACATTTGGCTGGTCATCTTTTCATAGATGTTCTTCATGGCAGTGCTCACATCACACCTTTCTGTCAAACACACCCATGCCTTGATTTTATAACAATCTAATCTTGGATCATCATATACCATTTGAGCAAGCGTGGTTTTCCCAATCCCAGCTGCGCCATGAATAGGAACAACTGTAATTTTTGGACTCGAAGCACCTGCTGATGTCTGAGCAGGTATCAGCAAGTTGACGATTTCATTTTGGTCAATGTCTCGGCCGATTATGCTTGCCCGGTCATGACATGGGCCAGTTTGGAAAGGCCGGGCACCCAGATGAGAGGAACCCCTCCTTTTCCCATCATCCCCTTTCAACCTCAGATTCTTTCGACTCTTGGATATCTCATCCAGCCTCTTGTCAATTTTATTAATCTCAGATGCAAACCTCCGGCGCTGAAGAGGACCCCATTCGGGGCTAATGGTTGGGAGCTCGATCTGATACCATTTCCTCTTAAGGGAGGGTGCTGCATTGGCACTATGATTGTGCACGTTGAGGGCAGTCTGGTACTCGTCAAGGAGGTCGTCCGTGTCAAAAGACACCGACTTGAGATGCTTGAGCCAATTCATGACTGACTCATCCTCGATGTAGCGGCGCTCCTCGGCATCGGTTAGAAGGCAGTTGATGCGACTTGATGTGCGTCTAAGCCGCCCGAGCCCTTCTTCGACGCTACGGTAGCGGGTCACCTCACTCTCCAAGAGAGATACGACTCTATCCCCTACCATCTCCCCTGCCTTCTCTGCCAGGCCTGAAACAGACCCGATTTTGGAAAGCCAGTTCATGGCGATCAATGTGTGAGGAGGAGGAGGAGGAGGAGGAGGAGGAAGAGGCAGAGGAAGAGGAAGAGGAGGAGGAGGAGGCAGACTTGACTTGAGTGGAGAAAGAAGTTGAAGTTGAAGTTGACTCAGGATTCCTGGCTGAATGAAGAAGGGCGATGGTTAATACTGCGAAACTTCGCATATTCTGTTTCTACTTTCTAAAAGCAAATAATCGGTTGCTACATGGAAGCCTCCAGCGTTTTTGTTTGATTTAAATAAGGGAAATTTTCTAGTGTGCCCGTGTAAACTTCTAAAATAGTCAATATATCTAACAAGTAAAATATCGTAATAATCAATATCCTATTAAAAACTTTAACATTTTATTCTATCCCCTTTTATTTGTATAATTTTTTATTTAGTTATTTTTAAAATTAAAGTAACAAAGATGTCCTTTTCTAAATGGAGGCATTGTAAATTTTATGAGAATTGAATATTTTGTTTTATCTTTACAACAAGGATGATGGGTTATATACTTGTTTACACATATTGTACGGTTGGTATCCAATAGTTGATACCAATAGTAACTTTCTATTAGTAGCAAAAAAGATAAAAGTTACTTTTTCCTAATTTACATTATTTTTAATTTTAGTCCATATTCACTTTTTATTCTCGACACTTCTCTCAAGTTTGTATTATAGATATCGGTTAATCATAGCTTGTTTATTATGTCTTCGAATGCCTTCAGAATGAGATTTTTGGTGAATGGTGAAGATGTCGGCTAATTGATCTTGACTCTTCACGTAAAGAATTTTGATTTTCTTTACTTGAATTTTTTCTCTTATGAAATACAATCGACTTCGATATGCTATGTACTTTCGTGAAACATCGTATTCGAAGCAATATGCCTTGCCACATTGGTATCACAAAACATTTTCATCTGTTCATGAATTGTGAAATTCAACTCCTTCAGCAATTGTTTAATCCACATAAGTTCACTTGCGGTGAATGTCATGGCACGATATTTCGCTTTCGCGCTCGATCATGCCACAATATTTTATTTCTTACTTTTTTCATGTGACTAAGTTTCTGCCTACAAACGTGCAATAGTCAGTTGTTGATTTTCTATCGAAACTCCCGGTCCAGTTTGCATTGGAATAGCAACACGCATTATTATATTTATTATTTTTCATCTATATACCATTTCTAGGTGATTTCTTTAAATATCTTAAAATTATATCAATTGCATCTAAATACGAGTTTCTTGGTGAATGCATAAATTTACTATTTTTACTTACCGCAAATGATATGTATGGTCTAGTTGACGTTAGATAAATTATTTTTCCTACTTTCTTTGTGAAATAAATTGTTCTTGGTTGAATGAGCTATTTCAATTTCTAAAAGAAAATTAAGTGCACCAAGATCTTTAGTTTCAAAATTTTCTTTTAAGTGTCTTTTAACATTGTTAATTTTTTCATAATTTTTTCTGTTTATAATTATGTCAACGACATAAATAAGAACAATGATAATATCATTATTTTCATGTTTTGAGAATAATGATGTATCAGATTGGCTTACTTTAAAACCACAAAAAATTAAATATTGAGATAGTATTCCATACCATGCTCATGGTGATCATTTAAGTCCATAAATTGATTTTTTTTTAACTTATAAACAATGTTAGTGTTTTTTTCTTTTACATGATCCAATGGTAGGATCATATAAACTTCTTCCTTAATGTCAGTTTTGTTGTGGTACAAGTCATGGAATAAGTACCTTATTCCGCACTATGCTGCCAAACATGAATAAAGTGTGATGGAATAGTATGACATAAGAAATCACTTATGTCGTCATAAATTAACCCACCTATTCACGTTGCATAACTTATTCCGCGTCTCTCTTTTTAAATTAATCCACCCACCTATTCAAATTCAATATCTCATCGGATCTTTTTTTCTCATATTAAATTAACCCACCTACCTCCTATTAAATTCACTCATGTTTGATCTTTTTTCTTTTCTTCCTCCGTGTTTCTTTCTTTTCTATTCAGTTTTAATTTCTAAATGTAGTATGCCTAAGTTATTATCTATAGTGCCCTTTTGAAATTACGTAATATGTGATGAACAACTTATTTGTATTAGCTTTTTAATATAATGGACAACTTATTAGTCATTTGACTTTCTAAATTAGGTACCGTTGCATTTTAATATTATTTCAGTTTTAATTTTAATTTTATTTCTAAATTATGTAATATTATTTTTAAAACCTTCGGATGTATCTGTGTTCTAAATTTATTTTGTAATTTCTTAATTCAACAATAAAATATAATAACATACAACTTAACAATTAGTTTAAGCCATGATCTTAAGTAACTAACTCTAGCCAAACAAGAATAGTTTAACCCATGACTTAATTTTAATCCACAACTAAACAAGAATATCTTATGTCGTCATAATTTGGTATAAGCAACTTACTCCATCATAATTTTAACCCACAACCAAACATGGACTAAGTGTTCTTTGAAGAAATACATTTTAACATTTATTTGATATAAATATCAATCATTATTTACCGCTATCGAAAGTAAAATTTTTATGTTATTTATCTTTGCTACTTAGAGCAAAGAGCTCTTAGTAATTAATATCATAAGTTTAAGTATACATTTTGGCAACTAACCGAACTTGATATATTTCAATGGATCCATTATTTTGATATTTTATTTTATAAATCCTTTTACATTCTACGGGGCTTTTATTTTTTGGTAATGGTTCAGTGGTCCTCCATTAGACGGGACAGGACAAAATAATTGAGTTAGAAGAGAATCTTTTAATAAGAAAAGAAGACCATTAGACAAGAAAAGAACACCTCCATTTAAATGAAAAGGTATCTTTATCAATTCAATTTTTAAGTAATTAAATAAATAAAAGAGATAGAAAAAAAATGTCGAGTTTTTACAAATATATTGGCTATTTTAGAAGTCTACATGGGTACACTAGAAATTCTCCCCAAATACAATATCTGAACTGATACTGCGTCTCTGTTTAATTTTCCATTCATAAATTATGTTGTATTTATTTATTGAAAACCTTCCGATAAAAATTGCGTATTTTTTATCACAATAATATCATTTAATTTGTTTGTCAATAATATTTTTGACAAATAATATATTTTAATTTATTTTTATATGATAAAATAAATTCAAATAAAATATACTTCTAAGTTGAAATAAAAATGTTAACCCGTTTACATAAAAAAAATTTATATTTTAATGATAACCCGTTTATTAATAAAAAAAATTACAAGTATCAAAATCAAAATTGTTGAATATCTAATAATTGAACTTTCTCTTATAATAATAGTAAGTGTAAGGCTACTGATGAGTAACAGTTGACAGGACATTGTTTTTGTGAACTCAAAATTATCTCAGCCCCTTGACTGTCAGTATGATGGATGTGTTTTGGGGGTTTATGGGGATGATTGGTTGGATCATCTCTAGCTATTAGGAGCTTAGGCATACTGCATGTGATCATATGGACTGGTGCACAAAACACTGATACTCTGAGTGGTCTCTAGGCATGGATGTAATTTAACTTGTTTCATCTTAATGAAACAGGGTTACAGGCTTCATGCCTTTTTATCAAAAAAAAAAAAAATCTCTTCATGCATCTTCTGTTTAGGACAACAGCAAGAATGAGTTTTCACATCTTTTCTGTTGCTCCTACACGATTCAGGCCAGGGTTAATGCATCTCAAGTGTACCATTTACTAACACCAAGTGCTGCATTCCAAAATGGGGACATAAATGAAAAATGAAACAATGGCTTAGCCTTAGAGGAGAAAAAGATTAACTAACCACATGCTTCGTCATTTGGAGCGAGGGATGCTGAAGACTTTGTTGAACAGCAGACAAATCCTGGAAGAGCATTATGCCTGGTTTAATTCATTATGATTCAGCTCTTTATTCAGAATTAAATTCAAAATTCATATACATATTTCACTTTCGTTTCGTTTCGTTTATTATTTTTATTTTCATTTAAGGGTCACAACACAGTGATCTTGCAAGATCTTTTCATTAATGAAGTTTGGAGCCTTGTCATCTTTTACTCGATGAAAAAGCATTCCTCAATGGCCGTGCCATCAAAATTTTCAAAATCTTTTTTTCTTCTTAAAACTATGTCTAGTTTCAACATACAAGTTGCAAAATTTATATAATTAGAGTGCAAAACATATAATATACTCAGGCCATATATAAAACATATAGTGATGTTGCATAGATGGACCCTTTCATTCATGGCAAGAATCTCCCAACAGAAAAAACAGATTCATCAGAAACTACAAAAACGCTAAAATTACAGATAGCAACATAGATAAACCAGAAACTAGGAATGTATCCCTAATACATAACATTCATGAAAAAATCCCTCAGTAGAATGCCATAATAAGGTTTCAAAAGCAACTGGAATTAAAATCTACTGCTGGCCAATTTCAGTTTTCTTCTTCTGCCAGAGCCTGTCCAGTGCACTGTCAGCATCACCCTGTTGAACAATTTATTATGTGAAGTGTTATTAGCTTTCTAGTTTACTAGTATAATAGATTCCTACTGTAGTTGCATTTCATAATTTACTTGCACTATACAATGTAATTTTGTTACTTGCTTCAATCCTCTTCCAGAGTCCCAACTAATTAGACAGGTGCAAAAGAATTACCCTAAGAGACAAGCCAGAATCAAATAATACCCTAAAAAATAAATCAAATAATACCCTTCAAGATAGAAAAGAAGCACAACTATGACAGCTTCCCATTTTCTAGGAAAGATGTCTAAAATGCAAAAAAATTGTTAAAAAAATGTGCAAGCTACTACTGCTTTATGACCTCCCCTTTAAACATGAGAGGGTGAAAGAAAATGAAGCATCGCTTCTAAATGAAGAAGTTGTATCATCAAAAGATCACTGCACACTTCCATACGTGCAGGACAGATGAGGATTAATGATACAATCAACCCAGACAAAAATGAGATATGAGAACTGCAATAAGTACTACAATCATGTACACCAAACTACTCATATACATGTAGTGTGCAACACATTCCAAAACTACCCATACGACACAATTGCCTTATACAACATAGAAGGAAAGAAAGGTAGCGCGGGATATAGATGACGCATCACTGCTCTGGTCACCAATTGGGGTATAACTTGATATTTTGAGAAATTCAAAGGTAAAAATGAAACATTTGCACAAGGAAAGGCAGAAAACAGATTAGTAATTAGGACCTGAGAACGGATGGAACCAGACAGCGCATAGGTGGTGAATTGGCCGGTGTAGATGCCATTCTCATCCACGTGCCCAACATTTATCTGCACCGATGCATGGTCCTTTGCTGTTATCAGCCTATTTGTCGCTGAACTATAAACCAAAATCACTATATTAATTATGCATTAAAAAGACAACAAGGTATAAACAAGCATGCTCATAGGAGAGTACAAGTCAATGTATCAATTCATATTAGTATAGACAATGCGGTGGTATGCAACACCTCATACTAAAAATTAAGGCTCCCAACCATTATAGACAGGTAAATAACCGACTAATGCAGCGCATGTACTCCAAAAGGTTCTTCTATTTTGTGCTTTTACTTGAATCCAATTTAATTTTTGTTCTCTTTTTCCCAGCATGATTTATTCAGAATTATATGACAGTAATAGCTAAACAAAAAAAAAAAGATAATGCTACAAAAACAATCCTTGATTTAATTTCCATATAACACAGCAATAATTTCAGAAGTACTCCCTTGCCTAACTGAAGATTATTCAAGTAAAAAAACACTCCTTGTGATAATGGCCCATTGAGAGAGAGAGAGAGAGAGATGATACATACCATTTCCTGGGGATGTAGAGATCCACAATCTGACCCTCTTCGTTCTGCATGTTGTCTGACTAAGATTGAACAGATATCCTGGCAAAGAAAGGTATTTAAGTTAGTGAGAATAGTTTATATAATAATTCAATTGTGCATTTCAAAGCAGGAACAAACAGGTAACTAGCTTAAAACAAAATTATCATTAGATAACGATATTATTTTGTTGTACCACTTGGTACAACCCAGTCTGATTCTTGTCAATCATTCTAGTCAAGTATTGCTCAATTATTTACCAAATTGTAATCTCATAGTCAATTCTTTGACTGTCTAGATCACTGAAAAAGAGCCTAGCTATACAAAGCCACTTAATACTTCTTCTTTTACCTTTTTATTTATGTGGAAAGGACAATGCTCAAGTTTATACTTCCAAAAAGCTCAATGGAGCTCCTGTTAGTTATATCAGATTTTACCAATTAACCCGCCCAAAAGGAATTAATTACAGCTAATTTCACCAACCGATTTTAATAAGGCTACGCTACAGATCAAATCTAACAGGAACGCTCATCTGATATCAGTGTATCCACTTCTTATGTAAACAAATCGCAGAGCTCAGTAACCGTAATTTCGACAAACTCTTGCAAATTTCAATGAAATCTCCGAAGAAAAGAGAATTAAAATTATGCGCACGGGATAAATTAGAATTAGGGTTTTTAAAGAAAATTACCTTGGCAAAGACGGCGGCGGACTGGGGACAGGGAAAACTTAGAATTGGATGAGCGTATTTATATATGAGGGGGCGTGCGAATTTACCGGGTCGTCTACATTTGGATCATATCGGGTATCGGATCGTCTCATGCAAAGTTGTATATGGATCAATTTGATTTTTGGATTTTCCAAAAATCAAATCGTGTCCGATTTAAATCGAATCGGATCGGACAGATTTTTGATGATGTAATCCGAAAGATGGGTTGGGCTTGGGCATGGATTCATCGCGAATCCACATCCTATCAAGCCATTAATTGTGAATAATAAGTTATAATTGTAATAATCAATTAATTAGTCAGAAAAATATATATCGATCCGGTCATCGCCAAGGACTAATCAGTCTAGAACAGTCAAGTTAATATACAATTATTCATATCTTTCCTAAAAAAAAATATGCATACCTTATGCTTTTAAAATCTAAACAATTGCTCAACATGATCTTCATTTTAAAATGTACTTCGAAGCTAAATTTTCATTTTTAGAACTTCTTGTTATACCTTTTTATATAGGTAGAAAATCATCAAATGGTTCACAATCTTTAGATCAAATAATTTTCTACATGTTTAAAAAAATAGTAAATAATTCTAAAAAAATAAAATTTAAGCTCCAAGTATATTTTCATATGAAAATCATAATGAATGGTTCAGATCGACTATTTAGACTTTAAAAATAAAAATAAAAATTCATAATACGGACCAAAATGCACTATACCAAGTATATTTTCATATGAAGATCATAATGAACGGTTCAGATCGACTATTTAGACTTTAAAAATAAAAATTCATAATACGGACCAAAATGTACTATACATAGTACATTAGCCTCATTCAGCATTATTTACATTTTAGAACAGAAAGACATTGAATTAACAGAAAAGTTTAATCAATTACTATTTGTAAAAGATATTGGATTCCTTAGATTATAAGTGAATGAGAATGAGAATAGTGATGTTATTTCGAAATATAGTTATTCTTCTCATCAGAACATATTCTTAAACAATAGTCTTAGACTTTAGTATATTTGTCTACATAAACCCACCCATGTTTGTTTTAGAGTTGTCAGCAAATCAAATTCGATTAAGTTTTAATATGATCCGAATGCAAATTTCAGTCACATGGAAATTTATATTGAATTAAAATATAATATTTTAATCTATATCTCTATCATCGTTGCATATTTCAGATTGAATAATTTAGATCGTTTCAAATATAGTATAACATGTTTAAAATAATAAACTACATGCATGACATTACAACACAACTTTTATTTGATTATTGTAATGAAATTATTTTAAATAAAATGTCCAACCAGAACAAATAATTTGTTACAAAGATAGAAAAAATTGGGAACAAAGATAAAAAATTGAAGCTAATTTCAATAAAATCCAGTCTTGTCTAGTCTGATTTTGGTCAGGTAGAAGTAGAACGTTGCATATGCAACATTATGCAAAATTTAATGTATATAAAAGGGTATGACAAAAAAAAACTAGAAAATTGACAACGCAGTAAAAGCTATGAAATAAATTAGCGATGTATCAGTATCTCTACTCTCTAGTCTTTGTTTTTCTCTTTTGTTTAGGGGAAGACCGTACGCAACTAATCAAAATGATAAGAGATTATGCAACTTAATTTATGCATCTGTCATTCACATTATTAAAACTATTAAAAGTATGAAAGAAACATAAATCATTAAAATCTTTGTTCAGCTTAATGCATTTGTGAACTGAATACAAAGTTCAATACTTAACATATAACTCCAGATTATAGATAAAGTTTTAAGAGAAAAGATAAAAAAAATTGAATCAATTAACCAAAAAATTGAATACAAAGTTCAATACAAATTTAACATATGACTCCAGATTATATTTCAAATTGGGATGATTTTTAAATTCAAATGGAGAATTCTCTATCAAATTGAAGACAGATGAAATAGTCTCATTTCAAGCTAAGGCCATGGTTGATTTCTTTCAGAGGGAAATTTTTCCGTTAGCTTTAATCGTTCCAAGGACCTTGAGCGACAAGTTAGTAAGGTTGATGAACTGTTTGATTAAGTTGCCGAGCAACACGTTCGCATCATTGTTTTCATGGTTCAAACCGACACCCGCACTCAATTTAGCTGCAATTTGTGAAGCAATCTTTAAACTCTTCTCGCAATGGTGCAGCTCCACCAAAGAGAGCTTCTTCTCGCTGTGAATAACCTAGTTTTTCAAGTGTTTTGTAACACATTGTGTTATTCATATGCATGTACTCTTACGAGAGAATGATATGTTAAAAAACATATTGGTAACATGATTAATTAGTATTGTACTATGACAATTTGATTTATTGGTATTGTACTATGACAACTTAATTTATCATCAACGATTAGATTTGGTACTGACTTTAACTCATTTGACTTACAACGTAGATATGCTTTAAATACATTATTACAGAAAATACAATAAAATAAAATAGTGTTAAAAATATTAATAACAAAGTACTAGATTACCGTATATGCCTCGATGAGTTTGTGCACTGCAATGCTGATGGTGGAGTTCAACTTGTTAGTCCACTCGATCTTCGGATGCTCGTTGATCAAGCCACCACGGATGCTGGACAAAAAATGTAGAATAGATATACCGGCCACTTTTGCAGCATTAATTGAGTCAAGCGTAACATTTAACGCACTAGCCGCAAATTGAATTTCAGTAGACGCGGCAGCCTTTAGAGCAGATTCGTAGTCAAGCGCACATTTTAGTAGGCTAGGATGACCGATGCATGATGACGGAATCAAAAAATGATTGTGAGCTACAATTTTTGTGGTGGATAAAGAGAGGAGAGAAACAAAGAGGAGGATAGAGAATGTGGAGATTCTTACTGCCATGGTTCTTGTTGTGTGAAGGAATTACAAATGTTGTATGTTTGAGACTTTGATGGTATTGATTTCAAGTCAAGACAAATTTATAAGAGAAGATGCATTGGACCTTGATTTCTATATTTAGTCAATTGTTTGTACATAATTCGTCTTACATTCTTCTAATTTTAAACTAACACCAATTATTGTTATAACGCATTAATTAACCGCGTTATTCAAATTTATAATTCTGGTCTTGGTATTGAGATGGGCTTAAAGTTCTTGGTACTGGTAACAGTCAATTGATTATGGTTATGCAATAAGTTTTTTGTTTCTCTCATTTTAGCTGTAACCAAGCAAGATGCGTTGGTCATGTATTTAACGCAAGTTAATTTTTAATTCAACTGTAGGTTTCTTGGATATCCACTCATTTGAAATCAATTTGGACCTGCTCTTGACCCTACTTTTGAAGTTCACATGTTTTTTATTTTATTTTTATAATTAGTATACATTAGTTGAATTAGCTGATATTATTTGTTTTGTGGTATCCTTATCAGAGAAAAGATCACCCTGGCTCGCTAGCCTATGAAGATTTGATACTTGTTTTGATGAAAAGACCAGCGACGGAACCAATAAACGGGAATTTAATCCCTAGCTATGTACATACAAGTATGTTTTTCTCTTCTTCTAGTTGTAACCAAACAAGATGCATGGGTCATATAATTTAACAGAAGGTTCTTTTGAATTTCACCTGTTTTTGTTTAGTTTATATATAATTACCAAAATTATAGAGGTTTAATTAGGATGATTTGCTTTTAAAATCTATACGAGAATCTTACAAATTATCTTATACAAATTTTTGATTCACAATTTCACATGCATTCGGAACAACCTGACAACGCATTCAGATTGAGATTGTATTATTAAATTATAAACATTGATGGATCATGGATAGATAAATATTTCAATTACCAGTAAAAACTGGGAAAATACTAACATAATTGTCAGCATGCGGAACTAAACCAGTACAGTGTTACATGGATAGATAAATATTTCTGCCTTTATATTTTATTTCTTAAATTATTCAGATAATTATTTTTTATGATCAACTCTCATGTCTTATAGCTACATGTCTACAGTATGTCCACACCCTATCTAATGTGCGATAAATTTAATTGTTTTACTTATCTAGAATTACTTGCATGAATCCAAGGGTAAAACTATTGACAGATCAGTTTTGGTTTCATGCAACGTACAGATAATAGAGTCCAAACAGCACTGCATGAAGCTAAAACTGCTCTGTTAATCAGAAAGTATGAAAATACAAAAAAAAAACTTCAAGCTGCTAAGCAACCTTAATAGCACTGATTCCCTTCTTATAAAGGAAGTTACTGGTATGGCAGTGTCAAAATTTTCAAGTGAAAGTTGGTAGATTATTTGTAATTTGTTTGATTGGGCATGATTTCACATCTAACGGTTTTATTTTGATGTTTATGATTTAAATTTTGAGTTATTAACGTTTTACAAATGGAGGTACAAAAATGGAGACATTTGAACCCTCTACTATGCCTCCATTTCTAAAAACTTGAATAATTCAAAATTTAAAACTTTAAACCATTGGATATGATCTACATCATTTTATCTATGCACATGTAAAAAAATATGGCATTTCAATTTTGTTTTGGTTGTCATCAAGAGCTTGGAAAAATGTACTAATGTGGATAATTTCTAGATGTTGATTTTTCAACTTATTAATTCACATAAAATTAAAATTAAAATGTGATAATTTTTTATTAGCATGTAGAGAAATAACATAGATCACATCTAACGGTTTTATTTTGACATTTATGATTTAAATTTTGAGCTATTAACGTTTTACAAATGGAGGCATGGTGGAGGCATAAAAAATGAAGGCATTTGAACTATTAAAAATGTGCATCTATCAATCACAAGATTACAACTATTCAAAATATGAAAGAAACATAAATCATTAATATTCATGTTCAGCCTAATGCATTGGTGAAATGTTGTGTTGTGTGCGCCTTCCAGGAGCTCTGTTCATTAATTAATGCATGAATCCTCTGTACTTGTAGCCCTGAATAGGTAACTACTATCAAAGAGGGTTAAAGGGAGGTAAGGTAATTTTAGTCTTACCTCTATATTTGGACAACCTATAGTAAAAAAAGAATGTGCCCATGTTTGGTATCTCTAAATTTCGCTATAAGAATGTTATGTGGGCTGACTGAGCAGCCTATAGTGTGTCAAATAAATTTTCTTGTGTTCTGTACATCAATTTTTTGGCTACCAACAAGACTATAAGAGGTAGCTAGTTTATTTATAAGATAAAGTTAATTGCGAGCTAGTTACTTTATTTTTAAGATAAAGTTTAGACAAAAAAGTAAAAAATATTGAATCAATTAACCAAGAAACTGAATACAAAGTTCAATACAAAATTAACATACAACATCAGATTGTACTTCAAATTGGGATAATTTTTAAATCCAAATGGAAAATTCTCAATCAAATTGAAGACTGATGAATAGTCTCATTTCAAGCTGGCCATGATAGATTTTTCTCAGAGGGAGATTTTTCCTTTAGCTTCAATCGTTCCAATGACCTTGAGCGACAAGTTAGTAAGATTGATGAATTGTTTGATTAAGCTGCTGAGCAACACGTTCGCATCACTATTTTCATGGTTCAAACCGGCACCCACACTCAACTTAGCTGCAATTTCTGAAGCGATCTTCAAACTCTTCTCACAATTGTGCAACTCCGCCAAAGAGAGCTTCTTCTCGCCGTGAATAACCTGGTTTTCAAGTTCCAACACATTGTAGTTATTCATATGCGTGAATTCTTACGGGAGAATGCTATGTTAAAAATATACTGATAACATGATTAATTTGTATTGTACTACGACAATTTGATTGTACTCTAATCGGAAACTAATGCACACATCTTGCATATTTTCAGTTCCTAGACACTATTATTTTTTTTTTTTTCCAACTTTTTATCTTCTTTTTTTGCGATTTGAATGTCTAACATAATATTTATTAAAGTTTGCCTTGGACAACTTAATTGATTATCAACGCGTTAGATTTGGTGCTGACTTGAACGCATTTGACTTATAAAACATATATGCTTTATAATATACATGATTATAGAAAATACAATGAAAACACAACAGTGCAAAACAAATAGCAAATTAAGTACTAAATTACCATATATGCTTTGACGAGTTCATGTACTGCAATGCCAATGGTGGAGTTCAACTTGTTAATCCACTCGATATTCGGATGCTCATTGATCAAGCCACCATGGATGCTCGACACAAAATGTAGAATAGATAAACCGGCCGCTTTAGCAGAATTAATTGAGTCAAGCGCAACATTTAATGCACTAGTCGCAAATTGAATTTTGGTAGAAGCAGCAGCCTTTAGAGCAAACTCGAAGTCAAGTGCACATTTTAGTAGGCTAGGATGACCGATGCATGATGACGGAATCAAAAAGTGATTGTGAGCTACACTTTTTGTGATGGAGAGTGAGAGGAGGGAGACGAGGAGGAGGATGGAGAATGTGGGGGCTCTTACTGCCATGGTTTTTTGTGTGTGTGTGTGTGTGTTGTGTGTGTGAAGGAATTACAAATGTTGTATGTTTGATACTTTGATGGTATAGGTTTCAGATCAAGGCAATTTATAAGAGAAGATGCATTGGACCTTGATTTCTATAATTAGTAAATTGTTTGTACATATTTCATCTCACATTCCTCAAATTTTGAACTGACACTAATTGTTTGTTTTAACGCATATAATCAACCGCATTCTTTGAATTTATAATTTTGTCTTGGTACAGGGATGAGAGGCTTAAATTTCTTGCTACTGGTAACAGTCAATTAATTTTGGTCTTGGTATTAACAGAAGGTAATTTTTAATTCAATTGTAGGTTCTTTGGATATTATCTCATCTGAATGTCATCTGGTATCAAGTTCACCAGTTTTTTGTTTTTTTTATATATAATTAGTATGCATTAGTTGAATTAGCTGCTTATTTGTTTTCTGGTATCCTTATAAGAGAAAACCAACTTTTCTGTTAAAAACCAACTTCTCTTTTTTCTTTAGTTGTTTTTTTTATCCATTGGCACATCATATCCCTCGTGAATTTTGTGAATCTCCATTCCATTATTAAGCACGTTGGGTGTCCGATCCGCCAACGGCTATGATTGAAAGATGAAGTTTCATATTTAATCTCAACTCTCTAATCAAATAATCTTCTTGTTTTGATTAAATGCATCTTTTTTAAATGTAGAAGTCTATATTTAGTTAAAAACATATTCGCTACATGTACAGTCACACAATATATTATAATTAAAATTGAATATACTGCCTTGTAGCGACATTTTTTTTCCTTATTTTTCCTGCGTTTAGCAACTTCTTCGTTTCCTTATTTTTGGTTTCCTATATCTCCTTTGTTTCTATACAAATTATCACGACAGAAAATGAAAATTATTTTTTTCTTTATTTCCATATTTTTCTTTGTTTGTTTCTATATAGATCCCAACGGCATAATAGAAAAATCTAGAATATATTTGATTGGAGTTGTTTCTATACAAATCATCTCACACCTGGAATCAAAAAATCAAGAATAGAAATATTGCTTTTCTAATTTAATTATATTTTTTCAATTGGAGCAATTATAATCTATTTTTTTTATTTTTTTGTTCATTTCAGAAATGTTGGACTACATCGAAGAGAATCACACTAGCAATGATACTTCAAGATTTTTTTCATGTTATATTTAATCCATTTTTTTTCATTTGTTGTTGTTTCTTTTACTGTTATTTATTATTTATCTCTCCGTTTTTTTTTGTCATTTGTGTTTTTTATTTTCATTTATATATATATATTTTTTAATTCTGGGTGTAATGTCAATAAAAAAAAATCTCTTCATATTCTATTCAATCTTATAATATCCCCGTTGCAACGCACGGGCACAATACTAGTTTCTAATTAAGTATTGTACGAATTATTTATTTAAAAGGAGGTCGAAGAAAAATTCAAACATTTTTTCTCAATTTTTGGATAAGTAGACAGATCCATTTTAACTCATAATGAGAATTTAGAATATTTTGGCAGGAGTCCCATAATATTTTAGTGCTGAGTTAAAAGTGTCAATAATTGTATACATTTGGAAGTTTGAAGTATCAATCATGAATATTTTAAATTTCTAAATTCAATTATATACAAAACACAAATTTATGCATTAATAAGTGCGAAGTATATAAAATGCAAATTGTATTTCAACAACTTCCATGGAATTTATATAAGAGAATTTATATAGGGTTCCCACTTAAGTAAACAAAATTGCACAAGATTTGCCCTTAATATATTAGATATGTGCACGGTCCATACTAAACAAATTAATTCATACATGATTACCCTTAACAAATTAATTCAAGCTCGAACCCTCAATATCGATAGAAATATATAAAGTGTGAACCATGCATTAATTTTAGAGGAGGGATCGGATGACACTTTTTTTTTGTGACATCGAATGACACCATGCATTTTCAAAGTCCAAACAGTTGATCCAAACCGTTCAATATAATGAATATATTAAAATGTACTTGCAGATCAAATTTTACATTTGTTTTGAATTTTTTTACTACTTATTAAGATGGGTACAAAAATTCAATTGTCTGAAAACAACGATTTTGTAAAATACTTAATAAATAGTAAAAAAATTCAAAAAATGTAAAATTTGACCTGCAAGCACATTTTAATATATCCATCATATTGAACGGTTTGGATCGACTGTTTGGACTTTGAAAACTTTAAAAATGCATGATATCATTCGATGCCACCAAAAAAGAGTGTCATCCGATCCCTCCTCTTAATTTTATTTACATGTGTAAAGTGTAAATCATGAATTAACTCCAACTACTTAGGTAAATTACGAATCATAAATTACCAAATACAAATTATATAAAGTGCAAACCATATAATAATAACATCTGTTTAAAATACCAACTAAATTTAAGTGTGAACCATACAGTTATAGTCTTAATTTGATATTAATTTGAGAAGTATAAGAAAAATAGAGATCTCCAATTTTTTTTTATTATACGAGATTTTCACTCAAAAGTGAGAAAAATACCCACTACAAACAAGGTAATGTCTCTAGCATGCCACAAGCTATTTTTCTCTTCTAACAAAACATCACTCATTTGAATTTTTTAAGTACCATGTCGCAAAAGTTATTTTGTTCGAGATAGGATAAATTTCGTTGGAGGTCACTAAACTTTGTCATTTATCACGAATTGGTCACTTAAGTTTGATTTGTCTCTTTTTAGTCATTCAATTTTGTCATTTGTTCCAATCAAGTCACTCTATACTTTTTTCATCCAAAATATTAACAGAATATCCTCAATCCGTTAGTATTTTGAACGAAATAAGTATATTCCGTTAATATTTTTGACGGAATGGGAACATTACGTTAAGATTTTGGACGGAAAAATATATAGTGACTTAATTAATTAGAGAAATGACAAAGTTTAGTGACTAAAAATGAACAAATCAAACTTGAGTGACCAATTCGTAACAAATAACAAAGTTTAGTGACCTCCAGCGAAATTTACTCTTGGGATACCATCAACATTTGTTATAAAAAAATGAGTGTGGAGCGTTGGATGAATTTGGATCCTCAAAAGTTACCTCTTAATTTGAATTATGAGTTCGGATTCAAACCATCCGATCAGAATCCGCACGAAATTAAAGAGGCCTCATGAATTCTGATCAGACGGTTAGGAATGTTTGATTTTTACAAAACGGGCCTATACAAGTGAAAGCTTACGCCTTCGTTGGGCCCATTTCTGTCCTCTCAGGCCCATCTTCTCTCCATCGTGGCAACTGTCAACAAATGGAAATAAACCTAAAACCCTAGTACATCACTTCCCTACATCTCGTTCCCTCCACCATGCTCCGGCGGTTCTTCTCCGGCCCGCTCCGCCTCCACCTTCGCCTCCATCTACAAAACCCAGCATCTCCTCTCCTCCCTCCCGCTCCTCCCTTTTCTCTCTCCAGTGTTAACCACACTAGTGACTTCCATTTCCTTACTCTAAGACCCTTCTCCACCTCTGGCCGAGACGGAGAAGACGGTACCGGCGACATATGGAAGACTTTGGATGCGGACGAGCTGAAATCGTCACTGTTCGGAGACGATGCATCCGGATCCGATCCAACTGATAAGGTCAATAGACCGATGTTTTCTGATGCGTGGGGGGATGGATCGACGGATGATAACAAGGGAGATCTGTTTGCTGACACGGAACAGGAGGGAGGAGCTGGGGTGGATAAGCATGATTTGTGGTCGTTTGGAGATGAGGCAGAGGAGAAAGTTCGTTTGTTTGAGAGCCAAGAGGAAGGAGAAGTGGGGATAGAGGATTCTGGTGGAGGTCCGGTTGAAGAAAGGGAGAAGAAGGAAGAATTGGATGAGGCTGAACTGGATAGGAGGGAGAAAGAGCTTAGGGAAACACTTAAAGGTTTGGATTTTTTTTTTCTTACGAACACCTGATTCATGAGTTTTAAGTCTTTTGTTAGATTTGGAACCAAATTTAGGAACTGATTGAATTTTGTGAACTAAGAAATAAACATCCTCAATATAAACAAGGAACCACAAGGGTCTGCTCCAGAGGAGGTGGGGGGGGTGGGGGGGGGGGGGGGGGGGAGGGAAGCCGTCACCCTCGTCTCCTTCCCTTCCTTCCCTTCACGTCCCCTTCCTCTACGCTCGCAGTTCTGGAGCACAGCCTAAATGTCCTGGATTTCAAGACCAAATATGCTAGACCAGTCTCATATAACTATATAAATCTGTATGTGTTGTAGTATCTTAGTGGAGTTTTCCTGAGTTTTTGTGGTACCAGTGTTTAGAAGGTCGTAGCTTTGTACATCAATGGAATGACAATAGCTAACCTTTATTAAGCAAAGTTATAATTTCATTGGAGTATACCATGAGCAGGCAATCAACCATTTAATGTAGATTTGTATTACAGCTATAATGTTTGGCTTACTGATTGCATCTGAAGCATTCAGATTTCAGCCATTATCAGAGTTGCAAGTTGTTATTGAAAAGTCAATTTCAGTGTAAGATCAAGGATATATTTTACTAAAGTCATTTTTAAGTTATATGTATTGTATTTTATAAATGTTTATTATTAAGATATAACATGCTATATTGTATAATGATAGACTATAAACTATTGCATATTTGTTAAGTCAAAAGGGCATTTGCAAGAATTGCATCTATCTTCTGATAATATTTCATGACAAACTTCTGGTAAACAAAATGCTGCACATTTGGTTCGAAAACTGGTCACTTCTGTTTAAAATTGTCTCTGAATTTTATTATTTTTTGAAACATTCTTTAAAATAATTTATTTGTGTAGAACTTTCATGCAATTTGGTCATTTGAGTATACCATTGTGCTCTTCGGTAAACAGATCAATTAACTATTTAATATAGAATAATTGAAATAGAGCTATCCGATAGAAGAAAGCAACCTAGTAGCGGATTAAGCTTCATTAACAGTAGCCATTATAGAGACAGCCTAACTATGATGTAAGACTAAATGCATGCATCTTAAGTGTTCTGCTTTCAGTTAGTTGCAAATTTTATTGGAGGATTCATTTTGTAGGATCAAGGATATTATGTGCATAAGTCATCTTGAAGTTACACCTAACGTATTCTCAAATTACTTGAGAAGCCTTCAAGCGTCACAGATCATGTGATTTTTGTATGTATGATAGATTGTGACGACTGCTCAATTATTTTAAGTTAAGAGAGCATTTTCAATGGTTGCTGTTTTACTTATTTAGTCAATATTTCAAAACAAAGTTTAGTGAAACAATCTGCTGCTTATTTGGTCTGTAAGCTGGGCGCTTTTGTTTGAAATGGTCTCTGAATTTATTTTTTGGTATTATCCGTTATAACTTAACATGCTACTTTGGCCATAATAACATGTCAGTGGTTAGGCAAAAAAAGAAAAGAAAAGAAAAGAAAAAGATATATAATCTACTCTTGATTATAACTTTGAATTATTTTTGGTCAGCTTTTCGGTTATTTAAAAACCAAACTAGCTTCTGTGAATTGATCAAAGATTCAAAGGAGTTAGTTATTTATTTATTTTAACCACCATATACACTTACCCTAACCTTTTCTTTGATTTTTTGCCTTCAATTTAAATATTTCAGGTCCAAACCGTGCTTTTGGGGATTTAGTTGCAGCATCAGGAATAACAGAAGGCATGATGGACAGCCTAATCCTCCTAAAAGATGTCAGGCACATACCGGGCCTACCACCTCTAAGAGAACTCGAAGATAGGGCAATAGCGAGACTAAATGCCACCTCAAATCGATCCGAAATTGAGAAACGGAAGCAAGAGGAAATTGCTAATGCACGAGTGAAGCAAGTCGATGAGAAGGGGAGAGCTTATGGAACTGGCAAAAGAAAGTGTAGTATTGCGCGAGTGTGGGTCCAGCCTGGCAGTGGCAAATTTTTGGTGAATGACAAGGAATTTGATGTTTATTTCCCTATTTTGGATCATAGGGCAGATTTATTACAGCCTTTTACTGTGACTGACACACTAGGTCGGTGGGATGTTAACTGTACCGTGAAAGGTGGTGGTGTTTCAGGTAAAGTATAACCTAACTGTTCTGCTCTTGTTATGTTTTGTTCGGTACCACTTTGCACTATGAGACTGGTTTATATGTGTTGCAGGTCAAGTTGGAGCAATTAGACTCGGTATTAGCAGGGCATTGCAAAATTTTGAACCAGCATACCATCCCTATCTCAAAACAGGTATGGCACCAATCTATCTTAATAGTGGTCAAAAACTCGGTTCTATGTTTGTTTTGACAAGAATCTAATTTTGATTTAATTCTTTTTAATTTCGTCGAACAATTAGTTGGATTTCTGACAAGAGATTCCCGTGTGGTTGAGAGGAAGAAACCTGGCAAGGCTAAGGCAAGAAAGAGCTTCCAATGGGTCAAGCGGTAACAGGTACAGAAATTGGTACCAATTTATTTTGTCCCTGGAGCTTGGCACTTGTTTCCAACCAAGTGGTGTTTATGCTACCTATTCAAAAGTCTAGGCTCTGATGGGGTTGGATTACATGCTTTTTTTTTTTTAGAGATTTGGAAGTTTTCATCTTGTGACCAATTAGGGGATAGCTTATGGACGTTCACGAATAAGAATGACATGAACAATTTTGTACTAAAACTATTGGAATATCTCGGGCCCACTCTTTACATCTGGAGTAAGAAAAATAAATAACCTTTCTTTAATATTTAATGATTGATTGTAATTAGACATTGTCTGAATTTATGATTTTCACTGTGCATGTATTGCATATGATAGAAGATCAATATCAGTGATATGTACGTGTCCTATTGCAATTTGCAATTTTGCTGACTTTTTTTGTGGTGTCTCATGACTGTTTGATTCTTTAAGCAAAGGAAAGAAAAATCATCATTCATTTTTCTTTTATGATAGTAGATAATCGATCTCTTGCTATTGATGTGCATGTGAAAAATAATAAAATATGATTGAAGCATCAAGGATTCATCATTTTTTTTTTTCAAGTAAAGGCGTCTTTAATTTCAATGGCAGCCATCTCGCTTCGCGTGCACACAGAAGAACTCTAGGGAATTATGCTCTTGGCTACACGCATTTTACAACAAAGCACATCCCGTATTATGTAGCGACCTTAGATCCAGCAACAGTAAATAGACGGGGTTAGTCACTTGTTCTCTGGATAGTCCTGATACACATGTGTTCTCTACTTGTCTGGGTACTGATCACCACAGTGCTCGGTCGTGCAAGGAATTCTCACAAGGCTAATTTGGTTCTCCAGAATTTTTTTTTTGTGAACTTGTTTTAATATCTTACCTTTGTACAAAATCAAAGTTTGAAATATACCAGGAAAATAGGTTGATTTCATATAAAAACATATAATTTGGGTTGTTCTATCTAAATCCAATGGCCAATCACAAAATTGTTGTCTGATGATATCCATATATGATATATTGCATCCTTAGCTGAATGACCCACCACACCTTTAGTGTCAGAATGCAAAAGGATATCAATGCCCATACTTAATTATTCTCCCCCAATCCTTTCGCCCCTTTTTGCTTTGATCTCTGACACAAGCATTGTTAAGCTCAGTGTATATATATATAACCACAATTGCATCTATACCTCGGGTCTCATCTTCTTCTCTCAACTCAGCTCAAATTTCACTGTATATCTCCAGCTTCCCCATCCATATACTTTAATTGCATCAACCATTCCATTCCATTCATTCAATCCCTAAATGGAAAGACACAGCAGAATCACACCAACCTACACTACCATTCCCTCTCCCCTCTCTAAACCCCTCACCCCTCCATCCAAACCCTCCTCTTACCTCTCTCTCCCTCCAAAGCCTAACCCTTTCCCTACCACATCATCCCCTTATATCCGTTCCCAGCCCGAAACTCCCCACCGCATCTCGCGCCGTGTCAATGACGCTGAACTCAGCATATTCGATGCCAAAAAGTACTTCAATGAATGTTCAGTAACTGAAAAACAGGACATGCCAACCAGTCAACGCGCATCGTCTGTCGCATCTATCGAGAGCTATGGCAAGAACTATCGGAACGGGGGTATTCTTACTTCCGCTGCTTCTTCTGAGGCAAGTTGGAATAGCCAGTCCGGTTTGTTATCCCGCCCCTCGGGCTCTGTTAAGTTAAAACTGACAAGTTATTCTCCGAAAGAAAAGCCTAAACCCCCACCATCGCCAGGTCGGCGCATGTTTACCCTCAGATGCCCATGTGTAGGCAAAAAATCTTTAGAAATCGATGATAAATTATCTGAGCCGAAGAGCCCAATTTGCGCAAAATCGACCAACATGTCATCCATGACTAACAAGTTACAAGGTAACCAAATAGAAGATGATAGTGCAAGTTCTATTGTACCATTAGAGGCGCTTACGAAAGTGAGAATATCATCGAGTACATGGTCGAAGGAGAGGGATTTCATACGGCCCTCCACCTTGTATTCCCCAAAAGTGTCGCCTTCTTTCCGGACCGAAGTTGCCCGTACAATCACAAAGCCAATAGTATTCTCCTTACCCAATGTTATGAACAAAGAAACTAAAACAACCGTCATTGAACCGCCTCGAGAATCTATAGAAGTATTTGGCTTAACTGCACCTCCTGCTAGGATCATACTAAAAACAGATGACGATCAACTCAGCGACGCCAGCTCAGACCTATTTGAGCTGGAGAGTTTCACGGCCAATTCATTAGGGACCACATCATATGGCCGGCATCGTAACTCGTTAGACGATCTTCTTGACCCACGCCGGCTCGCACAGTTACCTCCCGGGTTGAGACAAAATCCTGACGAGTCGGCGCAGAGTGAGTGTTGCTACCCTCCAAGTGAGACCAGTGTACAATGGAGCGTGACTACAGCTGAAGGGTTTGATCGGGCTAGTGTGGCTAACTTTTCGAGCGCTGCGTCAGAATATGACGAGACGAGGTACATTCAGGCTGAAAGAGCCAGAATTGATAAGAGAAAGCCTGTGGCTGGAGCCGGTGGTGGAATTGGCGGGGGACTGTTGAGTTGCCGTGGCGATAAGGCGGTTGAGGTCAGGTGCAACTCGGCTCGGGCCAACCGCACGGTTAGATGAGGTGAAGAAGTATATAATGGATTGGCTGTAAAAATCTTGTGTAAAATTTTGATGAGGCAATTAATGTAATGTGTTTCTTTGTTAGCCATTAGTTTGCAGTAGATTTTCTGCAGACATAATTATATCGTTTGTAATTTGGATCGAGTATTGTCTCTTGAATGAGACGTTAAATATTATATATTAATTAAAAGGCTGCAAATCTGTTGACGTGTATCATTTTGTAACAAAAAGAAACTATTAATATCTATCGCATGGATTTTGCTCCTGTATATAAAAAGAACAAAATGTTGTTTGGCTTTCCTCACGAGAGCCTTTGGTAGTCAAAAGGAAAAGGGTCTCTAGAGACAAACAAACAAAATAATCCTGAAGCTAGTGCAAAGGACAAGAATGCAATATTCAGTTGAAGTTTGATTAATTAGTGGGCCAGACTTAGTGTTACGTAACCAGCCTCACTCTAGCTAGCAGTCTAGCTAGGCTAAACAGTTGATCATCTATCATCTATGTAGAATTGTAGATGTGGCCTGTGGGGCTTGGATAAGAAAAAATATAGAATTGCTGAATGTCTATAGCTAAATAAAAATTGGAAGCGGATCCCGTTGTATCTGCCTCTGCCAGGAATTAATGGGGTGACTACTGACTACTGACTACTGAGTACCCCACTTTGTAGAATAATTTCTAGTCGAATCAAAATTATTTGGAATTTATTTAGATTATAGAGTTCGCTTTGAGATTCTTAGTAGATGATATTGACATATACCATATTTAAATGACGGATGATATATCTACAAATTTGTTAAATTAAAAAAAATTCAACACCTGTGTTCGGAAAACAACTTTATAGAAAATGAAAAAATGAAAATATTATTCTCGTAACGTTGCTATAAAAGGACCATGCAACTATGCAAGCGAGGACCATACTACACTCCTCAACTTGCACAATTCTAACCTTTTCTTCTATTATATTTAGAGCGATAAATCAGTAGCTTTATTTTCATTTTTCTTCCTCTAAATTTATAAATTTATCATTGACTTAAAAAGGACAAAAAAAAATGCAGATTTTTATAATCTTTTCAAAATGCTTGATGCATATTTGTGTGTGTGTGTGTGTGTGTGGTATTATATTAAACACGTAATTTATATTACCCGGAGGTAGGTAATAAAATCTTTTCTTTTCTAACAAACACAAACATGTCCTGAATATGGCAACCAATTAATTTCTTTCTCTTCTTCTTAGAGCCTTATCTTCTAGCCTAGCAACTCCACCCATGCTCTTTTCTTGAGGCATGTAGCAGATTACAACCACACCAGAAATCACCACCACAAATTTCTCTTCTTCTCAAACGCCTCTTTCGATCGTACTACCTATTTATATATATTGTGTTCCTTGATGGAAATTGATGTCTTAAGTTGGACTGACAAACAACTAGTCTATGAAAGATCTCATAGTATTGGCCATATATAGCTAGGAATCTAAATTGGCATCATTACACATTTTGATATTTGTAGAGAAAACTGGGTGAGTAATTAACACACCAAAAACTTGTCGGCAGGTATAGTTTTAATTTGAACAAGTGATATATTATTATCTCTGAAAACTTTCAAATAAGGACATTATCGTAATTAAACATCTACTACACTATCTAACGACAGAGGCGGAGCCACATATATATGGCCATGGTGTCATCTCCTGATTCAAAAAAAAAAAATTCAAAAATACATTTTATTTGCAAGTATTTTTTAGAAAAATTTATAAAAATATGCTTTCATGTCTCATTTTAAAATTTTGCCGGACCCTACTAAAAATCTTGGATCTGCCCCTGCTCAGTGAGAATAAAGAAAGCCAAACAAAAAACATTATTTTACTTTATTATTAAGTGTTAAAATAAATTGTAATATTCTCTCAATATCACAATCCAAATGAATAAATTTACTATAAAAAAAATAATTTTTTTTTTAATATTTACCTTAGTTTTACGGATAGTCAAAATTATTTTCAAAATTTTCTCCCCTAAAGTACTGTGATGAACTGGAGCATATCTTGTGAAAATAATATACAATTTAAAGCATTTTTTTTTCAAACAATTTCCAATAAAATCTCAATGCATCCATTTTTATTTTAAGTAAAAGAAAGCCTTCAATCATGAATTTAATTAACTCCTCCGTTTGGATGAAAAATATAAGAGTTTGACTTAAATTGTGGGCCTAATTCTTTTGTTATTTTTGAAGAATTTGTAAAATTTGAATATCTTTTTTGAAAGCTTGGTAGCGTAAATTTCAATATCATTCAACTCTTTTCTGATTATATATATATTCCTGTATCGTCGTACAAAGTACAAACTGATAATGCATATTTTGTGTCCCTAGAGATATGGCCCCTCACATAGTCACATTAATTAATTAATTAATTGTCTAATAACTTTTGTTGTGTGTTTCTCAAGGAGACACGTCGTATTCATTATCCAATGGATGCCATCATCCTCATTCCTCTCTATCTGTCGCCCTTTTAAATACAACCACGAAACCAAAAGGTTCTTAGAAATAATCATTCTAACACGACCTCCTCACTTGAGCTACAATATTACAAGTTTTTTTTTTTTTGAAAAAAAAAAAAATGAAACTAGTAAATGTTATCTCACTTGTAGAACGGGTAGATGAATTAATACACTCAGCATTTACACACAGACGCTTACTAAACATCCATTGACTACCATCTGTTTTACATATATTCATAATTTGATATACAAGTACATACACATTTTATATGGAGATTATGTTAAACGGTTTAGATTATAAAAATATTAATTACACACTATAGATATAGATATAGATAGTAGTAGTAGCATATATAGCCTTAATTTTGAGATACCCAAAACTAAAAATTCATATTATATTATCTGAAATGATACGGAGTGTATGAAGTGTCGGTCTAAAATTAGCATCATAGGACTAGTCGACTAGAACACTTTGGGAGGTGGGGCCGGCGGCGGGTCCCGCCATGTGTCCTTGGAAAGGCTAACCAGTAACCATTAGCAGCGTGGCAGCTAGCGTGGGAGAATAGTCTCATAATCCCATTCCCTTGTGGCCGTCTGACGTGCCTCCTTCTACTACCATATATTGATATGAAAGATATTGGCACTGGGACCAACATGTCAGCAAGCATACAAATGGGATATTCATTTTTCCCATTTGTTAATACTTCTCAACATCAAGCTGCATGTGAACAAGCAAAATTTCGGATGGATAAGGACATAATTAAGGTGCCTAAGTTTGGCCTAACAGGCATAGTCAAGACAAATTTACAATCAAATTTTATCTTGTAAATGAAACGAAAAATTAGCTTTTAACTCAAATTTTTTATTCCTAAATTGATCACAGAAAATTCAAACACAAATTGATGAGTAAGACCCACTAGCCAAAATAGCTTTGTAGTAGCCATACAATATAATCCCAATTTATTTTACCCCCGCCAAAATAGCTTTGTAAAACGAACCTGATGAGTAAGACCCACTAGCCGCGCGACCACCTCCAAATTAATGAATCCTCTATTCCTCTTGCTCATTAAACAAAGTTTCAATGTTTATTTCTTGATCCATGTAAGCAAACTCGATCGTATGCCTCTCGCAGTGACATGGCTTGATATCGTGGTCTTGGTTCCCCATCCTTAAAGAAACGGATTAATTGGAGCTCCATCTCATGAATCATACCAATATGAAATCTTCAAACCCAAACCAACCGACATAGTAATTTTGTATTCGGAAAAGCATCTCACGCTGGAATAGGGCTGTACAAAAAGCTCGTGACATAGTAATTTTGTATTCGAACTCAGCTCGGTAACGAACTCGTTAACAACTCGTTCGCTAAAAACTCGAGTTACTCTGACTCGAGTTGAGTAACTCGTTTGACTCACGAGTTGAGTTCCAGTTGGACTCAGCTCGCTCATTTCAACTCGAATTCGGTTGAGTTCAGTACCTGCATTTCATATTTCGACTTTTTGAACAAATAAATAGTGTTTCAAGGGATGCCCTTTCTTACCTATAAGCAAAAATAACTTTGATATACATGAATATATACAAAAATTTCTACTAAGGCTGTTGCTTTTTGAACAAATGAACTTTCTTGGAAATAGATTATTATATAACAACAGTTCAACATCTTAAAATTCAAAGTGCTAGACTGCTAGTAGGTAATTAGGATCACTGATCACGAGTTGATTAACGAGTCACGAGTCAACTCGAGTTACTCACGAGTTGAATTCGAGTCAACGAGCCAACTCGAGTCAACTTGGCTGACTATTTTCCCGAGTTGAATTCGAGTTACCCTGAACTCGAGCTAACTCGACTCGTTTGCAGCCCTACGCTGGAATCAGGAACGTTTCGATGAGAATTGAATCAAATTCTGTCTGATATCGGATCAAAACTGTTCAAATTGTGTCAAGATTTGTGCAAATCTAGTATGCACCACTACAGCAGATCGGACCTTCAGCGACCGGTCGCTGATAGCTACGGCGCCAGTCGCTGATGCCTCACTTCGGTTGTTGATAACAAAAACTGGTCGCTGATGCTCGTCCGATAACATCATCCCGGTCGCTGATGACATTTCAGCGACCAATTTTTTTTGTCGTTGTTGGGTTTTGCTGACGTCATGTAAATGAATCAGAGACCAAAATAACCGGTCGCTGATGACGTTTCAGCGACCAATTTTTTTTTGTCGCTGTTGGATTTTTCTGACGTCATGTAAAGGCATCAGGGACCAAAATAACCGGTCGCTGATACTCTTCTGTCAAGTTTATAGGTTCTTTTGTTATTTACTTTGCCCCCATTTAATAATTAGTACCACACGTACCAGCATACAACATAAATATCGATCGATACATACAACATAAACATAAACAACAATATAAACATACAAACAATAAACAATATCTAAACATAAAGAATATACCATCATGAGAAAATATAAACATCGAGAAACTGTAACATAAAATCGAGTAACAGTACCATCTAAATATCGAGTAACATAAACAGTAACAGTACTATCTAAACATGTAAATATCTAAACATCTAAGCAGTACCATCTCCGCCGACATCCGACCAATGCTCCTCCCCATCATCGCCGTCATCGGGCATCGAGGCATGGTGCGAGCTCGAACCTCCCTGTGAGGTTATAAGAAAGTAAATGTGCAAGCTTGAACATCCTTTTGGACATGTAATTCAATACGTACTCGTAGGAACAACAAGGAAAAATGATACCAAATTTTTCTTAAATATTAGATTCACATACATTTTTTCACATCCTAGATGAGACAAAGCATTCAAAAAACAGTCTCAAAACGGGAATTATTCAAAATTAATCCCTATTGAATTAATTTTGAACGGGTATAAACCTAAAAGGCATACTAAATGTTCCGGTTTAGTTGGATCATAACATAATATTAATAACTAACGAATTGTAGTACACAATTAATAATATAATTAACCAGTATAGAATTAAGAAAGAAAGAAAACTTGCCTGATTACAAGCAATTACTCCCTTGAAGATCGAGTTTTCTCCTCTCCTTCTTGCTTCCCAAGATTAAACTAACTTCCAAAGCTGCTTTATTTGATTGAAAAAAACAGAGAAATTTAGATAATTCATAACACAAGTTAGATAAACTTAATATTGGAATAAGATTTTTGTGTACATACCTTGATAAATCTGTATTGGCAGCTTCCTATTCTTGTTTGCCAAGCTTTTCAAGGACAGATCCAATCCAAGGGCCTCCTTTAGAGAAGATTAAAAAGATGTATCAGCTTGGCACATTTTTGATTCAAAATAATGTTTATTCATCTTGTGAGCAATGCCTTTTTTTTTTTATAGATGGTACACTTAAGATATACTAATTAATCAATGCCTTTTTAATTTATATTTTTGTTGGTTTTTTTGAAAAAAAAAAATGTTATGCTGTAGACCTTGACCGACACAAGCAATCAACATATAAACGACTTTGAATTGATATATGTGTTCTCATATGCACCAAATATATCTATTTGCAGCATTGATGATTAAAAGGTACTAAAAGTAAATTCAATTGCAAATGAGCATCTTGTTAATTTAAGCAACCAAACAAAATATGTTGATTTAGCATTGAGCAATTCGTACATTTTGTTTAATACAATCTATTTTGATGTTTGACTAAGAAAAAGAAACACACATAAATTGATTTGAGAACTTGAGCAATTCGTACATCTTGTTGATTTGAGAACCACAGAGTCAAAGTCACCTTGTATAAAGTTGTGGCATGTTCAAACTAAGTTAATATGATACTTTAGAAATATTAAATACTGGCATCAATGCGAGGTTTATTCAAACTTTCTGGACGGACATTAGAAAGCATGTTGAGAATGAAGTCATCAAGTTCTTCTCCCACACCCATATGCCTCGAACTATATCCAAATCCAACATGGTGCTTATCCCAAAAAAAGATAATCCTGCCTGCGTCACAGATTACCGGCCGATCAGTATTTGCAACGTAATCTACAAGGTTATTTCCAAAATTCTGGCAAGGCGCCTAAAGCCGATCATTCATTTACTAATTCACCCAAATCAGGTTGCATTTACTCCGGGCAGGAATATCTCGGACCAGATTATCTTGTTAAGAGAAATAATGCATACCTTTGCTCAATCATCTTTTAGAACACCAGCCTTTTGCCTCAAGTCTGACCTTTCCAAGGCTTTTGATCGTATGAGTTGGAGCTTTATTGATAAAGCGCTACCTGCTCATGGTCTTCCCCCTAGGTTCAAGCAATGGATTATGGAGTGTGTGACATCCGCAAACTTTACTATTCTGTTCCAAGGACATGGAGATGGTTTCATTTTGCCTACGCGGGGAATTAGGCAAGGTTGCGCACTCTCGCCGTATATCTTCATTTTATGCATGAATATCCTCTCCACTGTGTTGCATAATGAATTGAGTCAAGGCAACTTGAGGGGTCTGAAACTAGCCCGCACAGCACCTCCCATCACCAATCTGCTATATGCAGATGATTTGATTATTCTGGGTAAAGCTAATCTCCAAGAAGTAAGACGAATTAATTGGGTACTCAAATCCTTCTGCTATATCTCAGGTCAAAGATTGGCTCCAGAAAAATCAAAAATTTGGTTCTCCAAAGTAACTACTATTGCCCAAATGACACTTACCCTTCGGGCATTTAAGGTGAAATTTGCAAACCCCAATGAATCGTACCTTGGTAGCCCGATTGATGTTTCAAGGAGCACATCTTTCTTACCTTTGATTCAGAAGATCGATAACAAACTTCACATGTGGAAATCTCGACTGCTGTCACCAGCAGGGAAAATAGTCCTCATCAAAGCGGTATTAGAAGCCTTGGCAATTTATCATATGAGCAATACTGCTTTGCACAAGTCGGTCCTCAACCAAATTCAATCAAGGTGTGTACAATTCTTTTGGGGAAAACCAAGCAAAAAGGGGATATGCTTTCTAAAATGGGCAAAAATCACGAGACCTAAAGAGGAGGGCGGGCTGGGGCTTAGGGACCTGGAAACCCTCAACAAAGCCATGACTCTGAAAAATATTTGGAGAATTTTGAATGATGAAGATTCTTTATGGGCAAAAATTATGCGGGCTAAATATTACCCTCAAACCTCCTTTTGGGGTGCTCGTCAAAGGTCTGTATGCACTAGAATTTGGCGAGAGATGTTGCACAACAGGGCAATCATGGCAGCCTGTATCTCATGGGCACTGGGGGATGGACAAACTTGCCAGGTCTTTGGGCAACCCTGGTTTCAAGGCTGGCAAAATTTCGTGGATATTCAGAGAACAAGGCAAGAAATTAAGGTGGCAAGCCTCTTTGATTTTAATTCTATAAGTTGGAATGAGAACCGCCTTACCGAAGTATGCGGAGAGCAAATGGCACTAGCAATATCCGAAAGTTCGAGACAAGGAACATTGCGTGCAGGTATTAATGATAAAATAATGTTTACATGGTCCAAAAATGGATTATTCTCGGTCAAAAGTGCCTACTCTTTACTGGTACAGACACAGCCTACAATTAGTCTCATGATTCCAGAAAATGTGAGAGGATTATGGAGAAAAATTTGGAAGAATAAGGGAGTCTCACCGCGAATTAGAACCTTTTTCTGGAAAATAATGACAGGGGCTCTCCCATCGGCTCTGGCTTTATCTAAGCGGATTACTGGCTTTGAGACAAGCTGTAAGCTGTGTGGGGTGCAGAGTGAAGACACCATGCACATACTTTTTCATTGCTCACATGCTAGAGCCACTTGGTTTATATCTCCATTAGGACTGCGTACAATGTACCATGATGCGACTACGGTACAGGAGGTTCTCCTCAGCCTCTGGCAAGAATTGAATCAGGCTCAAACTGCATTATTTATGATGGTGGCCTGGCAAATATGGAAGGCTAGATGTGGGTTCATTTCCAAGGGAAGCAGTGCAAGCCTCAGAATACGCTGAACATAGTACTGCTAGAACACGCGGCCTTGTGTGTACAGTTATCTGATCCAAACCCGATAACCCGTGAAGATGCCAGTACAGAGGAATTGTTAACAGGCTCCAATCCGACACCAACATTCAGATGCTGGTTGGATGGCTCCTATGATGAAGGAGGTAGGGGAGGTTCAGCTTACATTTTGCAACAGGAAGACACACTGATCAGGTATGAATTTGTGCATTCAAGGGATGCGGTTTCCCCATTTCATATGGAGGCTTGTGCAATGTTAGGAGCAATTGAGGCAGCAGTGCTTCTGAATCTTAATAGCTGCATATTCTATTCGGACTCACAATCACTGGTTAATACGGTACATCCAAGAGGAGGCAACCATCTTCAAGCTGCTGATTGGCGCTCGTACTCGGAACTTATGCGTATCTGTAATCTACTAAGGGCAAATCAGGGATTCAAGTGTTGCTACCTACCAAGAGAGGAAAACGGCAGGGCCCACCAATTGGCCAATATGGCTAGATTAGGGCAATTTTCATATCTTGGATTTACTTACCCTCTTTTCAGTTCCCTGATGTAAAGCTTGTTGTTATTGTAAATTTTAGCTAGGCGTGTTGCCCACCGGTACGAGCAGGTCAAATGTAAAAACGTTGTATCAGTAAAGTGATGCCTAAGGGCTATTTCAACCAAAAAAAAAAAAAAAAAGAAAAAAAAAAAAAAAAGAAATATTAAATACTGGAATCAACCTAGTCAGGCTTAATTGAGGCTTAGAATCTCATTCCAACTAAGTTAGATACATAGACAGAGTGGTATAGCGTGGTACAAATCTGATTCCTCCAATTGGTTCTCAAATCTGATACAATCTATTTAGAAAGAGATGAACCTGGTACCGGATAGAGATGAACCAGGTACCATATCAATTCAAAGCCGTATCAACAAAAACAGAATCATGCAATTAAATCGTGCAAACAAAAAATTGATCGACAGTGCAATACCTGACTACATGAACTTGGTACCGGAGAGGATGCGACTCTAAGTTGAGCGGCAGGGTCAGGCGGCGGATCAGACAGCGGGGTCGGGCAGCAGTAATGTGGGTCGAACGGCAAGCGGGGTCAGGCGGCAGATCGAGTGAGAGAGAGAGAAAGAGGAACGGCAGGCGGGGTCGGGCGGTAATCGGGGTCGAACGGCGGCAACTTCCGTCGGTTTTTTTTTTATGTAAACTTAAAAACCTAAAAACTTGGCGCGACAGAGAGAGAAGGAAAACTTGGCGCCGATTTTTTAGGGGCACCCTTCAGCGACCAGGCCAAAATCGGTCGCTGAAGGGTTTGTTGCCAAAAACATGTATTTATTTATTTTTATTATTTTTTTCTTCAGTGACCGGCGACCCAACCGGTCGCTGAAGACCGGTTTTGTTGTAGTGCACGAATCTTAATACAGATCGGATAGCTCCAATTGGACAGAGTCACCCCTAGGGGTGCAAACTGATCATATAGTATCTGTCTGTACTCGAAAATTAGATACGAACATCTGATATCCGAATATCCGTGCGGATACGGATACGAATATGGTTTTGAATTTTAATTATATATATTCGAATAGTAGATAAATATTATGAATTTTGATATTTAAAAATACTTATATAATTTGTAATAAATAATAGTATTGAAAAATGGATATATAATATGTATATGTATTCGTCTAATATTTTATCTGTATTTGTATTCGGAAGATAAAAACTGCTACAGATATGGTTTAACCACTATCTGATCCGTTTGCATCCCTACCACCCCCGAATCCGTATCCCAATTTTTTTTTGTTTTGATCTGTTTGACTGTCCGATCAGAAATTCGGGAGTTAAGTTTAGATGGATCCGTTTGACTCTAAACAGTCAAAATTTCTGATCTGTTTGACAGTCCGATCAGAAATTTAGGTCAATCCGGCCGGTGGTGGAACACACGGAGAATTAAAAAAATCGTATTAAAACAGCTCAGACGGTCTGAATCAAAGCTCAAAAATTGAGTTAGGGATCTGAATTTCTGCCCCCCACTTCATCTCGAACGCAATCCTCTGCATTAACTCAAAAGAAAATTTTGAGTTTAATGCATGTCGGCCATCTGATCAGGATCGGAGCCAATCCGTTCCCCGCCTATGACTTACGGGATCCTTTAATATTAGTGTGGATTTCAATCAGACGGTTCAGATCTATTAACATCTATTAACGCATGCAGAGGATACGAATTCCTTCATCTCCCGGTGTCTATTAAAAGGGAATGGAGAGCACGGTTTGAACTCTTAATTCAGCCTGAAAAGGGAGTTGGAAGATGGATTTGGGCCTGTTTTATCCAGTGGATCCCTACAATTAAGACTGTTTAGAGTTAAGTTTAGCAAAGCTAGCTATGTGAAATTCGGGCCCATTGACAAATCCCAAATCAGCATGCATATCAATAACGAGATTATTGTTTTGTTGAAATTTACAAAGGATATCGCGTTTGTTTGCACTTTGAAAACCAAAATAAAAATGTGAGGCAATGATTTAGGCACGAAACAATGGGCCTTTTAACCCTACTCTTTTACAAATCCCAGTTTAAATCTCTTTGAAATAGTAAGTACTGCTAAAATTTTGATTTAAATAGATAATAACTTCGAGATGTAGAAGGCTTCTGCAGAACCTTTTTTGCAGTCTTAGTGCAAGCAAATTACTTTCACACAATTGATTATTTATGTCTGATAATATTAGCTAAATGGCTATATTACAATATTAAGTTGAGGAGGGATCCAATTACATCTCTTTTTTTTGACACATCTTGACACTTTTTTATAGGTCAATTTTGTGATTTCAAAATCCAAACAATCGATCCGAACCGTTCAACATGATCACCATATTAAAATGTGCTTGGAGATCAAATTTTATATTTTTTTGAATTTTTTTACTATTTATTAAGATGGTTACCAAAACGTTGTTTTTCAATGGTCTGAAAATAACGATTTTGTAAGTATCTTAATAAATAGTAAAAAAAATCAAAATAATGTAAAATTTGATCTCCAAACACATTGTAATATATCCATCATGTTGAATGATTTGGATCGACTATTTGGACTTTGAAAATAGTAGATGTCAAAATGTGTCAAAAAAAAAAGAGTGTAATCCGATTCCTCCTCTATTAAGTTACCTATTTCAACTTGTTGTACCTCTGCCAATTCTAGCTAGGAATTGAGAAGAACTAATTAATTAAGCAGTTTCTTGCAAAGTGGAGATAGAATCCAGGTGTGAATTAATATATACAGCTAATTACAATGTTTGTCGATCGGGATATAATAAACCTTCAAAAAGCTAAGGAGATGTGATTAACGGAGCCCATCCCCTACAATTAAATCAAGCAACGTTAACTGTTGACCTAGCTAGCTGTGAGAATACGACCTCTCAACATGAAATGAAATATGGCTTTGGTAGCTAGCTCTTCACACGTTGAGAGATATATCGAACAAGATATGTATGAACTATGAAATGATTGATTAACTAAGTAAGGATTTAATTAATTAATTAATTGAGTAGTACTAGCTAAAGCAATTAGAGATGTCTTAATTAATTTGATGTAGATTGACATAACCAGGTTTAAATGTGTGACTGTATATATATATATATATATAGAGTCCGACTAGGCTACTCCATGGAGTAAAACGACTTGGTACTCCACGCCATATCTTCATTTTCAAAGTTCAAATAGTCGATTCGAACCTTCCAACATGTTCTCCATATTGAAATGTGTTTGGAGACCAAATTTTACATTTTTTGGAATTTTTTTACTATTTATTAAGCCACTTTGAAAATCTGAAAATTCTTATGAACAGTAAAAAACAGTAAAAATTTCTGGACCGCCGGATCAGTGATTTTCAAAGTGGCTTAATAAATAGTAAAAAAATTCCAAAAAATGTAAAATTTGGTCTCCAAGCACATATCAATATGGAGAACAACTTGAGCGGTTCGGATCGGTCATTTGGATTTTCAAAATGGAAATAATGAAGCGTGGAGCACCAAGTCGTTTTACACCATGGCGTAGCTAAGCCCAGCACTATATATATATATATATATAGAGTCCGGCTAATTTGCTGCTAGCAGCATTTTAGCAAAGTGCTGCCAGACCCGTTAGCCATCCGATTTCACTTCAGATTCGCGTTCTGATGGGCGCTGATGAGATAAACAGAGACGGAAATGTTAGGAAAATTGCTCCGTTGGATTGCGTTAGACTCTCCCTTCCGCCTCTTTCCATAAAATTGCTATTTTGTTCATTGTTTTTCTCCCTCCGCCAAGGGTTCTCTCTCTTCCTCCCTTCGCGAAGGCCTCCTCAAGCTCTCCCTTCGTGGCTCTCCTACCACCCTCCCTCTCTCCGCTGCTCTCTCTCGCGCTCAGGCTCTCCCATGTAAAGTAGCCGCCTCTTTCAGACTCGCCTCAGCCACTGCCCTCCTCTCCTTCTCTGTGCGTCTTGCCAGTGCCTCTCCTTTGTAAGTCGCTCTCTCTCTCTCTCTCTCTCTCTCTCTCTCACTCTCTCTCTCTCTCTCACTCACTCACGTACTTGGCCTTGCACCCATTGAGAGCACGTCAATAGCCTAACCTGATTTGTAAAATAAAATAAAAATTCTTGCACGCACATGGCATTTGAGGGGCTGATTTGAAGTTTTCTGTGTTTTAGGCTGATTAGTCGTGCTGGATATTCTCAGTGGAAGAATTCAAATTCCCTTTGATTTGGGTGTTTTAATTTAAGCATATTGATTCTAATCTCCCTCCCTTTGTTGTTTTGATTATAGTATTCTGATTCTAGCATGCCCTTGAATATAACACCTTAGTTCAACAGTTAATTGGTTGATTGTTTAATTAATTGATTTTATCTTATTTTTCAATTTGTAGAGAATCAGCGATGGAATTTGAAGCAAAGGTAGTGCATGAGTTTCTATAGTACATGATGAGTTGATGACAAAGAGGACATTGAATTTGAGAGTGAAAATAACAGCATATTTTGAATTTATGTATCAATTTTGGCAATATGAACCAGGGTTGTAACTTTCCTTTTTGAGTGACAAAATGAACTAGGTTTGTAAAGAAATATATTTGCATATTATTGTTGGAAAAAAATAAATATGTAATTGTAAAGCATATGCTCTAAATTGTATGTACTTATGTTGTGCTATAGAAAAATTAGAAAGTAGCAATACTAGCAAGATTGTGTTTTGTTTGAAACTGTGATTTATATACATCAAGCATATAAAAACAACAATATTTGTATAAAACACCAAGCATGTAAAACATCTAGCTTAATTCCCTAGCAATGATTGTGTTGAGTATAGAATGTTGTAAAATAAAATAAAAATTCTTGCACGCACATGGCATATTTAGGAAGATAATAAGCTCCATCAATTTGATAAATTATAGGATGGTTACCTTGTTTGGTAACAGATGGTTACCAAACAGCGTGTACTTAATTGAAGGAACAAAATTTCAACTAACAAACAGTTTCAATTGTGATACAAAAAATTTAGTCACTCCTACAATAAGGATCACAAAAGCACCACACTCATAAGACATCTACTTTGATCATGTTCATACAGAAAAATATTCCTTCTATACCAAAAATACCCTTTCTATAACTATACCTAAAATACTCTTTTTATAAAAGTACCATAAGTATTATTTTTATCACTACCAAAATACCCTATGACTATACCACATATGCATTATCAATCCAATGACAAATCTTCACTATCATTGCATTATTGTCTTCCAATGACAAGTCTTCATTCGCATATGGTTCTTGTGTTTGACCCTTCGCTAATTTCGCATCCTTCTTTTTCTACAAAAAATATAACACAATAGTGCATGTTATAAAAAGGGTTAAATAAAAAAGTTTTCAGATTTTGATGTTACAAAAAAGCAAAAATAATTGCCATAAGCCGAAATTGATGTTTTTGTTAAATTATTATACCTTTGAAAAAAAGTTCAACTCAAAGGTATGTGCATACCCATGTCCAATTTTTTGTTCGTCTACAAGCACATTTCCTCTTTATTATGTAAACCGATACCTAACTGCAATGCATCTCAACCATTGCCCCTTAATTATGGCTTCATTCTGATTTTTACTTAATTGTTTTTAAACAAATCAGAGCTTAAGGCGAGACTTTCAATATGAATTTTATTTTGAGATGGTTGAACCGTAACACATGCTAGTTTTGATACTAATTTTTTATTTATTTATGGCACAGAAGTTCACATAAGTTCCAGCAAGGGGATCTGAATTTAATACTAAAATTTTAGTTTAAAAAACAAGTACCAGTACCACCCAGACTGATATGTTCATCCTTGTCTGTCCTCGAAATTTGTTCTTGATCCTTCAAAGAAGTTCCATCCTTCATTCTCTACAAACAAAAATAAGAATGAAATGATCAAATATATTGAAATATAATAGATTATTTGCATAAATTACTAACAAATAAACTGTAACCATGGACAAGTAACAAATGTGCAAATCTGTCATGCAGTGAGTAAAATCCAAAATAGAAAGAGCAAAATTGAGCTCCCAATTTTGCAACAATAACTGAGGTCCCTACATTCTAAATAATTCAACAAAGGATCAAGAAATGAAGTAAAGGCCGACATATCTTAATCTGGTTGTTAGATGGGTACCAGTATATGCTAGTACAGAGTACAGACCATACATGTCTTAATTAGCAAGATTAACAAGATCCAAATGAGTAAAATTCTGGCAGGTTTAGTTTAACATCAACAAGATCCAATTCAATTTTGCAATTACGAACAATAGTCTCGATGCCCAATACTCATCTCTTCAATTAACTTCTCTAGAAATCACTTCAAAAAAATTAAGCATAAAAAATTGAATAAAATCGGCCTTAATCAAGAGATAAGTTTGAACAGTGTTGAATAGAAGTAATAAAGTCTCCTCTACTCCAGTTTTGCAATCAGCTATAAGTTCCAGTCAAGCTACAATTATTCCAAAATTGGACTACATCTAATAGAAAGAAAGGGTAAATCTGAAAAATAGTTAGAATAATTAACGAATTATTGGTATAGTGGTACATAGCTTTCAGCTCTATCTTAGGGTTTCCAAATCAGGTTAAGCTATTGACGTGCTCTCAATGGGAGCAAGGCCAAGTACGTGAATGAGAGAGAGAGAGAGAGAGAGAGAGCGACTTACAAAGGAGAGGCACTGGCAAGATGCACAGAGAAGGAGAGGAGGACAGTGGCTGAGGTGAGTCTGAAAGAGGCGGCTGCTTTACATGGGAGAGCCTGAGCGCGAGAGAGGAAGGGTGGTAGGAGAGCCACGAAGGGAGAGCTTGAGGAGGCCTTCGCGAAGGGAGGAAGAGAGAGAACCCTTGGCGGAGGGAGAAAAACAATGAACAAAATAGCAATTTTATGGAAAGAGGCGGAAGGGAGAGTCTAACGCAATCCAACGGAGCGTTTTTCCTAACATTTCCGTCTCTGTTTATCTCATCAGCGCCCATCAGAACGCGAATCTGAAGTGAAATTGGATGGCTAACGGGTCTGGCAGCACTTTGCTAAAATGCTGCTAGCAGCAAATTAGCCGGACTCTATATATATATATACATATAGTATATATATATATATATATATATAGTACTGGCTGCACAATTAATGATAACTATTCTAGTAAATACTAAATAGTGATTGATATCTTCAAATTTTTCTATTGACACCAACTAAATTACAAATCAGTATACAAAACAAAATACAAATCTATAAAAAGAGATAGACAGAAAAGTGGAGAGCACCCGCTGCTGTTCTTCTTAGAACAGCAGCAGAGTCAGATTCGGCAACAAGTGGCAATTCATGAGTCCCAACAAGGAGGAAATGATTGGATGGATTATGGATTAATTAACATCTTAAACAGAAGATATCTGGTCAACATTTTGTTTAGAGCCATATTTCCATAACTTGATACGTATAAGAGAAAGAGAGACTCTGTAATTAATTAGCTAGTAATTAATCCCACACGTTTACAAGATAATTCTTAACTTGTGCAAACTAAGGGTCTGTTGGGTTTTTCAATGAATATATATGTTTAGATCGCTCATTTCTTCTTCATAGTTAATTGTGATACTAAAACAAAAGGATAGGACGACTAGGACTAGAATACTAGATGTACAGAAACAACAAGAGAAAGTTTTCCATCCCTTTAGAAAGAGATAGGAGTAGGTTCGATGGGCATCGGACCTAGAGTTAGGTTCAATTAGCTCTATTACTGTACGATTAGCATCAAGATCTATGCGCACAGAAATTGATACAGTCTTACACGGATTTTGATGCAGAGCACACGAATCTTGATGCAGATCGGATGGTCATCACACCCATCGAACCAAGGTAGGTCCGATGGGCATCGGACCTACTCTCATTCCCTTTAGAAAAGTTTAGTATTCAAATTTAAATTTGTTGATGTTCAACTATATATATATGTCCAACTCTTAAATTAATATCTTGAAATATTAATTATATGACTAGTTAAATATTAATTAATAACATTTAGTTAAATTTTAGGAGATATTAATTAGTTAATTTCTTAACGAACTACATATATATATTTCGTTAATTCATCGGAGACGTATCTGTACGATCTATTTTACGTGCCTATTGACTGTAAATATGTTCATGTACTCATTGTTCAAACTTCAAACTATCAACAAAAGCAAGAGAAGAAGAGACCTTGTCAGTTGTCACGAGGGAACCAAAAAGCATCCATAGGCACCACTTTAGAAATTAGTAATATAATAATAATTAATCCGGAGACAAACATAGGATTAGTATCAAATGCTATTCTATTTATGTAACTTTTCAAGTCCCTGTCAAATCGTGTCCCCTTAATTTCAGTAAAAAAATTAAATTTTTCTTAGATATTTATCAGTGTTCTAAATAGCGCGCTATAGTATTTTTGGACCTCAAACGCTACGCTATGACACCAAAATGCGCTATTTGCGCTATACAATATGGGTTTTTTTTTTTTTTTTAAAGCAATTTATATGGATTTTAAATAAAGATAAAAAAAAAATCTCAAACCGAAATTAAATTTGTTGCTACTTGCTACAGATAAATCAATTTGAAATTGGGAATAGAAAAAAAGTCCAAACCGAAATTAAAATTTGAATAGAAAAAAATAGATTATGTCATGAATCATGATGTTTAAGATATTTTTAATAGAAAAAATCGATAGTTTATGATACTACTATGGATATTTTGAACCTCAATTTGGACTTTGTACGGGTTCAATATGAATATTATAATTTCTTAATTACTTTGGTGTTATTTATTGTTCATGAGACTTTAGATAATGTTGATATTTAGTACAAATATTGAATATACGAAATGTAAAAAAAAAACGCTATTTGGAATAACTTCCGCTATGGTGACGCTATTCGCTATAACTTTTTTTTTAGCCTTCCCGCTACGACGCTATAAACGCTATTTAGAACCTTGATATTTATTGAGCTTTCCCACAAGGCATCCTTCAAAATTGACACATTTTTGGAGAATGAAAGCTGATTAAAGGAGAGATATGACAGTGACTTTGTAAATGAACTCATGAACTTCTTGTTCAACTCAAGTACCAAATTGTTCTCTTATCACAATCAAGTAGCTAGATAGTTCCAAAGTAAATTAAATGTCTTTTAAGCCTTTGATTTAGTCACAAATATAATATTTTTCATGTGAGAAATTATAAGTTTGAAATTCGTCTAAAAAAAATTGTAATTATTAATTCTGTTGGTGACTTAATTCTCAACTTAACTAAAAAAAAAAGGTTTTATGTGAGTAACAATGGATCAACTAAATTTTACCAAACAATTTATATTTTAGAAATAGATCATGTTGGGGATTGGATATACATAATTTTTATTTTTGGAATTGTGTTTAATATTTTGTAAAGAATAAAAAGATGAAAAAAAAATCGATGCTATAATTAATATTTATGTGGTTCCTTCTAATTCATTGAAAAAAAAATATCTCTCTCCTTTCCGATAAAATATTTGATATATTTGTAGAAGTAAAATCCTTGTGTTGGGTAAAAATTGAACATGATTTGGTTGTTGATTTGTTAATTGTTGGGCTTTCTCTGGAAAGGACGACTTTTTCTTCTTTGGCAGTCTATTCTATTGAGATTTATTCTTTTTTCAGAAAATAACAAAACATGCTTTCTGGTTGTTAGTTAAAGCATTTATGTTTTTTCACAAGTCTTTTTGCATGTTATCATTATTTTAGTTTCTTGTTAAATAACTTTTTGGTTAAATCAACATTATATATATATGTGTGTGTGTTCAAAAATTGTCTACAAAAATTGTGAAACCTGACTATTGAAAAACAACATATGAGTTGAACGGTTTAGATCGACTGTTCGAACTTTGAAAACGGAGATAAAGGATGTGGGGCATATTGGAGCACAAAATCATAGTGTATTTGAACCGTCCTCAATTTATATATAATGCATTATATAAAAGTTACAAGTGCATTAAACTTATCTTTTATTTTTTTGAATTTAAAAAATATTTTTGAAATAACCAAGTGGATTTACAATAAAAGTTGGACATCCTACATTATAACTATTTGTTTAGACGAAATCTAATGTGAAGCTTTACTCCAAAATAATTAATAATTGATGGCATACAGACAAAACTTTGAATTATTTGTCGTTGTCTTGGATTTTTCTAAAAATGTGCACACAAACATTTGTGAACTATACTCGCTTGTTTTTTTCCTTTTGCTTGTTTATGTAAACTATATATTAATGGTAATTCCTGTTCAATTTAATTTTGTACAACTTGAGAATATCCAATGGCACAAAGTGACTTGTTGCTTTCAATGCTTTAGCAGGATAGAGACATGTACTTAATTTTATAATAAGATAAGGCAGGTGCAAAATATAATTAGTATTGAATTTAACTGGAGCCTGTTTAGTGCCTGATTTGATTGCTTAGTCATGAATAGTATTGTGAATTTTTACCTTTAGAAGGCTCTAATATTGTTGGAAAGCATAATCCATAAACTTTCAATAATACAGAAAATAAACCAAATAAATAATTTTTTTTTTTTTTTGTTGTTGATGACAATCCAGATCTTATCTTATAAGCTCAAGCTATTGGTTTCAATAATGGAGATGAGGTTATAATGTTCTGTTGGCACCATCATAGCATCATTGAAACTTTATGCCTTCTTACAGTTCATCAGACAAATGCTTAGCACAATAGGAAAGCAAAAAACTTCCTTTTACAAAGATAAAAGTTTTTTTTTGTACTATTATTTTTTTGGGTGGGGTTTTGGAAGGCAGTTTGTGCCAAAATTCAGACAGAGGGTTTAGATTCATGGGGTCCTTTAAGTTCTAAATCATTCGCATATCTCGACGTAGATCGTACGGTTTAGATCCGACTCTGAATAAAATTTGTCCAAAACCCAATTCCTGTATATATATATTGTTCTTCCTTGGTGGTTCCATATGGCTCCAAGGAGTAGAGCTGGCCCATAGGAAGAGGGAGAGAGAGTCAAGTCCCTTTCAAGCCATGACTTGTGACTCAAATTATCATAGAGGAAATGTTAAAGAGCATGTGAGAGGGGGGTCACAGCTCACAATTGAAACAAAGATTAAAAAGAAAATAAATAAAGAAGAGAAAAAGGAAGATGTAGATGGATGGATCGATCATGGAAGGTATTGTACAATTGTGGTGGCCAGTCAAACAAAACAAATTAAAGGAGAAGACTTCTTTTCAAGGCACTTTATATCCCTGCCTAACTTTCAACCTTGTTCAGAAATTGGGTTACTGTTGTTCACTTGAATCACATTTATCTTAGAGGTGAGAGAGACAGTCCCAAGGTAGTGATTCCTGTGAATATACAGTGAACTGGTAAAGTATTTTCTTGTGAAAACCTCAAATAGAAATCTACCAACTACATGTGTACGCAATTAATTATCTTCTTCTTCTTTTTCCTTTGTTAAACAGATTTAGGAATTAGAGTTCAATTTTCCAAATCAAGCTGGTTAGGTTGGATAAACCCTCAGGTGCAGAATCTAAGGCCATTAAGATTTGAATTAAAACAATCAGTGCAGACACAATGAAAAAGATGAAGAGCAATCAGGGTTTATCATCATCCAAGTTTTAAGATGGTATTCCATGAATAAAAAGGCATTTTCATTTTTAAACACAGCACAAGCTACTAATATTATTGCATATTCAAACCCAGAATAGGTGGAGAGCATACAAAGGAGACAATGCGAGAGTAAGAAGCTTATAGGGAAAATTGGCATGACTTACCATTTCTATATAAGCCAATCCTACTTCACACAAATAATAAAAAGTTTTAACACCTACTAAATAGTTCTATGAAACCCCCCTTCTGATAGTTGGAATGGACTTACATACAGACATCTCCGCCATTTACCAGCATCAAGACCCCTATTACACAACTCCTATTAACCCTAAATTTCCCATTCCTAAATTAACTCACACACCCGCACAGAGACCCAATACGAGCATACACATGCACGCACGCACGCACCCACTGACCCAGATCAATCAGAGGAACCAACCTGACTTCTGATACCCAGCAGTGTAGTAAGATGCTTGCCCATTGTAATCTGGCTCGAATCGATACTCAGGGGTAACAGTATAATTCTCCTGTTGATTTGCATATGTCTGATTTGGTGTGATCATCTCTTCACGGTTGAAGAATTGTTGTTGAGGTGGAAACCCGGGGCCAACATCCTCAAAGAGGTTGTTCCCCTGACCGAAGAAATTATCCTCCACTTGTACCCTCGGCTGAGCAAAACTCAAGCTCGATCCATCCCCACTATTCTTTTGACCTGAATTGCTTTCATAGGCACCCATCAAATTGCCAATTGACTTCTGGTTCTCAGTCTGGATGCCAAAATCAGAGATGCTTATTGGGTTGCTGACAGTTGACCCGAGCCCAGAGACGGCAAGGCCTGGACCCGGCTGGGTCTGACCGAAGAAAACAGAGGGCTTGTTCTCAGCAAACAACCCATTCACTGCAATACCAGTCCCATTGTTATTACTATTATTGTACTTGCAAACATACTGGTGTCCATTACGGGCATTCCTGTCCATGAACCCGAACCCGACATCGCTATGAGGACACTGATTATTGCTGCAGGTGTAAACCTGGTTGCCCACGAACAGCTGGCTCTCCCCTGCGCCTCGCTTCTGAATAAACTCCAACCCGCCAAATGCGCCTTCTTCCTTCATTACGAATTTCTCATTTAATTCGCTTTCATTCTCAGCAGGGGCCTCACTTCTGCAATCCTCAACCACATCCACATCATACTCACTTGAGCTACTATTTAAGGAGTCAACCTTACCCGTCAGAGTAGTAACAGAAGGCGGCAGCACTGCACCAGGGTTTTGCTTGATGTAGACCTCCTCCTCTTGTTTGAGTACAGCCAGCCAGGTGGAGATCTCCTTGGCCGTCATCTTGTCCTGTAAGCACTTGCTCTGACGAACCAACCGGCGAATTTTCTCAATATCAGGCGACATGTGCTTTATGACAGCAGTCAACACCCCCACCTTCCATGCCTTCTTCAAATCATGTGGTTTCTTGTAAGGAGGTGGACCATGTTCTTTGGGGATGCCGAGCTCGGTGTACCAGCCTTCATAACCACAGGGCCACCATGGAGGTGGCACTCCCTTCTCCAGCGGGAATCGCCTCTGTGGCGGGCTGCAGTGCTGCATCAAGGCCGAGAGAAGAGATCCCAGAGTAGTGTCTTGGAGCTCTTGCAGAGAATGAGCGCTCACCAACCCAGGACTGCTCTCTGTCTCTGACCCTGGGGCAGCATTGTCGGCTTGATACTTGGCAATTGCCGCAGGACCGTTGCGATCGAACCGCACCTTTTCCTTCCACCACCCGCGCAGATTATCGGATGCGCCACCAACAGGTTTGCCCTTCTCAGGTATGATGCCATACACGAATCCCTGAGCCTTGCACACCTCCATCATTTTCAGCATGTATTTTAAGATCCCATCTTGAGCACGAGACATCTTCTTGCGGCGTGCTTGTTCCTGGGACTGGCGCAGCTGCTGATGGGTCAGACCCGTGCCCGAACCCGAACCAACATCCTTGGCCTTGTTCTGTTGTTGCTCTTTCAGGCGCTTGAGACGCATGCGGTCCCGCCAAATGCGCCTCTCAATCTCTTCTATGTCCTCATCATCAGTGTCGACATCTACATTCGGATCAGTAAAGTTTTCAGACTGCGGGCCAACCAGATCATCCTCGCCCATTACACAATCAGGTGTGTCGCCATAAGCAAGGTTCTTTTCGTCAGGCATGAGCTGCATGAAATTCTGAGCACCGGAAAAGACCATGTCATCCATTACAAAACCCCCCATCGTTCCTGTGGAAATATATAAAGGGGAAAAAGATTAGGACAAGGCATATGTGAAAAGTATTTATTGATGAATATGCAATAATCGCTGTAATTAGCTAAGGACAGCCGTTTCACACAGAGGAAAGTGAGTTTATACAAAGAATTGCGTATGTCCATTTAATATTACGGGATAAAAATAATCGATAGAATCTGCAAATATTGAAATTAAGATAAGCACATTGAATGGAGAAAGGCATGGCAGGCATTAATCATTGTTCGAAGTTTTGATTTGTACAAAACTGAGGAAATGATGCGTAAACATTGATTGCGAAACCAAATAGGGCCAATCCAAATAAAAAGAAAAGAGAAGAGAAGAGATTTGATTGCCAAAGCACAAGGCTAGATAATAGTTTAATCTGGATTGGACCTAATATTACATATGCATATTCCTCTAATGAAATTTATGATTATTAGATTTCCTTAACTAAACTGAAATAGAACAGTCAAGAGCTAAGGAAATTTTTTACAGATGTTTCAGAACATGTGTCAGATCTAAATCCCGACTGTTTTAATTTATTGTTATCGCTATCATCGCTTGCGAGATCGATAACAATTAACTTTTATTGAACAATGATCACTTGTTATTTCCTAAAATGGTATTTTGAAATAGTTTAGAAATTCCCTTGTCAGTCTCTGACAAGTTCTCAAAAAAAAGAAATAGTTTAGAAATTGCTACTAATTAGGCATATGGAACGACTATACAACGACAAAAACAGAGTAAAATGTCTACTAAATTGATGAAGCAAATACCATTGACGTGAGTACCTATGAAAGGTATATGGCATGTGTGAAATCAATACCAACTCTAAATAGAAAGCAAGAAACTGGTTTCATTTAAAATAAGACATATTTTTGGCAAAAATTAACAGAAGATTGTAATTAAGACAGAAAAAATAATGAAGTGATACTGTTGGCCTTAAAAATTAGAATGGCCTTAATTTCTAAACTAATTATTTTTACTTGAAAGAAAAAAAAAATCCCAAACTAAGAACCTTTTTGGGCATCGTTTCAGTATCAGAAAAACTGCAATCTATTTTTGGGAAAAATCATAATTCTCTCTGGACCCGATAGAAATCTATCTAGATGGATATTTTACAAAAGGAAATTCGTTGACTTGAGCTCATAGAAATAACCCCACCTCTGAAGCTCAAAAACAAAAAATTTCCCAAATTTTCTATAAATAGCAGCACTTCTCAAGGCATCAATTTGTATCTTACTTGAAAAAAACAATTAACACATACAACTCTTTCATTTCACTGCCTCTTCAAGGCTCCTAATTGACACAACATTCACTATGAAGCCCTCAAAAGCAAAGAAAATTTACGAGAATAAAAGAGGCAATAGTAGAAAAACGGACCTTTTAGTGTTATTCTCCAGCAAATTCCCCAGGCCTGGAGCTAATCCGATAAAAATCTGATCTTCAAATGATCTGGGACAATAGAGAAGATGAGAGAGAGAGAGAGAGAGAGAAGGGGCCAGAGAAGGGATAGAAATTAGAAAAGAGGAAAGAGAAGAGAAACGGGAAGAGAGAGAGAGAGAGAGAGAGAGAGAGATAGGGAGAGATAATAGCAAGTTGGGGAGGTGCTCGGAAACGGAGAGAGGCGGTAGTATATTAAAAGGAAAAATAAATAAAAATTATTGAGGGTCCTCCTCTTCTGTGTAGAGATGGCCCGCTCGTTCTGTCTCTTATCTCCACCACTTGGTTCCTGCACTCCTGCTCTCTAGAGAGAGAGAGAGAGAGAGAGAGAGGTTTATGACTTGTGAGCATGTGACGGGGGCTGGGGTGAGATTTGGAGCATTTATACAAGCGGGAATTTAACCTCGCTTGAGAAAATTCACTATATTTTTCCGGTTTGGGAGATTAATTCATTTATGTATTTCTAAATCCAGTTAGAAGGAGATTGGTCAGTTGAAGATAGGATTACCAACTTTCTAAGAGTAACCGCCGGTGAGATTAAGTCCACTGTATCTTCAACAAGATATGCTTTAAATATCAATTAATTTTGCAGAAAATATTATTGTTTATTATTTTTTTCATAAATGAACGATTGTGGATACAATGGTTTTTAATTATTTTTTTTTTGTTAAACTATTTGTTGTTCATTGATTTTTGGATTATAAGAAATGATTAACAATTAAAAGTACTAAATAGCCGCAATTTAAACTCTCAAAAAAAAAAAATGTGTCACGGGCTTTTATTTTGGTCAAAAATATCACAAATATGAACTATCACAAGTTCGATGTCTTTAATTTGTGTTCAAAAATATTGAAATGACTTGTTATTAAAATTTAAAACTATCTCATCTTATACTGTGAGCAGAAGCGGATCCAGGATTTTCGTCGGGAGACAAAAAATATCGAATCGGATTTAAATCCATTAACCAATTGAGTACTTGATAAAAAATAATGTTTTAACTTATACTTTCCAATGCTTTGACTTGTAACTTATAATTCTAATTACCAATCAAAATTCAACAAATTTATTTTTATTTTAATATTAAATTTAACCCGAATTACATATCAAACGTCCAGAGGGGGTAAAAAAAATTCCAAGGAGGAGACAAAGTCGGTCGAGACCGATAAATCTCCACTAAAACTCAAAATTCAAGGGGGCAGCTGTACCCTGGAACACTCTGAGTTCGCCCCTGAATGCGAGATATCAAGTTAGGTATATAGAACTTGTCATTTTCTTCTGTTAAACCCGTTCTTGTTATCATGAAATGTTTTTTTTTTCTGTTCTCGAGGTATAATGCAATCTCATTTTTTGTGTGAAAATTAGCAAATCAGTTACCACATATTTTCATGATTTAGTTGTCAAAGTGTAAAATCTGGAGGTATCTATCAGCCTTGCATTTGATAAACAGATTAAAAAAAAAAAAGAGGAATGAAAGGATAAGTCTTATTTCATACCGGAGTTAAAATTTAGAGTAGAACTAGGGTGTTCTTAAGCTCACTAAGTCTCTACGTGAGCTTAACTAAAAAATTCATCGGATTGGCTTCAAGTGACGCATCCAAACTGTTGAAATCGATCTACTTTACGAGTGATGAGTTTACATGTTAAATTTATAAATTTTCAAACTAATTTAATATAAAGTCTAAGCAGCCAAAAAATGATGAAAAATGAATGCATTAAAATTAACTTATAAACCATCTTTTTTTTTTTACCACTTGACTTTATGTTAAATTAGTTTGAAAATTTATAAATTTAACATGTAAACTCATCCCTCATGAAGTAGATCGGTTTCAACAGTTTGGATACGTCACTTGAAGCCAATCCGATGAGTTTTTTAGTTAAGCTCACAAAGAGACTTGGTGAGCTTAAGATGAACACCCTAGTTCTACTCTAAAATTTATTCCTTAATTATCTCTTGGGCAGTGTTAAAAAATGTGATATAGTGAAAAATAAGAGTTATGATTTATTTTATTTTATTTTGATAGTAGGATAAAATAGAAGGATATATGGATAACTGCTATTCCTTGTAACAGTAGTGATAAGAATAATTTCTTTCATTCCTTCATTTTATTTTTCTACCATACATTGATTTTCCCCTGCTTTATTTCTCTAAAAAAACATGACCCAACAATTAAACAAGTAAACCACCACAATTATGACTGAATTTAGAATCTAAACTCTTTCTAAACCTGACAAAATGTGATCCCATTAGAAGCATAATTGAAATTTTAAAATTTTGACCTCTTCTAAAATAAAATTACAATACGTGAGTGATTGTGTCATGTTATTTCATGACGTAGCCTTTGCATTCTTTGACAGAGCTGCGTGGTGAAGGCACTGGAGAGCAGCAGTCGGGGAAACACCGCAACCAAATGGTCTCCATGTCACTTTTGAGTTTTGACAGTTGACAGTTGACACCCAATAAATTAAAAGTTACTGAACCAGGTCCATCCAACATTTGATTGAGATACGGATGTAATAGCTGTTTGTGCAGATTTCAGAAATCCAGTTGAGTCCTTGCGCTTGACGGCTTTCAAGTCCGGAGGAGCCGCCATAGCACTAGTGCGCTTCTGCCATGTGCCGCATTATGTCGAAGCGCCACGTGTTGTATGTAGGCCCCCGCCCCCGCCCCGCGGAGTTTTGTCATGGTGCTGCGACTGAAACTGAACAGCAACACCAATAAAAAATTGTCTGACAATTAAGTACCATAATTATATTGTGTTGAATTATTGACCTACTGAGTCCGCTGACTCTATGTTGTTGTAATGTAAATGTACTCCATTTGTACTAAATATATAAAGAAATGCATGTGCGTGCGATGATTTATGCTCCATTACTCCATAGCTAGGCAAATTGAAATGGCCGCAGTAAAGCCACTGCCTCAGAAATCAGAATGAAATGGGGATTGGGGAGTACATGAGATCGATCTGAGTGGATACCATACTGCAGCAGGTCCTCCCCTCTATTCAAGCCACTGCCTCAGAAATCAGAATGAAATGGGGATTGGGGGGTACATGAGATCCAAACCGAACATTTTGACCTCATATATTTGTAAGTTATTTTTGTGATTTAAACCGTTTTACATGATTTCCGTATTAAAATGTGTTTGGAGACAAAATTTTATATTTTCTTTTTAGAATTTTTTTTAATATTTATTAAGATGTGTACAAAATTGCTATTTTAAGAAAATTCTGGACCTTTAAGTAACAACGATTTTAAAAAATTATAAATAAATAGTAAATAATTTCCAAAAAAATGTAAAATGTGGTCTCGAAACACATTCTATATAAAGATCATGTTGAACGGTTCGGATCGACTGTTTGGATTTTAAAATTGCAAAAATAATTTATAAATATATGGTGTCAAGATGTTATTGTTCTATGCAATTTTCTAATTATTTTGTTTGACTAATTTGCAAAACATACAATACTTATATTTAACGATTTCATTGTATGAGTGAGTTTGCAGGTTCAAAAACATTATAATTGCAAGATTAAAGTTTGAAGAACTAATGGAATCAACAAGACTTTACGAAGATTAAGATCATAAATTGTAATATCAAATAGAAAAGTAAACTACATTCGAGATTGTTGATTTCAGAAACTATCCGTTCGATACGGAAGTAAACCGGTCAGTACGGAATGATTTGAATGGTACCGGACGGATAATGAAGCGTTGTAGTATGGAAGAATTATTCCGTTTGACAACCATTCGGAACATAATTGTTCCGTAGCATCCAAAGACTTCCAGTTGTCGTTCCGTTCTGAACGGATATTGTCCGCACTGTACGCTACTCGAGTTTATATAGAATTGGGATAAATATACTACCCGTACTGTACGGACCTAAACGTACTGAACGGATAGTGTACAGTTCAAAAAGGCGAAAAACCTAAACTACAATCACATTTGAACTATCCGTTCAAACGGAAGATAACCGTACTGAATAGATCAGTTCAAATACCTAGATCTGGAGCTCCCTTTTGATAAATAGAGTAAATATTCTCACTCCAGTCTCAAGCATGCCGCATCTAAATTTCAAAAAACACTAATTATGTGTTCTTGAGAGCTTCATTCTTTGAGAAAGCTAAAACTTCAATACTCCTTTGATAATCTCAAATCCACTTGACTAATCTGCTTCTAGATTAAGTTAGAGTGTTGGTTCGTTGCTCAATAGTGTAGAGATCTACTTAGTGCTCCCTTTCTATAGCCGCGTGACTTCCTGCTTGTAGGGCATTAAGGGCTCACCGGCTCGAGCATTTCCGCTCATATATAAACATAGCTGTGTGACGATCATCTGCGTAGGACTCTCCAACTCGAGCTTACAGGCTCAACTTTGCACCCGAGTTAGGTCGTGACTTCTCACCTTTGTTTGGGCTCACGTGTCACGAGTTGTATCATTCTCTTCATTGGGTAATAGGAAAGGCGCACCGACAAGGTTGCGTTGTCCCGGAAACATAGGCATTTTAAGCCGAACTCCGTTAACATCCCGCGTGTCAATCTCTCTTACTTTATCTATTTACTTTACATTGTTGATTGATTGCGGTTGTTTGTTTGTTAAGTCACCATAAAATGTTTATGTAATTGAATCTCTCCTCATATTATATTTATTTGACTTAATTTTTTTGAAAATATTGTCAATTTCATTGTTGATATTTCAAGCCATACGATGTACGAAGTAAACCAATTTAATTAAATCCGATCATATTTTATAATGAATATTATCCTATTCCTTTAACATTAATTTTAAATTTAAGCTTTACTTTGAAGATTGTCGATCGAGATGTAAAAACAAAAACAAAAATGTTAATAATTTCCCCTCGTTACTTTCTTCTATTCCTCTAATATTCCTATAATAATTTCCTCTTGTTAATAATCAGTATTAAGAATTTATCTATATCAATATATTTTTTGTACTCTTGATACTAATTAAAACAAAATTAAATGTCATGATGTTTTGAGTGTGCTTGAAAAGAGTGATACGAATCATATCTAACAATTTTATTTTGACATTTAGGTTTTAAATTTTAAATTATTGTAGTTCTAAAAATAGAGACATGATGGAGGCACACAAAATGACATTTGAACTATCCTCATTAAACACATGCGAAAATTAAAATTTTGTTTGCTGTTCGAATAACTGGTATGCAGAAATTTGCATTGAATTGATAATTAATATGTTTGACGTTGATAATAATGATGTAAATATAACAAGAAAAGTAATTCAAAATAACAATTACATAGTATCTTCTTAAAAAAACAATTACATAATAAGCTTGCATTTGACTCTTAACTTGCTAATAGTAACAAAATTTTTAATAGGATATACTACTTTAGTTTCAAAGATATGGGAAACTATTTACATCCGTAATTATATTTTTTTCGACCTTTTTCGGGCGATTGAATTTGAAACCAGACCCATTTATGCTGCTCGGTCCGATTATGAGCAAACTCAAAAGATTTAGTTACTTGAGAGGATCCGTATCCAATATTGGATTGTGTGTCTCAGCCTCTAAGGTTTCACATTTAAAAAAAAAAAAGTGGTAGTTGCACATGTGGTTGCAGAGGACATAACATAGAAAACCTGATGAGTGCCTGCGTTACTTCCACGGTTTCCCTATTATTGTATTAATAAAATGGCCTGTATTACTTACTGTATATGTATTGTAATCATTTAACAATAGAATTAGAAGCCCTTCCGGCAACAGCCAACAGGAGTTATAATTTTTAAAACACAAGCTGGCGGCAACAATTGCGGATTAAAAGTACAACATTAACAATTGGGAATATGAATGGGATCATGAAGATATGATATCCTCACAATTATTTTTTAATCAATTCAACTTCAAAAGGGCCAGGTGTCGCATCCTCACGTTTTATAATTCTTTATTACTCGCCCAATGAAACTTTTAAATTCTTTATTAGTTGCTTGCTACTGTCTGCCATGCATGTCATTTCAATTTACTTCTAAAGCAGGTCGCTTCTTACACTACAATCCAACTGTTACATATTTAGAATGTAAAATCAGAGTTATAGAAGATCACAAATTAATTGTCATCTTTTACCTGCCTTTTCCACTATTCTTGAACAAACCAGTTAGTTCCTGCCACGTACCCAAATTTCAACGTGGTGTAGTCATAGGGCATAGGCGCACGAGATACCAGCACTATTTAATTCATATTATTATCCACTCAACATCTTTACGGTACTTTACAGATCACGTGGCGCAAGCTTACAGGATGCGGCGGGAACCAATATAATAATATCATGTAGAAGTGAAAAAATTTGTGCAGCCGAAAGAACCTTTTTTGTCGGTGCTGGATATCAGTTGTACAAGCCCTGGACCACTAGATCTCAACCGTACAAAGTTCCACCGAACAGATCTAGCCCATGGATATTGTCTGCTCCGTGGATTCATGCACGTTTGGGTCCCCGGAAACATGGTGTAATGTAAATGGCCTAGGGGGATAAGTCGTTAGCGACTTTAACACTTTAACAGCTTAACAGTTTAACAGTTTAACAGTTTAAGTGGAATTGGAGGAATATATGGAGGACGTTTAGGGAAAAGAATAATTACTTTGGAAAAAAAAACCTCTCCCAAGTTTACTCCTCCAGGATCTCCAATAGCAGTGTAGCATATAAAGTAAAAATGACCTTGACTTGACTTGACTGTATATTGATTATCAATTGCAAGTAAGAAAGTTATGGCACATTTGAACATTGTAGTCTGTACAGTAAGAAATAAACATTGTAGCTTGCATGTGTACTGATGATCAACTGCTACTGAGAGCTCGTTTGACGCCTACTGATACAGTGAAAATGCACACTATTGTCACGAATAAGCATTGTCAAATGCAGATTAGAAGATTCAGAATATTTTAAAATATACTCATCTGTTATTGCAGCGAATGGGTCGAATAATATATTACAAATTATTAATGTACAGCATATATAGGGATTATTTTTATCATCATCATCATCATCATCATTACTAATATTATAATTAACTACTACCGTTATTTTATATTTATTATTGTTATTTATTTATAAATATCATCATCATCATTATCGGAACGACTTCAAGCCAATGTTGTAAATAACGGTATGCGCTCGTTGGACGGACATGGTACCGTCAAGCGATTAATCGGAAATAATCAGCCATAATCAGGAATAATCGATCGTTTAGTCGGAAAAATCCGTGACGGTTTGATCGTCACCAACGACTAATCGGCTGATTAATCAGCCTAAACAGTCATTTTTTACAACACTGCTTCAAACAACGAATCCAAAACCGTTGAAACCGATCTACTTCACGAGTTAGCATTTACATATCAAATTTATATATTTTTAACTTAATTTAGTACAAAGTCAAGCGTTAAGAAAAATATTTATAAGTTAATTTTAATGCATTCATTTTTCTTCACTTGACTGCTTGACTTTATACTAAATTAATTTGAAAATTTATAAATTAGATATGTAAAGTTGTAAACACATCACTCATGAAGTAGATCGATTACAATGGTTTGGATTTGTCGTTTGAAGTTAATAGAATAATTTTGAATTTAAACTGACAAAGAACATGGTGAATTTAAAAACATCCTAGTATTTTGATTTTCTTAGTATTTTTTTTCTGATAATGATTTGAAGTATGTAGTTGAGATTAGTTGGATATAAGATTTAGAAGAAGTGACCTTGTAGACAACGTCATTTTCGTTTGGTATTACCAAAATTGGACTGATAAGTGCTGATGACAGGTACGGTGGTATTAAATTTAACATAACGATATGGTTAGCTCATAAAAATGAAATAATATTAAAAATATGGATCCGCAATACATGATTTCATGCAGGCGACCGCCTAATATTATTTTTCTCTCTGTTTTTAAAAACGATGTCATTTTCAAGTTTCAACTAACACAAATTTAACATACAAGTTCTTTCATATTCTAGCAGCATTAATCATTTTTTTGGGATCAGAATCTGCTGCGATCCGTGACAGGTGAACAGTATCCTGCAATTCCTGTTTTTTTCAATCCTGCTGTCGAATTGTTTCGAGATACGTGCACAGAAAAATTAACTGTTCCGAGATACGTGCACAGAAAAAGTTAACGGTTGGATTTGAAAAAATAGGAATTTCAGAGTTACTGTTCACATGTCACGGATCGCAGCAGATTTATTTCCATTTTTTTGTTATAAAATTTAGTAGTCAGTAGCCATCACAATTTAGTGCTGTGCTCTTCCATCATGCGTGATTTTTTTTTTTTTTTAATTTTTAATTTTTTATAAAATAAAAGTAGAGACTTGAGCTTCCTGTTCTTAATAGAATAAAAGAGAAGGAAAACAGAACCAATACAAAAAGCACAATACTAAATGATTATTTTGAGAAGAAGATATGAAATTTATTAGTTGCTTGATAAGACATATGAATGGTTTAACGGGAATTGTACTTGTATCTTATTTTATATATAGTTTAGAGTAAAATATTATAGGTAGTGTAAAATTGATTCTATTCGTAGCAAAAAAAAATTATATGATCGACTCCATTTATATTTGACCTCATAATTTGAAAGTCTCGTACATCTCCGATATATACTATGGTACATACAAAAATTTGGTTGGAAAGAAAATAAATCAAATCTTTACACGTTATATTGTGAAAAAACAATCAAGAAAAAAAAAAAACTTTACTTGTGATTGACATTTCACAAATCATATAATTTTATTTCCAAGACAACACTGTCTAAAGTTGTAAATTTAATTGAGAAATTGTTGTTTGACTGTCAGAGAGGTTAATAGCTTACTTGTATTAACCAGATTAGTTAACGTAGACCCCGAGACAAGGGAATATTAAAGTATTTCGTTTGGTTAAATTAATGTCAAGCGAGAGCAGGAGCAGCATTCACTTCTCACTTTTAAAGGAGACTGAAAAGAGATTTTTGGAGGGTTTACATGCAAAAAAGAGAGATCCAGGATCCAGCCAAAGATTTTGATATTTTTTTTTTAACCTGGTCCATCGGACACGTTTCGTGAAAAGCAATCTGAGCCGTCGATTGCAGCATCCGGTGGTGGACCGGTGCTACAGGCAGGGAATTGGTAGAAAAAAAAAAAAAATTAAATTATTTGGGCCCACTATGGAAAAGACCGATGCGTCAAGAGACGGCTATACAAAAATACAGATAGGATATATATTTTTATTCTCTCCATTTATTATTAAATGGAAATGACCTCTGTAAGTGAAAGTTGTAAGTGGTGTGAATGTTTTTTATTTTTAACGGAACGGAGTCTCCATTGTGGGGAAGAAGAAGATAAGGTGGTCCAGGGCCCCAGGCAAACGAATAATTGTACCCAAAAAAAACATACGTTTAATAAAGCTCACCACTGTCCATCACTAATAAATTGTGCTCTGTGACTGTGAGATTTGCTCTCTCACTTGAATGCATCTTGTTTCTGGTAACCACTATTTGTTACCCTCAACCGTATTTCTTTGTTTGTTGTAGAAAGTCTAGTTAATTATCATCTCCTCCTCTAAGGATGATGAACAGTTGACCAGATAAGGAAAGATTGTTTGAATTAGCAACAACTCAACAAGCCAATTAGAATGCGCCAAGTATAAGCCAATTAGAAAAGGACTCAAGCATGGACTTGTCTGCCGTGTGGATCCCGGCTGTTATGGATCAACACGTGTCACCTGTTCCTGTCAGACAGCTTTCTATGGGGCCATGGGGGGGTCTCTGGACTCAGAACTCCAGATCAACCGCCACGTAGCACCCTTTTTCATTTACTTTTTCTACTTTTTGATACCCTTTAAATGATAAATAATATACTAATAGGTTGTGTCGAAGAGGAAGCATATGAGATAATGAGAGAGATCTCTGATAGTGATGTGAGTACCATAAAAGATATATTGGTTGTGTTTTTATTTAATGCAAACAAAGGGAAAGTTGCTTAAGATGGCCCATACAATGTATTGATTTTCTGTGTCGCTTACGGTCCTATTTTATGTGTGCCATGCGGTCTCCTGACAATGCATGGAAAAAAGTTAAAAAGGATTAACCTAATATCATTTCTTTTTAGATGCTTATTGCCGCAGCTATAAATTAATTAATTGATGTTACTGCTACTGCATATCTTATTTCTACTTGCGTGAGTGCGCGTAGCTTTGACTCATCCTAACGACTTTTTTGACTTGGTCAATTCGCATGTTCTTTTCATACCTCTTTATTCTCTTTCTTTTACATTAATTATAACGTATGGAGGGAACGTTCTATCGATTTAATACCGACATTTTTAAAAATACCCTAAGTTAATTACAGATTAATAAAAAGAGTCCGACTAATTGTACCCAAAAAGTTGTACTCAGTTTTTATCCAAAAAAACTGTCATTTGACTTGCGCGAATACTGTAAAATACTATAATCAATACTGTAACTTCAACAACAAATCATGCATAATACCTAGTTCAAAATTCTAACAATCCAGTTTTTACCCAAGTTAGTTAAAAACTGTTAGCAACTAGAAAAGTAACTGTACTTCCAACTGTACTTTGAGCTTCTAGAAGATTTAATACAAACCACTTCCAAAACTTGTACGGCTGTACTTCAAGCTTCTAGAAGATTTGAAAAACACACTTCTAAAACTTGTTGTTATTTACAAATTACAAATTATACATGCAAAAATAATTTTTTTGCATCAAAATTAAAAAAAAAATTCGAAATTAAAATTAAAAAAAAATTGAATTTTTTTTTTTAAATTCATCATTTTTTCTTCAATTATTAATATTTATACATGAATATATATCATGTAAAATAAGATTTCAATACTGTAAAATTAGCAGATGCAAACTATAAATCTAACACACGTTAACTACAAGATTTCAATATTGTAAATTTGACACATGAAACTATAAAAACATCATATACAAACTATAAAATGTCACCAGTCACAAAAAAATTATATAATGTACCATTCACCACAAAAAGTTCATTAAAATCAACTGTACCATTTAACCATTTCATTTCACCATTTCACCATCAACTGTACCATTTACCATTTCACTATTCACAAATATTATCAACTGTATCTAACATCAATATAAAACAAACACAAACAAAAAGCTGTTTAATCATTGTAATATTTGGATGGTTACTTCATGCACAGCTGATGCGAATTATTTGGATGCGTGAGGAGCTTCATTGCTAGAACGACACGTTCTTTAGAAATGTCATCCTACAAAAAAAAAGAATTATAAGGGATTTAGATTTATGCACATCAGTCGAGAGGAAAATGATAGGGCGCATAGGTTACTCACAAGTCCTAATCCTGTAAAATAACTCATATCTTATAAAACGAAGGCATGAATCATGTAAAATAACTCATACATCTTATAAAACTTAGGTATGAATCCTATAAAATAACTCATAAATCTTATAAAATTATTGTATGAATCATGTAAAATATCTCATATATCCTACAAAACTGTGAAATGTTGTATAGATAATTTTTAAAGAAAACACTCACAAGTCCTAATCCTGTAAAATAACTCATACATCTTATAAAACTATGGCATTAATCCTGTAAAATAACTCATATATCCTACAAAACTGGTAAGTATATTATGTATGAGTTTAATGCATTTCAACACCTAATTGGCAGAATCATGAAACTGTAAAAGGTTGAAGAATATTGTAGGTTTCATGAAATGGGAGCTTACGGGTATTTGAAAGTAAAATATATACATCATAAAATTACCTGTGTAAAGTTCATAGGCATCTCAGTGATCAGATTGTACACAAAGCGCAGTACAAACATAGCACAGTCTATTGATTTGGGTGCCTGCTTTGGGCAGTCCTTATGAATAATGCCAACATCTTTTCATGATGCTTTAGCTGAAAGAAAAAAATGATATCAACATCTTTACTGTATAATAACTTCAAGTATGACATGAATCATGTAAAATAACTCATACATCTTATAAAACTATTGTATGAATCCTGTAAAATACCTTATATATCCTACAAAACTGTTAAGTATATTATGTAATAATTTAATGCATTTCAACACCAAATCCTTTAAACCATTGGCAGAATCATGAAAAACTAGTTGAAGAATACTGTAAAAAGATTGCATAGATAATTTTTAAAGAAAACTATTGTATGAATCCTGTAAAATAACTCATACATCTTATAAACCCAGGACATGAATCTTGTAAAATAACTCATGCATCTTGTAAAACTATAATTTTTAAAGAAAACACTCACAAAGTCCTAATCCTGTAAAATAACTTATATATCTTATAAAACTATGGCATGAATGCTGTAAAATAACTTGTATATTCTACAAAACTGTTAAGTAAATTATGTAATAGTTTAATACATTTCAACACCTAATCCTGTAAATCATTGGCATAATCATGAAAAATTAGTTGAAGAATATTGTAAAAGGTTTTATAGATAATTTTTAAAGAAAACACTCACAAGTCCTCCAAGCAAGAAAGTGTCTAAGCCATTTCATTGTGTGCCAATGGTATTGAATGTATTCCCCAACTTCACCAACTGAGGTGTAATAATGCAACTGCACATTACGAAGATTCGCTGCAAAAAGCACCCAATGGTTTTTCTTGCATAGGAATGAACAGCCATCTGATGCTCTCAAATTGAGGCCCAAACACCTGCAGAAGGGCCTGCAATAGACAAAAATCAAACATTAAAATATTGACTGAAGTATTTCAAAATTTGAAGTCTGGAAATTTAATTCATAATATACAAAAGTATATAATAACTTACGGATATATAAGGGATGATGAAAAACCATGGATGATTCACAGGAGTCTCATATTACATTAATGATATGACCGTGTCAACGAGCTGCAAAATCAATCAATAATATGTAAACTAAATTTAATTGTTGTATCCTATAAAACTAAGACATGAATCATGTAAAATAACTCATACATCTTATAAAACTATGATTTTTAAATAAAACACTCACAAAATCCTAATCCTGTAAAATAACTCATACAACTTATAAAGCTAAGGCATGAATCCTGTAAAATAAATCACACATCTTATAAAACTATGATTTTTAAAGAAAACACTCGCAAGCCCTAATCCTGTAAAATAACTCATACATCTTATAAAACTAAGTAATGAATCATGTAAAATAACTTATATATCTTATAAAACTAAGACATGATAGGACCGTGTCAACGAGCTGCAAAATCAATCAATAAATCGGCTCCGAGAGGGACGAAGCTGTAACGTGACACCACCGTTGTATTCTTTGTCATCCAAATGGTCCAGTACTTCGTTGCCATTGCTGCTGTCGATAGGTAACTTTTTTTTTATTCGCCGTCGCTCACGTGTCGCTGCTGTCGTGTGTTGCCGTTGCTGCAGTCGCTGCCGCCTGTTTGACGCTGTTAGGACCTTGCTATACAGATCGTAGATCGTAGATCATGTAAAATATTTGATATATCCTGTAAAACTGTTAAACATATCCTAAAAAAACTCTAGAATATAATATGATGCATAACGGGAACACAGAAGGAATAAGAGATACAAAAATTAAACAAATAGAAACTCATCTGAATCTCCACTCTCGTCTGCATTTGCACGTCTTGTGAAAATCCAAATCGAAAAGATCAAAACAGAAAAGAAAAGAAAAAGACAAATAGATCAGTAAAATTACGCTTAAACCCCGGGGACAAGCTCAAATTGATTGCAAATTCTGATAAAAATGAGTAGAGAACATTTATTTTTATTTTATATTTTTTAGTAAGAAAATTTTGACTAATCTAATAAAGTAAGCAATATTTCTTACCAAAGCTTGGAACGATGCATGCACTGTTTGGAGTAGCGAGCCGGAATCGAACCAGCACGGCTGATTGAAGCAAATATTTCCATCTGTTCACTACTTTTGTTAACCCGGTTTGACCAATTGAGAGAAGGGCTTCTGCTTTCAAAAGAAATTACGTCACCTTGATCGGAGAGAGTTGATAGAAGGAACAACAAGAGAAGAGAGAACGATGACACAGAGACAAATAGATCTGTTTTGTTGAACCGTCGGGGAGGAAGCGCGCGGCCTGACTGGGCGGAGGTGGTCTCACCTTCCAATGGGAGGTGGTCGATCTTGATGTAGATGTGAGATCTGACGATGACGATCTGACGGGGCGGAGATGGCCTGACCAGAGCGTTGGCGGAGAAAAGGTTTTAGAGAGAAGAAGATTTGGGATTGAATACGGAGGAAGATTATTAAATAAGTGAAAGTTGGAGGCGGACAGTTAAAAGCAGTTGAAACCTTATCCGAAACATTTGGGTATAAACTGGGTACAAAAGGTTGGGTACAAAAACCTTTTCTCTAATAAAAATGTCCACAGGTGCAAACTTTTATTAAAAATGTCCAAACCGGCCATTAAATGGCCGGTCCCGATTAAAAAGCCCAACTGGCCATTTAATGGCCGGTCCCGATTAAAAAGCCCAACTGGCCATTTAATGGCCGGTCCCGTGAATTTTTTTATTTTTTTAAGAGACAAATAGCTAAAATGCTAAAATGCTAAAATATAATACTAAAAAATTAAATTTTTTTTTTAAAATATTTGTTAGATTACTTTGTTGATAGCATATTTATTAAAATACACTATGAATAGGGCCGATTTTGTGCTAAAATACAGTAAATTACAATAATTATGCTAAAATACGGTAAAGTACGATAAATTACGTATGAATAGGGCCAATTTTGTGCCATCTTTCATAAATCATAAAAAATAGTAAAAAAATTCCAAAAATAATAAAAATTGGTATTCTACAAGTTCATTATATAACTAATTTACTGAGTTACGTAGATTGAACAATAGAAATGAAAATCTTAAACGGAAACTTCAACTGAAGTTTTGAGGCTCTTCTCTTTGTTTTTTGGCGATTCTAAATTTGAAAATCCAGTTTACTTGTTTTTGACGCATTCGTATTTTCACAAGCTTTCTGAAAAGTGGTCATTTGCTGAAATTGGACACTCGAGCGCCGTTTTATGGCCGTTTAAAGTTTCGTCGTCGTTTTTCGCCTTCTGAGTGAAGATATCATCCCTATTCATACGTAATTTTGCGTAATTTAGTGTATTCTAGCATAATTCTAAATAATTATTGTAATTTAGCGTAATTTAGTGTAATTCAGCATAAATTAACATAATTTCAAGTAATTTAGTGTGTTTTAGTATAAATATGCTAATTATATATAAAAATGTAATCTAGCAAATATTTAAAAATAAATTCGATTTTTTAGTGTTATATTTCAGCATTTTAGCTATTTGTCTCTTAAAAAAAAGTTAACATAATTTAAAGTAATCTAGTATCAATCAGCATAAATTAACATAATTTCAAGTAATTTAGCGTATTTTAGTATAAATATATGCTATCAAAAAAGTAATCTAACAAATATTTAAAAAAACAGTTCAATTTTTTAGTGTTAGATTTCAGAATTTTATCTATTTGTCTCAAAAAAAAAAAATGAGAGACCGGCCATTTAATGGCTGGTTCCCCTCTTTAATAAAAAAAAAAATTGCAGGACCGGCCATTTAATGGCCGGTTTGGACATTTTTAATAAAAGTTTGCACCCGTGAACATTTTTATTAATCTGTAATTAACTTAGGGTATTTTTAAAAAGGGGGAATGTCATGTATACCCCTCAAAAGCTTTAAAATTACGTATTTCCCCCTCTAAATTTTAAAATTACATATTTCCCCCTCTAAACTTCAAAAACTCACATATTTACCCATTTTTTGTCTTTTATATTAAAACACATTCTAAATTTATAAAATACCCATTGTACCCTTTATTAAAAGTATAAAACCCCCATCGAACTCAAATTTGAATCTAAAGGGTTCCTCTACCGTCCGATCCGCGCGCATCGCAATAAGATATGTGCGTGTTCGCTTCAAGATTCGTGCTAATATAGTGCGCACGAATCTTAAAGCAATTTTGATCCGTATGCATTGTATTAAGATCTGTGCACGTTGCTTCAATATCCGTGCATATTCACTTCAAGATTTGTGCTGACCTAGCACGCACAGATCGTAAAGCAATTCGGACGATAGAAGAACTTTTCATATTCAAATTGGAGTCAGATGGCGTTTTATGCTTTTTAATAAAAAGAGTAAAATGGGTATTTTATGAATTTAGAATGTGTTTTAATATAAAAAACAATAAAATGGGTAAATATGTGATTTTTTGATGTTTAGAGGGCGGAAATACGTAATTTCAAAATTTAGAGGGGGAAATATGTAATTTTGAAGTTTTTGAGGGGTATACGTGAAATTCCCCCTTTTAAAAATGTTGGGATTTAATACAATACATAATTAGATCTGAATGACTATTTCAGTTCAACTAATATACCTTTTTTTTATATATATATATGAATACACGACGAAGAAAGAAATATTGCATCATTCATGGTATCTAACATATTGTGTTGCTATTGCATTTTCTACCTCTCTCTTCATCCTTTTTTATATTATTCTCCATTTTATATATAAATGGTCACTGCCATTTATCTTGCTTTTGCATTTTATAATTGTTTTCTCTATTTTCTTCTTTCTTTTTCATTTTTTTTTTTCCTTTATTTTTCATCTATATACTTTTTATAGGAACAAAAGTATTCTATTTACCAATTTTTTTTAATTTTTTTTACAAAACAAACTTTTGCCAACAAATTTTTTTTTTTTCCGATTCTATTCGACCCATTCACCTAATTTTATATTATGATTATGATTTTTCTTTTATTGTTAACTTCATAAAGATTTTTGCCTATCTCTATTAAAATTGTTTTTACAAGTTTGTTATGAAAATATAATACGTGTTGAAAAGAAATTGAATTTGATTAAGCGTGGAATCCAAAATATTCTCATAAAAATTAAATATATACGGACAAGCCTGGCCCACCTAAAGAACTTGACCCGACTCAGCAATGTTTAACAGTCAAAATGACTCGAACTCGATCCACCCAACTCTAGGAATTTTTTTTAAAAATCATAATTAAAAAAAAAAAATTTAGCAAATCAACATGAATTGACCTTTCGGGACCAGGTAGAAATAGGGGGAACCCGAGATTCCAATTCGGGGCCAAGCTCATTTTGATTTTCTGTGATGGCTCTGCAAAAAAATTGTGAAAAGGGGGGGAGACTGAAATGCCAATTCGGGTCCAGAGGGAAAAAAAATGAAAACCAAATTGTCATATCGGTTCTTATGATTTTTGTAAAAATTAAATTAATCATGTTGATTTGCTAATTTTTTTTTTAATTATAGTTTTAAAAAAAATTCCAACTCTAGTATCTAGATGACCTAGAACTTATATCGATATGAAATCAAGTGATTGCAAATATGACCAAAAAGTCATGTCAATCTCTAAGGAGGATGGTCGCAATCCATCCACCTAAATAAAAACCACTCGGAACTCATAAATGGTGCTGAGGTTATCACCTAAAAAAAAGACATAAGCGGAAGAGCCAAAGGATGGAGTCATTTTGGGGGGGGGGGGGGGGGGGGGGGGGGGGGGCTAATTATGTAATTTTGTAAAATTATATATAGTAAATATCAAAAAAATTATGTTATAGGCGGATACTATGAACTTCTAATTCGGAAGGAATACTATGTAATTAAAAAAATTAGGAGGATAAATATGGGAGTTTTGTGTTTAATATAAGGATAATATGAACTTCTAATTTTGCAAGGAATACTATGTAAATAAAAAAAATTAGGGGGATAAATATGAGAATTTTGAAAGGAATACTATGTAATATCAAATTTTAGCAGTGTTCTAAATAGTGCGCTATAGCGTTTTTGGACCCCAAACGCTACGCTATGACATCAAAATGCGCTATTTGCGCTATACAATATGAGGTTTTTTTTTTAAAGAAATTTATATGGGTTTTAAATAAAGATAAAAAAAATCTCAAACCGAAATTGAATTTGTTGCTACTTGCTACAGATAAATTAATTTGAAATTGAGAATAGAAATTAAAATTTGAATAGAAAAAAAATAGATTATATCATGAATCATGATGCTTAAGATATTTTTAATAGAAAAAATCGATAGTTTATGATATTACTATGGATATTTTGAACCGCAATTTGGACTTTGTACGGGTTCAATATGAATATTATAATTTCTTAATTACTTTGGTGTTATTTATTGTTCTATGAGACTTTAGATAATGTTGATATTTAGTACAAATATTAAATATACGAAATGTAAAAAAAAAATGCTATTTGGAATAGCTTCCGGTATAGCGACGCTATTCGCTATAGCTTTTTTTTTAGCCTTCAACGATATTTAGAAACTTGAATTTTAGAGAAGGGAATCCATAAATTTGAGAATTTATGGCATACTCAAAATTCTCCCATGTGGATATTAAAAATTAGAATCAAGTTCCTATTTGATCGGTAGTATAGAATAGTAACGAGTGATTGGATTTATATATATATATTTTAAATTTTTTGACATGGGCTATTAAGTATAATTTTTATTAATTAAAACGTAAAATTACATTCAACATTCTACATCCAAAACATTATCCAAACTACATCAACATCTAACAACACAAACAACTAAAACAAGAAAATAAACAAACCATGTCCTTTAGTGGTAGACACCGATGACCTTCAGTATTGGCTAGCTAGCGACCAAAGAAAATGAGGCATCTTTTTTTTTTGTTAGGGTTGCAGGTAGAGAATAGGGAGGGGGGCGCGGGGGGGGGGGGGGGGGGGGGGTGGGGGGTGCAAGGAGAGAGAAGAGCCGACGACTAGGGCTATTGCTGCCAACTCTCCTTAGTTCTCTCGACAGTGGTAAAGGACGAGAAGGTGCTGATAAACAAGAGAGATGGCGACTAGGGCTATTATCATCAACTTTTTCTTCTCCCCAGAGGCGGATCTACTTGTGATGAATGAGGGTCAATTAACCCCCATTTAATTTCAAAAATTTTGTACTTAGACATGATTTTGATGTATAATTTAGAGTAAATGCTATGAATACTATAAAATTGATTCCCATATTTTTATAAATTTTTTATAAGATTGACACCCATACGAAACTTTTGAGATTTGACTCCTATAACTTGAAAGTTTGCCTCCGCCCCTGCTTCTCCCGACGGGTAAGTGCTGAGGTAGGGGGCAGGAACGGGTAGCGCTTGTTGGCGGCTAGGATTTCTTGAAAAGAAGACGGAGTGAACGAGAGTGGAAAAGGGCAGAGGAGAGGGTGGAGAAGGCAGAGAAGAAAAGAGGAGACTCGCTGGCAGAGAGAAGTGGCACGAGATGATTGGATTTATATATCAAAAGCTAATGTAAATATATTACTCATCACTTGTATTTTTTGGCGAGCCTCAAAGATATTTAAAGCTAAGATTTGACTTTATAAATTGTAATTTACGAAAAAAAAAAAAGATCTTTTGATTTTGGTCAATATATCTGACTCCCTGTTCGTTAAAAAGAGTATGGCTAACGTGAATCAGATTCCATGTATGGCTAACTTGAATCAGATTCCAAGTATGGCTAACGCCAATTTTATACAATTAATGTTTTTTATTTGGTTTTAACGAATTTTAATAGTCAATCCTCGAACCGAATATCATTCTGTGTTGGGAGCATTAATTGTATGGTTGGTACAAATGATTGAATTCATTTTGTTTGGAATCACGAAGCACTTGAGTTCATTTTGTGTAGATTTACGAAACAAACTATTTATTATTTTAAGATAAAATGATAATAATCTTAGAAATTTGGTATTAATTCCACTCTAGAACGAAGCTCAGATTGATATTTTGAATCGTTGATTTATACTGGGGCATACTTTTTTTTACACAATTTTGTTGCTTCAAAACTACATTTTAATTAACTATCGAGGTTGCGGTATTATGCATAGCACTTTGATTTCGTACTATGGATTAAAATTTTTATTTTCAAAATTAAATAGTTGATCTAAATCGTTCATATTTTTTAACTATTTTTCAAATAAGTAGAAAATCACTACTTTTAAATGGTTTAGAATTAATATTAGATCAAGTTATGTACCTATTCATAAAAATAATAAATTTTTTTCTAAAAAATTATAAAATTTGGCATCCAAGTACATTTTCATATGGAGATTGAATTCAGAGTAGGTCTGATGCCCATCAGACCTACTTTGGTTCGATGAGATCAGTCACCGTCCGATCTGCATTGTGATGCGTGCGCTTCGCTTTAAAATCTGTGCTGTTTGCTTCAATTTATGTGCACACAGATCATAATGCGGATCGGACGGTGTTGGAGCTCATTGGACCTAAGAGTAGGTTTGATGCCCATTGGACCTACTCCGTTCTCATGGATATTATATTGAGCAGAATGTATCGACTGTTTGGACTTTGAAATTGGAGATATAAATCTCTAGTACGGATCAAAGTGTGCTTTGCATAGTATTATAAATACTTGTGGCCTCACTCTTAATTAATTATCAAATTGATATAAAACATAACGTCTAACACATATGATTAAGATATTATTCACATTGTAAATTTGAAATTTACTCACAATGAAAATGATTAAAAAAACTAATAATACATCTGATTTAGAAAAAAATATATCAAACTAAAACAAAATTGATGTTTAAAAAGACTTGTGAACCGAAGTTCAAGGTTTTTTCATCAGTGATATAAATCACATTTCAGCACTCAATATTGAGTTTTATTTTAGGAACTGCATGTCTTAATAGCATTTAATGCAGATTCGTCCATCAAGTTGTGTTAGGCACTTTCTTTAGAAAAAAGTGCGGTATGCACACAAGAATTGCATTGTACTAGTAGCCAGTGTTGTAAATAACGGTATGCGGTCATCGGATGGACAAGGTACCGTCAAGCGATTAATCGGTATGTGGCCGATTAATCAGAATTATGCGGACAATTTAACGTTTTATTAAATTTATGTGTATATATATATCATAATTTATTAAAAATAATTTATTTAACTCATTAAATTTATCAAATAAACTTAATTTAACTTAGTTTTATTATTACAACATGACACTACGCTTATTTCTTCTTAACACATAAGAATTTTACATGTGTAAGTAACACATTTATTTAATGAAAAAATAAATTTGAGAATTAAGCTTTTTTCAAATACTAATAACATATTATTTGAAAGAAATGAAACATTTCAACATAAAATCACTAAATTTAATTTATGATAACAACTTAATTTCATAAATGAACACGTTGTACTAATTGAAAAAATTACATCAGTAAGTAAGAAAAATATATGGTATATAAATAATAGATGAATTAATCAATTTCAAAGTATGTTTGAAGAAAAAATATATACAAAAAATATTAGATGTATATCTAAGCACAAATAAAACTACAATACATAATTTATAAATCTTATTATCATACGCTATCACAGAAAAAAAATTTAAGAATAAATATTCACTGAAAAAAGGGAATAAATGGGAATAACGGGAATAAATAGACGACTAAACGGTAAAACGGCCGATTAATCGGAAAAACGGATGACTAATCGTTTTCATCCGCAAACATGCATCCGTTAAGTGTATTCGTAACGGTTTGACCGCCGTTAACGATTAAACGGCCGTTAAGACCGTTTTTTACAACACTGCTAGTAGCAATGTAGGTTACTTAGTGGCTAATATGCTTGTACTTAGTCACTTTCATGATTTTTTTTTTAATTATATATATATAGAGTTGGGCTATGGTATTTCGCAAAGTAAAGTGAGTGTTTTACTTCACATATATATTTTTAATTTCAAAGTTCAAAACGTCGATCTGAACCATTCAAGTTGATCTCCATATTAAATTGTGCTTGGAGACCAAATTTTACAATTTTTTAAAATTTATGACTAGTTTTTTTTAATTTTTAAAAATCACTGATTTTTTATGATCCACGATTTTGTAAAAACAGTGATTTTAAAAAATTCCAAAAAACTTGTAAAAAGTTTCTAAAAATTGTAAAATTTCTCCAAGCACAATTTAATATGGAGATCAACTTGAACAGTTCGGATCGGCATTTTGAACTTTGAAATTGAAAATATAGACATGAAGTAAAACCAAGGTTCTAAATAGCATTTATAGCGTCATAGCGGGAAGGCTACAAAAAAAGCTATAGCGAGTAGCGTCGCTATAGCGGAAGCTATGCCACATAGCGTTTTTTTTTTACATTCCGTATATTCAATATTTGTACTAAATATCAACATTATCTAAAGTCTCATAGAACAATAAATAACACTAAAGTAATTAAGAAATTATAATATTCATATTGAACTAGTACAAAGTCCAAATTGAGGTTCAAAATATCCATAGTAATATCATAAACTATCGATTTTTCCTATTAAAAATATCTTAAGCATCATGATTCATGACATAATATTTTTTTTTCTTTTCAAATTTCTATTTCTATTCCCAATTTCAAATTGATTTATCTGTAGCAAGTAGCAACAAATTCAATTTCGGTTTGAGCTTTTTTTGGTCTTTATTTAAAGCCCATATAAATTGCTTAAAAAAATCCATATTGTTTTTTTTGAAAAATTTGGTAGTGGCTGCCAAATAGGTTTTATTAAAAAAAAAAAATCATATTGTATAGCGGCCGTAGCGCAAATAACGCATTTTGATGTCATAGCTTAGTGTTTGGGGTCCAAAAACGCTATAGCGGCGCTATGGAGCGCTATTTAGAACACTGAGTAAAACACTCGCTTTACTTCGCGAAATACCGTAGCCCAATTCTCTCTCTCTCTCTCTCTCTCTCTATATGTGTGTGTGTGTGTGTGTGTGTGTGTGTGTGGTGTATAGAGGAGGGATCGGATTACACTCTTTTTTTGACACATTTTGACACCTACCATTTTCAAAGTCCAAATAGTCGATCCAAACCGTTCAACATGATGGAAATATTAAAATGTGCTTGGCGATCAAATTTTATATTTTTTTACTATTTATTAAGATGGTTACAAAATCGTTGTTTTCAGACCATTGAAAAACAACGATTTTGTAACCATTTAATAAATAGTAAAAAAATTCAAAAAAAATGTAAAATTTGATCTCCAAGCACATTTTAATATGGTGATCATGTTGAACGGTTCGGATCGACTGTTTGGATTTTGAAATCGCAAAATTGATCTATAAAAAAACAGTGTCAAGATGTGTCAAAAAAAAGGGTGTAATTGGATCCCTCCTCATATATATATATATATATATATATATATATATATATAGGTTTTTATATAGTTCTATGATAAAATACAAAATGTGTGCATGTATCTTTTTTTTTTTTTTGAAAACCTTTAGAGAGGTGTGCCGTGTGCGTGTAATTTAGTGATTGGAATTTTTTCTTGAGGTTGTGAAGCCTAGGCTTTGAATTCGAGCTACCACACGTTCAATTTAAATTTTCTAGTTATGTCTCTAAACGCATCCTAACTAATACTATTAGGCACATAAAAAATTACCATGCAGTAGTTGCCTCAAACTGTCTGAACGGTTTAACAATGCATGAACAATATCATTAGCTCCATTTTATATGATAAACATAAAAGTAATTACATTATCTTGAGTTTATGTCACTAGGATGGTAGACCACTTCCTAGGCCCAATGCCCTAAAGCTCTCTTGTGTTGTATATTAACAATTAAAAAGTTAAATAGCACATGGTATCATGCTTGAGGAATACATACAGAGATGTCTCTGCCTCAAAACAAAGAAATGCATGTGTGGAGAAGTTAAACAAATGAGGAGATTAGATGGATGAAGATACAAATTAACATGAGATTAATTGCATTATCAACAAAATCTTTTGAAGATTTGGCAGCAATGTTGCTCCCCTGATCCATTGCATAAATACCATTTTGGAGTGCTCAAATAAACAAAGCCTTGTCTATGTCTCATGTTAGGGATATGTATGTGTTAAAGCAAGACACTAAGAACTCTGACCAAGGCCTAATTAGAAAAGTTTAAGTACACTTAATTGTTTATTAGCATCTCGTGTTAACCAACGCTAGGTTAGTTCAGTGTTCTCTATTTGATTAATTCTGAACACCACATGCTCAATGAAATAACGATATGTTAGTTTATACTTTGAAAACATATAATATAACAAATGAGCACGACGCACTATGAGCAAGCTAGGGAATCGGCTTCATGCAATGGTTGCTTCTTTTGCAAATTAGATTGATTTTTTTTTTTTAATATTAATAACTGTTATATGGATATCATCTTTGTTATTATTCTTTGTTATCAAATAATTGGATTAGTCAACTACATAGACAATTACCTCTCAAGTCTTGTATAACTTTCGACGAACTTCTAACAGCCACTCTTATGATTTTCAAATTTTAATTACATATATATATTGAAATTTAATTAAATTATATTTTTATAAAAACTTTTATATGATTCAACTCTCTTATAAAATATTAAAAATGTTAAAAATGTGTGCGATGTAACTAATTAGTGGTTAGAATTTTACTTTGTAAATTATGAAGATTTGGATTAAATTTTACGTACTACATATTACGCATTTTACATTTTAGTCCTCTAATCTAAATTTTATAGTTTCGGCCATCAAACTTCTCTCGATATTTAAGTGAACTAATGATGGTGCTTAGGGTTCAGCTCACATTGTAGTAGCTAGGATTCAGTTTAGTTTTTCAAAGATTTCAAGTCATTGTTTTCATATAGTTTTTGTCTTAGAGGTCAGTTTATATTAATTTTAGAAATCTGATTAAATTGTCTTATGATTCGGTTAAATCTGCCTTAGGTTTCGGATTATTATGTTAATGTTATTTTTTTAAAATCTCTAATTACTTTGCGTTAGGATTAATTTTATATATTAGAATTTATGTTATATTGTTTTAGGGTTCAATTTAGTTTGCCTTAAATTATATTATTGTGTTTATGTTAAATAGTCTTAGAATTCATGTTATTTGTCTTAGGATTCGGTTTATATTACCTACAATTTAGGCTACATTGCTTTAGGATTTAATTTAGTTTACTTTAGGTTTCATATTATTATATTCAGGTTCAATTGCTTTAAGATTAGGGTTACTTAGTATTAATATTCAGTTTAAATTGTCTCCACATTCATGTTACATTGATTGTCAGACCAAAAATTGCATAGAATAAAATAGTAAGTTGTTTAAAGTATATAGTATGCAAATTAAAATGCAATAAATTGTCAACCGTTAAGATGAGAGAGGACAAACGCAATGATGACGGTACTCCCTCGCGAAAAGTACCATCGCAAATAGAAAAAACACGTTTATGATGGTACTCCGTCGTGAAAAGTCACTTTTTATCCTCGCGAAAAGTCTATTAAAGTATATAGTATGCAAATTAAAATGCAATAAATTGTCAACCGTTAAGATGAGAGAGGACAATGTGATAAGTAGGGTTATAAATGAGTTGATTTAACTCGTGCTCAGCTCATTTAGTTAATAAGCGAGTTAATTTGAGTTGGAATGATGACAATAACGAGCTGTAAAGCCAACTTGAGTTCAACTTATTAACAACTCGAGTTGGCTCACAACTCGTTTGACCTGTCAATTTTCTTATTTATAGTTATATACTAGTAAGAGTTTATCTAAACACAAACAATTCAAACATAATTAACAAAACAAACAATTCAAACAACAGCTTAGTAAAAGCTTGACCCAGCACTGAGCGAGTTGGGGTAAGCTCAAACTCAGCTCATTAACTAAATGAGTCAACCAATTCGAGTTAGAACTGACTCGAGTTGTAAATGAACGAGTTAAAGCAAGCAGTTAGCAAGCGAGTTATGAACGAGTTACAAGTTTGAGCGATTTTTTACAGCCCTGGTGATAAGAGATGAGCTATTTTACTTTGGAAAGTAAAAGCTTTCTTTTAATTCGCGCTCACATTTTATAATTTTAAAATTCAAATAGTCAATCTGAACGATTCAACATGATCTTCATAGTAAAATGTGCTTGGGAACCAAATTTTACATTTATTGAAAACTTTTTACTAATTTTTTAGATAGGTAGAAAATCACAGTTTTTTATAAAAACAGTGATTTTCTATCTATCTAAAAAGTCTTTAAAATTTTTCCAAAAAAATGAAAATTTGCACTCCAAAACATATTTTAGTATGGAGATCATATTGAACAGTTTAGATGGATTGTTTGAAATTTAAAATTACGAAATATGTGCGCGAGTTAAAACAAAGATTTTACTTCCTGTATTACAATAGTCCAACTCATGTTATAATTTGTCTCCTCGCTGGTTTAGAATTGCATCTGCTGATGGATTGGAGGCGTTTCTTGCAATTCCAAATATACACTGTACTATGCACCGGGATAATGGCCTACCTAAATTTGGGCTTTTCTATAACGGTCCGTATTCACACAAATTTCATTTTTGTTTGGGCTTCTTTACATGTGCTAATTACATTTACATTGTTAATTTAAGGCAACAATGGACCCAAATTTGTTTTTCAACAGAGAAGCTACAAGTCTAAAAGGCCCATAATTTTCCCAGTGTAAAGGCTGCTATAGAGGGAGAGAGAGAGGCATGGCGACAAGTGTGAGGAGAGTAGCCTCTTTCTCTTGTTCCAGTCCCCTCTATGCTCTCCTCTTCGATAACTCCCGTGCGGGTACTCTCTCTCCCTCTCTCTCTCACGCTTATTTTATTCATTAATCAATCTAGGTATCCTGGTAACTTGTCGACGCCTCTTACAGAACACCCTTGATCTTCAACACTATCGAGAAGCATTTTCATATTATTTTGGTTTTTTAATTTAGTGAGGTTGCAATTGTAAGTCGCTCATGCCTATAATTGCAATAGTACGGTTTGTTAAGTAGTTTATATAGTTTGGAGAAGATTGGAGCAGATTGACATGGAAAAGGATTTGGTTGGTGTTTTTTTTTGCTTCCAAACGGAATTATCGAGTCCAACAGAGCTCAACTGATCTAATGGCTTTTGTGGTTTAAGGATGTCAATTGAAGATTAGTTCAATTAGATGCTGCTAATAGGGGTGTTCAAACGGTCGGTTCGGTTGAAAGTTGAAACCGAAGTAATATAGTCAAACCAAACTTTTTTCGGTTTTCAAAAATAGAACTGGACCGAAGCGAACTGATTAAACTTATCAAACGATTAAGAAACAATTCGATTTGTTCGGTTCAAACCGAAATAAGGCCAACCAAATCAAGACTCAAATCGATAATCTATTTCACAACAAAGAAATTCAATAAATCTGATGGCTCAATTTAACTTTCCAATTCACAAGCAAAACAACCCATAAGAATCAGCCACACATCAAGAAAAATGAAAGAAATCAATTTACCTAAGAGTGCTTCCAAATCATGGTTAGACAGTGAGAAAAGAGAAAGAGAAGTGCAATTCGGGTTGGAGATCGGAGGAAAGAGAGAAAGAGGGAAACCAGGAGTAGAGAGAGAGAGAGAGTCTAGGCGTGCCATCGTTTCTCACAAAATAGAATTTAGGAGAAAAATGAAAGAGGGGAGAGAGAGAGACAGTCTATGCGTGCGATGTGGTGGGTAAGGGAAAAATGAAAGGAACGATTCGCTGCTATTTTCAAAGTCCAACTAAAGAAATCGGTCGGTTCGGTTTAGTCGGTTTTGAAAAATCTAAACCGAACCAAACCATCTAAACCGATCCATTTAAACTGAAATTTTCTGGTTTGGTTAAAAACCAAATAAACCAAACCGTTTGAACACCCCTAGCTGCCATGATAGGGCTTATAGTTCAGGGATTCTGAAATTTCAACAATGTAGAACAGAAGTTTGTACAAATAAATCCAGAAGCACTAATGTTTAGCAGACGGTGATTCCTTGATGATATCTCATATCTGCTATACAATCTTTAATTTGTTTAAGTATAGTTGTTTTCTGAATTATTGTTAGCATATGTGACACAAATTTTTTAATTGATTTGATTTTTTTTTTTATTTAAGTAGATTTTAATTCCTCTTTTTGGATTAATTTAGGTTACTTTAATTCATTGCATTTATCTTTTTCAATTACTCAAGGACATTTGGGTTTGTCTAAAATTGGGCCAAGATACGCTGAGCTGTTTTCATCTATCCATGCTTCAAGATTCAAGTCAACTTTTAATTTTCCGAAGGTACTAATGCAAGGCTTGACATCACCAGGTAAACATTTTTTAACTATTTTCAGTTCTCCAAATTGAATCTTTCACTTGTTTTGCTAACTTCTTATTTTGTCGTATAAAATCTAAATTGCAATCTATTATTTGTTGTAGGTATTGGGAAAAAGATCTTGAGAGGATGTTTTGCTGGGATCAGCATGACATCAGCAATCATATATGATCCCCCAATCATAGCTTATGCTATGGATGGTTAGTGAACATTACAATCTCAGTAGTAACCTGTAAGCTGTAACCCATTATTGTAGTAACCTGTAACCCATAATTGTAATTGTTGTAGATTATAAGATAGAATCATCAGGGGGAGACGTTACGGAGGATTTCAACACTGCGTGGGCCCTTGCAAGGAAATACCAGCTGCCTATGGTGATGCTAGTGATGCTCCTCTTGGGGTGGCGACATCCCCTCATAACTGCCATCAATGCCGTCTTTTTTCTCTTTTGCACCCGCCCCAGCCCCTTCTCAATCTACCTAGTCGTGGAACAAGTTTGTTTGCACTTTTCTTGTTTTGTTTTTCTTCCATTTTACAACCTTTTTGCGGGGTTAATTGCAACATTTGAAAGAGAACTTAAGTTTGAACCCTTATATTCTTAATTTTTTTTTTTTTAACTTCTTTAATGCTGAACATTTAAAACTTTAAATGTGTTCAGTTGCGCCGGAGAGATATGCACAGGGATCCAAGCTTGCTCAATACAAAGGTGTATATATGTTCATTTGTTTTTTTTAATATTTTGTTGACTTGACTCCATTGGTGTTGCGGTGTTTCCTGTTCTGATATTATAGTACAAATGCATTTATCTTTGCTGACATGTACATGTTGTTACTGCAGTTGTTGTATACAAGGAAAATAGAAGTCGAAGACTACAAGTTGGTTTGTTATGGGAAGGTGGAAATGCGAGATAGAGAACTTCATTTGATTGGAATATTAGGTGGTTGGTGGATTGTTCATGTGTCGCACATTTAGAGTTACTTTACACAAGGATAAATTCACTGGTTTATACAAATGAGATTCAGGCTTTCAATATGAAATCTGTCTTCTTCGGCATCAGAGATATATGAGGACTTATCATTCAGGAAACATGTATTAGGGGTGCTAATTTGCAGTTGAAATGACACCAAATATTTTAATTTTATATACTGAATTTTTCAAAGCAAGAAGAGGAAGAAGATAAAAAATTACTCCTTTGGTTGGAGATTTTAATTTTAGGTATGCCACCACACCTTTTATTGGTTGTCAGTTCTGACAATCACCGTTCCAAGCTTTGTTTTTTGTTTTGTGAGTTGGGGCAGTGATTACTGTAAATCTTGGGAGGTACTTTTTTACAGTACCGTCTTAATGTCACATACCTATCTCTGTGCTTATTCGATTTGTTACTTTGTTTTTATTCAAAGTTCTTCTTATCTATTTAGAAAGCCTCAACCGCAACTTGCTTGCATTCCTAGTGCATGCAAAAGGTATTTTTGAAATTTCCATATTCTATTTGCCATGCTGATCGAATCAGATATGTACCCAAAGTCATAAAGGACAAGCACTGCTAATTACTATAATTTTTTTTAAAAACCATAATTATTAAAAGTAAATTTAGGAACCCGACTTGATTGATTTTTTTTTTTTTTTCAAAAATCATAAGTATCGAATAGGCCGTTCGGTACATCTCATTTATGTTTAAGTGGTACCGAATAGTTATTTGGTATCTTTTAGTTTCACAATTTTTTTATAGTTTCTGTCAAGTAAAAGGGTAAAATTGAGTGGTACCGAATAGGCAATTTGGTACCGCTTAAACGTAAATGAGAGGTAGCGAATAGCCTATTTGGTACTTATAGTTTTTGTAAAATCAAGTTGGTTCCCTAAATTGTATTTTTCTAATTATGGTTTTTGAAAAAAAAAGAAGAAGAAGAAGAAGATCTAATTACTAGCTGTTTTGCCTGTAGTAAAAATAAGTTGTATCATGTCTTTTCATGAGATGTGTTAGGAATCAAATTCTCTTTGAACTTTGTTTTACTTTTACCATCTATCATCTTTCTTCTTTTTATTCTTTTCTCATGCTTTTGTACAACTAGAATCTAAATCAATCATAAAGAATCTGCTAAAGCAGTAGCTAGCCTCCAAAACCAAGGAATCATACAATAAGCAAAGTTTGAAAGATAAAATACGTAAAGAACATGTATCTATCCATTTTAATTCCTTCTGATCCTCAGGACATCTATTTAAGACTGAGATTTACACAGAGAGCACCAAGCAACTGGTAACATTCTCTTTGCTTCTCTCTTAACAAAACTTAAAAATGGGGGAAAGAAACGTGGGAGTGGCCATGGATTTCTCGACATGCAGTAAGGCGGCGCTTAGATGGGCATCAGCCAATATGGTAAGAGGCGGCGATCGGTTAGTGCTGCTTCATATCAACCCGTCGTACCAGGTTGAGAGCGGCATTGTTCACCTCTGGGAGAAGGATGGTTCACGTATGCTCACCTTCCTTTTTTTGTTTTGGTCCTCTTTTATCGATGAATATTTGCCTCTCTACATATTTGAGGTTTTGAAGTATATATTCCATAAATTTGTTCAGCTCTCATTCCGTTATACGAATTTTCGGATCCCTTGATTGCCAAGAGATATGGTGTCTCTCCTGACAAGGAAACACTCGACATACTGGCTCAGGTTGCAAACCAGAGACAGGTAAGCAGTACCACTTGAACCAATACCAATTATTGAAGAAGCACTGTTCTTAAACCAATGTTTTCAATTACTTCCTTTCTTTTGAAATATTAATAGAAACATGATATAATTATATAGGTTGAGGTGGTGGCAAAGGTGTATTGGGGAGACCCAATGAAGAAAATATGTGAAGGAATTGAAAAGATCCCTCTTCACTGCTTGATTGTTGGTAGCAGAGGCCTTAGCAAAGTCAAGAGGTCATTTAAATTTCTTATATCATCTTTTACCTAGTACTGTTTGAATTTGTAATATATTAAAATTGATGGAGTTTTTATTGCCTTTTTACAGGGCTTTACTTGGAAGCGTGAGTAGTTATGTGGTGAGCCATGCAACCTGTCCTGTCACCGTTGTCAAGGAAAGTGCATTCTGAGTAATAAAAAATAGTGCTTGTAGTATTATGTTTGTATGGTTATGTTTGGAGCAAAAAAAGGAAATAGTTGATATCCCGGATGTAACATAGATGTGTATGAACAATAAGCTTGTTATTTTAATGGATTGTTGATAGTTAATGAGGAGATGATTTCATTTCCTTGGTAATTTGTGGTTCTGGCTCAACAGGTTTTTAATTTGTTGCTTCTAAAATGGTTAACATTTTTTTTTTATTTCCAATGAATAATTAAAAATTAGAGTATTAGATTTTTTGTTTCCGTCAGCAAAAAAAATATAATTATTGCATGTAGTTCAAACATTAAAGGAAGGATAAAGTTAGTGTAATTTTTCTACGAATGAATTTTACCATCGGTTTAAAACTTTAAATGCTTCAGTACAAATAAACTGTCTATTATTAGGTCGGAAAAAAATAGTTCTATGAAATATTTTTTTAAAGTATTGAATGAAATATTTTTTTTGAATTTACAACTTCAATAAGACAGCAACACACTAATTTAATAATTTATGTGGAGCATTAGTTTCATTGCTTTTTTGCTTCTTTTTTTTTTTTCTCAAGTCGGAGTTGAGGATTTTATATTAGATATTTTCTTCTAAATCTTTGCTATTATAAAAAAATTAACACATACAAACCCTCTCATTATGAAATATGATCATAACATAATTAACAAATTAGATAGACCGAAGCAACGAGACTTCGTCCAAATTTATAATAAGAGTGAGACTACTCTAATATATCTTTATTTTTAAAGTTTAAAAATAATCAATCTGTATGATTTTCATATGAAAATTTATTCAGAGACTAAATTTCATATTTTCTTTAACAACTTTTTTTTTTTTACAATTTTTAGATCAACGATTTTCTATTTATCTAAGAAAATAGAAAAGTTATAAGAATTATAAAATTTGATTTTTAAATACATTTTTATTTGAAACTCATGTTTAACGGTTCGGATTCGGCTTAAATTTTGACAATAGAAATATAAATCCAGATACCATACCCTTACTCATGAGTCATGACAATAGAAATTTAGATCTGGACCGTCCAATCAGAATCCGCACGACTATTAAAGCGGTCATGTGCATTCCCCTGGACCGGATTGGTCCGGATTTCTATCGGACGGCTGTGATTCAAAGAGAAATATTCTGTTACCTCAGAGGATATGGATTGCATCTAGTGTTTTGAAAATACCCCCACGGGTCAGACCCGACCCGGCCCGCCCGGGACCCGTGCCCGCCCTGCCCGTGCCCGTGCACGGGTTTTGCACGGGTTCACGGGTTAAACGGGTACGGGTTGAGAAGGGCCGGGTACAGTTTTTTTTTTAAATTTACCCGTGATACCCGTACCGTTTCAAACCCGTACCCGCCCGTACCGACCCGTGGACCCGTATTACCCGTACCCGTACCCGCAAACCCGTGCCCGTCTACCCGCAGACCCGTGCCCGCCTACCCGTGTACTTTTTTTTTTTTTTGAAATTCAAATTTTTCCCCCCAACCCCCCTCCGGACCCCTACCCGAAATCACTCCCCTTTTCAGTTTTTTTTTTTTTTTAAGTTTTGTTTTAAAATTTCAAATTATACTCCCCCCAAACAAAACTCTTTAAATACACCCCCATCCCTCACAAATTTTCACATCCCAATCTCAATATTTTCATCTCTCATTCTCTCAATCTCAATCTCAATATTTTCATTATTCTCAATTTTAATTTTGTTGTTAAAAAAAAATATAGTTGTAAATTTAATTCATTCTACGAATACGCAAACGGAATTACGAAGGTATTGAAATTACGAAGTTCGTCACCTCCCGCAAAATTTTCCCGCGAGATTTAAAGGTTAGATTTATTTCATGTTAGATTAAATTTTGTTAAATTGAAATATAGAATGTTAAATTTATATTTTGTTTCAATTAGTTTAACTTAAATTAGTTTTTGTTAGATTTTGTATAGAATATTAGTATTAAAATTGCATGTTAGATTTTTTTTTTGTAGAGTAATTATATATTTTTTTTCTAGAGTAATTTAAAATTTAAGTAATTAGATTTATTGTTGAATAGGTTAGATTTAATTTTTGAAATTCGGATTTATTTTTAGTTGGTTAAATAGGTATGTTAGATTTATTTTTTGAATATGTTAAGTAATTAGATTTATTGTTGAATAGGTTAGATTTAATTTTTCAAATTCGGATTTATTTTTAATAGGTTAAATAAGTATGTTAGATTTATTTTTTTGAATATGTTAAGTAATTAGATTTATTGTTGAATAGGTTAGATTTTATTTTTCAAATTCGGATTTATTTTTAATAGGTTAAATAAGTATGTTAGATTTATTTTTTGAATATGTTAAGTTATTAGATTTATTGTTGAATAGGTTAGATTTAATTTTTCAAATTCGGATTTATTTTTAATAGGTTAAATAAGTATGTTAGATTTATTTTTTTGAATATGTTAAGTAATTAGATTTATTGTTGAATAGGTTAGATTTTATTTTTCAAATTAGGATTTATTTTTAATAGGTTAAATAAGTATGTTAGATTTATTTTTTGAATATGTTAAGTTATTAGATTTATTTTTGAATAGGTTAGATTTTATTTTTCAAATTCGGATTTATTTTTAATAGGTTAAATAAGTATGTTATATTTATTTTTTGAATATGTTAAGTTATTAGATTTATTTTTGAATAGGTTAGATTTTATTTTTTAAATTCGAATTTATTTTTAATAGGTTAAATAAGTATGTTAGGTTTATTTTTTGAATATGTTAAGTAATTAGATTTATTTTTGAATAGGTTAGATTTAATTTTTCAAATTCGGATTTATTTTTAATAGGTTAAATAAGTATGTTATATTTATTTTTTGAATATGTTAAGTTATTAGATTTATTTTTGAATAGGTTAGATTTTATTTTTTAAATTCGGATTTATTTTTAATAGGTTAAATAAGTATGTTATATTTATTTTTTGAATATGTTAAGTAATTAGATTTATTTTTGAATAGGTTAGATTTAATTTTTCAAATTCGGATTTATTTTTAATAGGTTAAATAAGTATGTTATATTTATTTTTTGAATATGTTAAGCTATTAGATTTATTTTTGAATAGGTTAGATTTTATTTTTTAAATTCGGATTTATTTTTAATAGGTTAAATAAATATGTTATATTTATTTTTTGAATATGCCAAGTAATTAGATTTATTTTTGAATAGGTTAGATTTAATTTTTCAAATTCGGATTTATTTTAATAGGTTAAATAAGTATGCTAGATTTATTTTTTGAATATGTTAAGTAATTAGATTTATTGTTGAATAGGTTAGATTTTATTTTCAAATTCGGATTTATTTTTAATAGGTTAAATAAGTATGTTAGATTTATTTTTTGAATATGTTAAGTAATTAGATTTATTTTTGAATAGGTTAGATTTAATTTTTCAAATTCGGATTTATTTTTAATAGGTTAAATAAGTATGTTAGATTTATTTTTTGAATATGCTAAGTAATTTGCATTTATTTTTGAATAGGTTATATTTTAGCCGCGAGAATGTCCAACGACCCCGCCGCGAGATTGTCCCACGAACTATTTGACGTCGATCTGTCAACCTTTTATCCTGGTAGCTCCGCCCAAATGGCACCACCTAATTATCCAGAAAATTATCAAAGAAGGGACCAAATGCTACAACCAAATTATCAACAAGCACCCCAAATGCTACCACCTAATTATCCAGAAAATTATCGACAAGCCCCCGAAACGAGTGCACCGTATTATCCTAACGATCCAAACATATTCATTCCACAAGAAACACATCAACCGACAGCACCGTATGCATACGGAGGCACTTCTTCCATAGCATCAAGTCAATTTACTTCCCCTATAGAAGGTACTCCTTCGACAAGTGTCCCTGAAATTCAAGCCGAAGATGTCCCTCTTTCGACAAGTGTCCCCCCACAAGAACCAGCAGGAAAGAAGAGTAAAAGAGCTCCCGAATATAATGCGGATTGGATGCCCTGGTATGACGCGACCTACCTGGCGGATGGCACTCTGCAATATCTAACTTGTAAGGTAAAAGGTTGCAAGAGTAAGAATTTTGAGTATAAAAAAATCAGTGGTATGACTAATTTTAAGAGACATGCCGAGGGTCACCAAAGAAGGGGTGAGGTTCCACAAAAACATGCTGACCCGAGACAAATCCAAACCCTTATTAATCTGGATGGTACCATAACACACCAGAAATATGATGAATCGGTAATGCTTAGTGAATTGGCCCGGTACATTACCCACAAAGAACAACCAATAAGTATGGGTGGTTGCATGAGTTTTGCCCGGTTGGTCATTCGGGGGTGTGGTCAACCAATGTAGAGGAGGTTCCATCATAGAAAGATCGATGGTTAATGAAATAAAAAACCAGTTTACCAGTACAAAAAACGATCTACGAGCTATATTTGCATATCAACCCAATAAGGTCTCAATTATCTCTGATATCTGAACTACCGGTAAACATGGACTTGGGTACTCTTGTATTACCGGGCATTGGATCGATGATCTTTGGGTGTTACAAAAAAGGGTATTAAGTTTTTGAGTTTTGGATTCCCCGCACACTTCTAGTGTAATTTACAGATCCATTATTGAGGTTTTACAAAAGTATAACCTTAAAAGAGACACAGAGAACAATATTTTTTCTATTTCATTCGATAATGCTAGCAACAACGTAGCTTCCATTGAGATTTTTAAACGGTCACTGAACCCAATCATGAATGGTGAAATATTCTACCAAAAGTGTGCTTGTCACATACTTAACCTCGTCGTGAAGGACGGCCTTAAAACAGAAGCCATAAAACAACTGATAATTAAATTTAAGGGAGCTCTTGCCCACATTGTTTCAAACCAAGAAATAAAATAACGGTTTGCGGTTTTATGTAGTCAGTTTGGATTGAGCAGGTTGAGAGTACCTTGGGATATAGATACCCGTTGGAACTCCACTTACATGATGTTGAACCGATGCCTTCCTTACTCAGTTGCCATAGGGGAGTTTTTGAGAAGCTCCACCCCCGAGGGAATGGAATTGGAACCCACCCGCGAAGAATGGCAGCAACTAAAAAGGCTTAAGAATTTTCTAGGAACCTTTTTTACAGCAACCGTCAAACTATCCTGCTCGTACTCACCGACGGCATTTTGAGTTGCTCCAACATCTCTACCAAATTTCCAAGGTGTATCGTGACTTGAAAGTAGCTGAAAGCATAGTAACAATACTCGCGAATAATTCGCGTTTAATTCGCGAATAAAACGTTTTTGAGGTGTTTCCGAACCGAATGGCGTATTATTCGTTGACCGAACCTTTGACCGAATAAAACGCGTATTTAACGAATTTTACGAATAATTCGCGTTTTTTTCCCTTTTTTTTTCGGAGAAAAATTTGAAATTCGCGAGCACAGTAATTCCCTTCCCCAGGCACAGTACACTGAGTACAGTACGCGTTTTAGTACGCATTTTCCCAAGGCAGCCATCACCCATGTGAACACAGTACATTTCCATTATATATAGTTTTTACTATTTGATCTTCTATGGCCAAAAATAAGTAGTATATCATATAGTAAATCATCGGTAATAAATTAAATATGCACTGAGATTCGTATTGTAATTCCGAATTATTCCCGAATTATACCCGAATCACGAATTTTTGATCCTGCCGAACCGAACCTGAATTATTTATTTGTTACTATGGCTGAAAGCAATGACCCCTCTCTCACGCCGATCGTAGATGCCATGAAACAAAAATTCCTAAAATATTGGGAAGATGTACCCCTCCTGGCCATTATCGCAAGCTGCCTCAACCCGGCATACAAGAAGCAATTCACGATCATAATACTTCAAGCGTACAAAGAGAATCTACATTTAGACAAAACCGGGGTGGATACATATGTGAATTCGAAGTTCGATGAGATGTTTAACTTATACAACTCAAGAATGGGTGACAACCAAAACCAAGCGTCTTCATCCCGTGCCGCCGCTAGGTATGAATATTTATTAATCTTTATTATTTATAATATCTACATTATTTGTCCACTAATTTTTTTTATTTTTTAATAGTTCCACTTCCAGGAGCACCAGCAGTGGTGGATTGTTATCAGATTTCCAGTTGGAGAGCGACCCGTACACAGCCACAGACGAGTTATTGAGCTATATTTCGATGCGCAACGAAAGTGAACAGGTTGACATCATGGCGTGGTGGAGGAGGAATGCAACTCACTATCCAGTCCTCGCGATGATGGCCCGTGACGTATTTGCCGTGCCCGTGTCAACCGTCCCTTCCGAAAGTTGTTTTAGTTCGGCGAACAGGATCCTCTCCGACAAACGCAGTAAGTTGGGTCCACATGTTTTTGAGAGACTTGTGTGCTTGAAAGATTGGATTGATGCTGAAAATCGCAAGTAATATCGCGATCATCAACCATCATCATCCGGAGTCGACACCGAAGAAAGTGGTACCGAGCCACGGCCCGAGGCTAATTCGGATTCAGACGGTGCGGAAGAGAGCGACCAATGGTATATGAATGCTACCTTCTAGATAGGTAGTGTCGGTATAAATTTCTAACCTCTTTTAATCTTTATGGTTATTCTTTAAATCATTAATTTCTAAACATTTCAATTAGTTTTTAAATTATTCATTTTAAAGAAGAACTATTAACAAAAAAAAAGTTAGAACTCCGCCTATGTTATTTTACATAGCCGGTCCCAAGCTCGGAATAAAGGATGAGGTAACTTTTATTTTTTAATCTATTGTTTTAAAATAATTCATAATTATTTTTAAAGTAACTGATTTAAGAAATTTTTGATTTATATTTTATTGTTTTAAAGTAATTGATTTAAAATATTTTAAAGTAATTGATTTAAGAAATTTTTAATTTATATTTTATTGTTCAAAATTTAAAGTAATTGATTTAAGCAATATTGTTTTAAAATAATTCGTAACTTTGATTTTGATTTTAGTATTACAAAAATTATTGAGTTCAAATATGCAATCATGTCAAATGAATTTTGATTTGTATTTTATTGGTTTAAAAAGAAAACAAAAACAAAAACAGAAAAAAAAAAACGGCAAAGAAAAAATAGCAGCCAAAAAAAAAAAAAAAATTATCCGTCCGGATCAGACCCGTGCTACCCGTGACCCGTGTTGCCTGTGACCCGTGTTGCCCGGGAAGCTTGAGAGGGGCCGGGTAGGGTTTTTCAAAAAAATACCCGTGCTAACCCGTCCCGTGTCGCCCGTGACCCGCGTTGCCCGTGACCCGCCCCGGATTTTGCCCGTGCCCGTTTGCAAAACACTAATTGCATCCATCCTAGAGTGCTCTCATTCTTATTGGAATGTATTAAATCGAGTTGAACTGCTAAAGCAGCTAACCTTGAGCAATTTCCTTACCATCTCTACGCGCGAAGCGTTTCTCCATGAATGTGCGTAGATTTGTTGCGAGATCAATTTACCTTCTTTCGAGGAGGACAATCTCTAGCTTCAGCTCCTCAATTCAACAGGACACGTCACCTCTCTCGTCAAATCTCATCTCCAGTTTCTTGAAATCGAACCACGGATCCACCCACTGTAACTGGGCCACTCTCACCAGTAATTTCGGATCCACCCCTTTGACCCAACCCGTTATCGAATCGGTGCTTCTTAACCTCAAAGAACCTATCTATGCCAGAAAGGCGCTCTCTTTTTTTCATTGGTGCGCTTCCAACTCGAACCCAGCGCCGGTTCAGCACGGGCCGAGGTTGTACTGTTTGATGGTGCACATACTGGTACGTGCCGGTTTTCTCAGAGATGCACATGCATTGGTCGAGTCGGCTATCAAGAGGAACTTTTCACTTCTCGAAACGATTTGGGACACCTATGCATTGATTCTTCCTGGTTCCAGGGTTTTTGATCTCCTCGTGCAGAGTTATGTGAAATTATCAATGGTTGGACCCGCTTTTGATGCTTGTAAGTATGTTATAGAACGTGGTTTCTCTCCTAGTTTGATCAGCTTCAATGAATTGTTGCGCAAGGCACAAAGGGTCAGTGAGTTTGAGCTTGCATGGAAGGTGTTTGAATATATGCTTGAGAGAAGAGTGTACCCTAATAAGGCAACTTATGAGGTGATGGTCGATTTGTTATGCAAGGAAGGATCTCTGAACAACGTTACCGGTGTGGTTAATAAGATTTGCGGGAAGAAAGGGGGCACACCAGGTACATATGTTAATGTGGCATTAGTGCTCAGAATTTTTAGAGATGATAGAATCGATCAAGGGATGCTGTTACTCAAGAGGATGATGCAAAAGGATATGGTTTTTGACAATATCTACCACTCACTCATCATTTTTGCGTATTGCAACAATGGGAACTTGAGTTTAGCATATGAACAGCACGAAGATATGGTTAAAAGAGGCACAAGCACAAATGCCTTTGTATACACATGCTTTATTGGTGCTAATGGTAAGGAAGGTAACTTAGAGAAATCCACTGAACTATTTCATGAGATGATATCTGTGGGTTTGAGGCCATATGATGAAACTTATAATTACCTTATTGTGGGGTGTTGTTTGAAAAAAGGTAGAGAGAGTGAGGCTCTGCACTATTGTGAAAAAATGATAAATGAAGGTTTCTTGCCCGACAATTTTACCTGTAACGAGTTATTTGGTGCAATCGGGTCAAATGGAGATGTAAAAAAAGCTAATGAGTTGCTTACTGTTATGATAGATAAAGGGTTTGTACCTGATGAAAACATATACTTACAGTTAATTGATGGTTATGGCTTGATTGGAGATGTGAATGGGGTTCTTAAAACCTACTATGAGATGGAGTATAGGGGCCTCAACATTGGTACAGAGGTGTTTAATTCTTTGATTAGAAATCTTTGTTCGTGTGGGGTTTTAAATGAAGCTGAGAAATTTCTGGACATTCTTAGAAAAAGGGGCTTGGCTCCTAATGGATCTTTGTATGACATGTTGATTAATGGTTATTGTGAAAAAGGCCAACTGAAGAGTGCTCTTTATCGGTATGATGAGATGCAAAGAAGTCTCCTGGTACCATCTGGTGATGCGTTTATGAAACTTGTCAAGGGGATAATTGCAAAAAGAAAAGATGTGGTATGAGTGCATGGTGACTAATCCAGAGTGAAAGTAGACTGCTCCTTTTGGCAAAGTATACTATGCACACTCATATATTTTATAGTGCTTGTTCTTTTGATGTGATCCTCTGACTTGAATAAAATAAGCGATTATAAAGTTTTCCTGTTTTCAGATCATTAACTAAAAGAGAGTACAAGAATTAGATCGAAACACATGTTGAGCTCTGGATCAAACTGTGCTGTCTGATGCCAATCAGAAGATCACGGCCACATCTTGTCTAGTCACCTGTTTAAGTTGAATAAACAATGAAGGAGACATGTCGGGTAAAGAATGAATCCACTGATCTTGCCTTTTTCTCTTTATAGCCTCTAATTTCTACACCTATCAATTACTTGATGCAATGACAAATGATAATTGATAGTGCACCTACTTATTAATTTTTAATTTATTTCCTATTCTTCTCCTGTTAACTTTTAATTAACTTAATGCCTTCAGCTGAGCAATCAATCCACCAACTGCAGCTCAAAAGTAAGCATCAAACAGTAACAACCAACCATGTGCATGCTGATTTGCATTTCCATACACTTCAGATTTAGAAACCGCGCTTGTAACCAATTTAATTATATATTTTCTTTCTCTGCTATGCAGATCAGTCGCCAATGCATCATACAATCAGGAGAGAATATGGAAAAGAGAGGAAAGGAAACATAAAGAAAGAGTATAAAGAGTATCTGATATAATAGTGAGGAATTTCACAGCTCTAGTGTGAGCGTATTATAAAATAAGGCACAAGGCAATGACTGAGAGTTGCAACACACTGCTGATGCCATAGCTTAATTGTCCGTCATAGCTGCTTGCATGAGCTGTTGTTGCTGGTACACCTGTTGCAAATGAAAATTCTAAATGTTACAATTTGTTACTTGTTTTGCTTAATACAAGAATCGAGTAATGCTGTTAGATATATATATTTGGCATAAGCAACATGAGTGCATGATTTGACACTAATTTAAGTGTAAATTATTATTTTTAAAATCAGTTACTAATTTTATTTTATTTTTAAAAATTAATAAAATATTTTTGAAAAAGAAAACTAGTCATCATCAAATTCGAGCAAAATGAAGCGCCTGCTTACTTGATTCATCAGGGCCATTACTTGGTGGTGATGAACTTCCGGTTGGAGCGCCTGCTTCTAAAAAAACATTACAAAATAGTCAATTACACATCAATTAACTGACTAAAATTTGAAATAACAAAAGATCTTGAAAAACATACTTGAACAAAGGCTAGATAGTGGTGCATTGACTCGACAAATGGTAGGCAATTCAAGTACTCTCACTGTATCAATCTGTATTCCAAAATTGTTATAGCCGGCGATGAGCTGGCACAGACAGCTAACCTCATTTTCCAGGACCCCCGCAAGTGCCGAACAGCATCCCTTTTCAGGTCTTGTCAGATTGCTTCCACTTGTGACGTATGTCAAGCATGATGTCAAATTCAGAAGCGCAGTTGTACAGTCGAGAGATGGTGTCGGTGCCGACACAAGCTTTTGTGCTTGTATAGAAGAGAAATGGACCAGTAGGAGTGTCAAGAGAAGAGAAATGGCAGATGAAGAGTAGCTTTGCATGTTTAATTTGGGAGGTGAGATGGTAGTTATAGGTTCTTGTCAAAAAGAAAAAAAATTGGGGGTTTTGATGTTGTGTGGGGAGAGTGAGGTGTTGTCATAAAGCGCAAGTCATATGTTGTCTGTGTGGATCATAATTTATGCAATCTTTATGAGTCTTCAGAGTTACTATCCCACTGGATTTTCCAAGTTTTGTATGCATGAGAGGTGGGAAGTAATAATATTAATATAGAGGCATGGTTATTGGTATCCCAGTTCTTGTGTAAAATTTACAGTGTGATAATAAATGTGTTCTCCTGCATACAGAGAAGCTAGTAGGAAATAAATTTCATTTTTGTGGGGGTGTTGTGTTGTGCCGTTTAACTTAATTAGCATTATGTTTCATATAATTTATTTAGACTTGTTCATTTGGTTTCTAATAATAATTGGTCACCAGTCCCATTGGGTTTCTAATAATAAGTAAGAGACACAGGTTTGTTATTTTTTGTAATCAAATATTACCAGTTATTATGGGTTATAGTTTTAATATGAAACAAATATATACAAGATGAACACCAATTGTGATTTTGGCCATGCATAGCATCTCTGGAGAACAGCAGAGATGCATAATAATTGACTTCTTGGTTAAAAATTGAATGATCTAAAAGTAGCCCAGCTATTATCCAAATTTTGGATCAAAATTTCATACCGTTGCAATGTTGAAATTTGTTCAGTTACCACTTAAATAATTTAAAATTAAACAACCACCACCCTTTGGCTCCTACAACAAATTATATCCACAATCTGAGAGCAGTGTTTTTTACTAAGTTGGTACGCAAATTGCTATAAATTATACGCATAATATAACTAAAAAAAAAAAAAAAATGGTGCACATTCTGGAGGTGTGCACAAAAAAAAAAAAATTGGTGCGCATTTTCAGCTGGCGCATCAAAAAATTTAGTACGCATCCTGAAGTGCTTGTGTGGTAAAAATTGAATTTGGAGCTAAAGAGCGGTGGTTGTGTAATTTTGAATTATCGAGGCAGTAATTAAACAAATCTAGAGTTGTAATGTTGGAAATTGGAAAAAAAATAATAATAATAATTGAAGATGATACACAAAAAAAGTTTGATTTTATGGACAAGTGATTGCCAATTCCAAGGTTGGCAAAGGGGGAACGTGCAAGTACACCTCCAATCTGACGACCTTGAATTGAGTTATCGATATCAATGCTACCAAAACAGTCCGGTACAAATTCAGATTCTCTCTACAGGCGAAAAAGAAAGGTAAAAAAAGGAGCACTATCCAATTTTATTTTAAAAATTAAAAAATAATTTGTTAGAAATAAAGTTGATTATTTTTTTCTCAATAAATAAATGGAGCAGAATCAATGATTTGATTTTATTAGAAAAAGACCAATGAGATTGTCACACCCCAAACCGGCAATTCCGGATTAAGGCGCGATCAATCCTCGCCTCGTGTTTATTAATCATTAAACACGTAAAGCTAATCAAGTTCAAATATATAATAACAGCAGAAGTGAAAATAGTATAAGTAAGCATCAGTCATAAATCCATAAATAAACATACACATATAGTGTCCATACAATCCACATTATAAAGTAGAACACAATTTAAAGAAAGGGATACAAGATCTATCGAGTCCGATGTACGAATCAAAAACATCCAAACTCGTAAACCTAATCAAAAGTCCTATAAATCTAAAATCAAGCGGCGTGGCCATCGGGGACAGCTCCTGGCATCTCCTGCTGCGGAACACCAGTCTTTGTACCTAAAACCCACGAAACAACATGTGGGATGAGCGACTAATCGCCCAGTATGTGATCCAGAATTATCCCTTCAGGGTTCCTCTTTGGTCAAAGCACTTTAATTATAAATTTACGTAAAACTTTATAAACGATAATTTATATGCAATGATTTAATATAATAACCTAACTTACTATTTATTAAAAAAAGAAAATACATATAGTAGATGAGATGATGTGATTATCCTATTATGACAACATGCAAAGATTCCCAAAATAAAACGCAAGGAAAATATTATATAATTATTCAAATCGGGGTCCAGAACCGAAGTACTATGTGTAGAAATTTAATATAATAATACGGATAGATTAAACACCCCGTGTTGTATCAATCGGACCAAAGGTCCCATAAGATATTAGTCCAAGTACTGCGGGTAGGGGGCCAATGATATATGTTACCTAGTGACATCGAGCATTGACCCTCAAGAATATATAAAGCCCACCAGCAGATGAATATATCTCAATTATGGGTATCAACTCACCTAAAATGATTATTCAACCAAACATATAAAATAGGAGAAAGCATACAAGCAAGTCGTAAGAATTTGTTAGCCCGTTTCCTCATGAGCAGAAACGGAACTCCATCGTCCGGCCAGACTAACGGGAAAAAGGGCTCGAGGTCGGCCATGTGCAGAAAAGTAAATTATGCCACCACAACCGCGGAAGCCGTACTAGGCATGTAGCTCCTAATGTAGGTGGGGAAAATATCCCGAATCGTTTCGTGCCTCAAAACTCGAGATCGGAATTTCGCACGTGAAATGGTAAAATGAATCGAAAAAAATATATAATCGAAATTTATACATATAATATTTATCCTAGAAGACCTCCTGAGAGATCAAGTGATCAATCAGCTCAGTGGCTGACGGGCAGTCTCATACCCCCTCCTACGAGACCTCGTTTAAATTATATATGTGGCAATAGCCTAGAAAGAAGGATTTGGAGAATTATATATGTGGCAGTGGCATAGAAAGAAGGATTTGGAGGCACGTTGTAAAAATTGTGCAAAATTTGAATTTATGTGGCAAGAAGTTAATTATAAACCTTGGCTCAAGCTAATTCAATTACCAATCCCCCCTTTACATATCTGATATATTTTACTGCCTCTCATGACAGGCATGGTTCTTAGATCAGTATGGGGTACTTCAAGACAAGAAGAAACCATATTCTGGTGCTCATCAGTGCATGTATGCTCATTTATTTCATTACGATTTTCTTTTTAGGTAATTCTTGAAATACCCTACATAAACAGCAATAACTTCTTTTATCCAATGAGAAGTTTCGATATAGACTGATAAAGGGGTAAATTTTCCAAAAAGGTTAAGAAGGGCTAACTTGACATTTCGATTTTTACTTTTTAGTAAAAGCATACAATGTAGTATCTTATATTTTTTTTAATTTAGATAGTAATGTTTTTTCAATATTTTTTGAATTTTGCGCCAAACATGCTTGTGATAATTTGCTTGTTGATATTGCCTTGGTAGTAGAGAAGCTAGCAGCAATAGGGGCAAAAATGATAATTATAAGCAATTCATCAAAAAGAGCAGTTCTTACCAATGATAAGCTTAAATCTCTTGGGTTCGACCTAACCCATGAATTTCTTTTGAGGTATTATATTTTATTTCATATAGTTTAGTAAGAAAATTTATCTTTTGTTAGATCTAGCTCTTAATGTATAATTATAATAATAAAAGTGAATTAGGAGAGATGATCCCTGGTTTGTTGCTCTGGGAAGAAGATGCATCCACATGACATGGAATGATCGAGGGGCAATCTCTCGAGGTAGTCTAATTTTGTTGTATTCTATATTAAATTTTCTATTTTAGCTTAACATATGTAATAATGTGAATTATTGCAAATGCTTTCATGTGTAAATTATTCATAGGGATTAGGTTTAGAGGTGGTGAGTAGAGCGGATATTGTTGAGTTTATACTGACACATGGCACTGAAGCACTAAGTTTACCATCTGGCGGTTCAAAACCTATGGATTTGGAGGGTCTTGAGCAGATTTAAGAACTATGTGCAAAGAGAATGAAACTGATACCTATGGTGGTTGCTAATCCAGATTATGTCACGGTCGAAGCACGTAACTTGCGTGTGATGTCTGGTACTTTACTATAATTCTATTATTTCTTTTGGCTATTCCATATAAAATAGTATAATACCAACCAGAATGAGGCTACGACACTATGCATAGCGCACAACAGTCCGTACTATTGCTCCATATATCTGTTTTCAGATTTCAAACGGTCGATCGAATCCGCTCAACATGATCTCCATATGAAAATGTACCTGGTGATTAAATTTTATATTTTTTAGAATTTTTATACTACTTTTTTAGATAGGTAGAAAATCACTAAATTTTAATGGTCTAGAATCTTGAGTCCGAATCCTCTGAGGTAACAGAATATTTGAGTTTTAATCTGGACTGTTCGATCATAATCTGGGTCAATCCGGCCCGAGGTGGAATGCACGGGCCCTTTTAATATTCATGCCAAAGCAGATCGGACAGTCCGAATCTAAACTCAAAATTTCTATTACCTCAGGGATATGAATTCTAGAATCTTTAGATCAAGTGATTTCCTAGCTCTCTAAAAAAATAGTAAAAAAAATCTGAAAAATATAAAATTTGGTCTTCAAGTTCATTTTCATATATCTTGTGTTCTCATTGGTTTAGTTATAATGCTTGACATGACATGAAATTGTTTACGATATGCACATTGTATATGAAAGGAAACATTTAAATTCTTTTACATGCTAAAAAAGAAATAACGGATTGTTGCCTATTATGTGATTTCAGCACAAATTATAAATAAATATCAATATGTATGTCCGCATATACAACACGTGACAATTACTCTATTTAAGGCCTAATAGGAAAGAGATTTCAATTGATTTCAATTAAAAGAGTTCAATACATGATTTTCAATTGAACTTTATTGATTAGAAACTAAACAGAGAAAAACTGAATTTATTTCAAATTTTTGATTGGAAAGTATATATAATAGAAAGAAATGATTTTCTTAAGTGAATTTTGAATGAGCTGAGTGCTTCATTTGTTCTTTTATTGGTTTCATCATAAAATGATAAATCCTTTTGTTGTCCCTCCCTTGCAGAGTTTACTCGATTCTATAGTGAGAAGGTTACCAGGTTAGAGGGGTGGCAGTAGAGCTACATATGCTCCTATTAATTGATGCATTTTGATGAACTTTTTGCATGAATTTTTTTGCGAAATGAACTCCACGGGATGCTAAAACTACAGCATGATGCCAGAGATTTACATTTAGATTTTTTGTTAGCATTAATATATGTGTTTTTGGGCTTATTATATATGGAGAAAAATTTGTGAAGGGAAGGATAAGTTGTTAAATTTGAATTGTCCCATGAATATGATATTATCATTTTTCAGTATACATATATTTTGACATTTTGTCTGCACGCTTCTCAAGGATACTTGTTTGTTTTTCAAATTGATGCTTGAATGCTTGTTTCAAGGGGATATATCTGCTATTCGCCCTTTTTCAATATGTTTTTTTTTTTAAAGAAAATATCTATGGATCGTGTAAAACAAGTGGAACTTCTCCTTTGATTATTACTTTGGAACTTCTCTAATTGATTATTTCACCACAGGCATCAGAAAAATACTGCTTAAGGATGCCAAACAAGTGGAACTTCTTTGATTATTACTTTGCACCAATTGGCGTACTTGGAATCTATCTCAGAGGTTCATTTCTATTGTATTTATATTTGATAGATAAGAGTTTACAGCTTTATCTTGTTCTATTTTGTATTGTGATATTTGTAATATTTTTTTTGTCTGTTGATACAATGAACAGAGGCGCAACTATTTTTTATGTCAATTTTACAATGCAATATTCATGTTTTATAAGCTTTATTTTCTATTTATTTTACTTTCAAATAATTTCCTGTTTTGGTTGACTTTTGTAATTTAGACACATCTTGTGTTCTTATAAATGAAAAAAGTTTCATAGCTAAAAAACTAGAAATAAGAAAAGATAATTTTTATAAAAGAAAAAGTAAAGAAATGGTTACACAGATACAGTGGTTAAGAAATTAAGATAATTTTTACAAGACTCTCTTTCTATGATTGGTTTGTAACTCAAACAAAGAAACTAAAACTAATTTCACAAATGAAATGGTTAAGAAATTAAGATTGAATTAGTTTCTATTATTACCAAGAAAACTATATTTAATTTCTTTTGGGTTTCACAGATGTAGAATTGTGGATGCTCTTAGGCACTTTTTTATTATTTGGCTGCTCATTTCTTCTCCATTTGCTGAGCCAATCAGTTGCCTCCATTTTTAGTAATTTCTTGTGTTTTCTAATTCATTTCAATATCTTTTCTACTACAACAAAATTCATCATATTTTTAGGATCAAACACAAAGATTCTCATTTGCTCTCATTATTAACTAATACATAATTAATTATATAATCAATCTTTAAATTAATCACATTTAAAAAAAGTGATTAAAACAAATTTTCAATTTCCACGGCAACGCGTGGCCGGCACTCACTAGTATAATAAAATAAGCATCACCTTTCAACAAATTATATTAGAAAATCATGAAAACCCTATTTTTATTTTTAAAGGGGAATTAGGTGAGATTGGCATCGCGCATTTTGACTTTTTGGCCCCGCCGTCACTCAGTCTCCCAGCCCCTTGTTTCCCATGAATAATTTCGCTGCTGTACAAAGCTCCACTTTCAAATCAAAATCCTTATTCAAAAATAACTTCTCCATTTACTTTCATAACTCCAGCATTAGATTTACGAGATACGGAGAAAGAGCCCCTGGATCTATACTTGCTTCAATTCAATCGCAACCACAATCTCACACCAGGTTTTCATTCATCTGTCTTTTTCTCTCGTTTGAGCTTTAAAAAGATCTTTAAATCCTTGGTATTTCTTATTAGAAACTAGATGTAACGCATCCTGATAGCGTATTTCTTCATGTGCTGTAGGCAACAAGTTATGAGTTCTGAAGAGAAAACAGGCACAAAGAGGTACTCTTTGGAAGTAACAATGACATTTGATATGCTGAACATGAACATCAAAACAGTGATCTTCTATGGAGATAAAGTTGGCAATAGTACATCTCTCTGTAATAGAAGAACCAAATAGAATACATCTATTGTTAGTGCTAATGCTCTTTAATTTGAATTCTTCTTAGAGCAGTTCTCCCTGACACCGACTTTTATAAGAGCAGATTCTAAAACTAATTCTGACATGACATCAATTAAGAATAAAATGGAAAAGGTAGATATATTTCTTTCTCTTTCTTTCGTTAGCATCTCTATTCCTGGTTATATGTCACTTTATAATGGTGAACTGACATGTGAGTGTATATTGCCATTAATGTAGCAGTCAGCTGTCCCGAACAAAATTTTCTAATATTTGAGGGAAACCTTCGAAATAAAAAAAACTTGTGGTAAATGCCACGGCAATACACAATGTACTTTCTGCTGATATCTTTGAATCATAATGCGGTTTTAGGCTGGCTGTGGTGACTGGAGGTAATAGAGGAATCGGCTTTGAGATCAGCCGCCAACTGGCACTCAATGGCATAACCGTAATTCTTACCTCAAGAGATGAGAAAAGAGGCACTGATGCAGTTGATTTACTTCACAGAGAGCATAACTTGTCAAATATTCTCTTACATCAGCTCGATATATGTGATCCAGTCAGCGTAGCCTCATTAGCAAGATTCATCCAAACTCGATTTGGAAAGCTTGATATACTGGTACAGTGTCACTAATTAAAATATAAAACACTGTGTTGGTTCCGCTGTAAGTTTCCTTGATCTTATGTTATGTTGTGTGTTCAGGTTAACAATGCTGGTGCTTCAGGTTTATTAGTTGATGCAGAGGGACTTAGAGCTCTTAAAATTGATCCACTAACTTGGGTACATTTTTTTTTTTTGAATAGCATTATCGGATAAGACTATAGTCAGTTTACTTAGATGTAGATATACTACTTGGACATTGATTTTATGGTGTACATGTAGACATCTGGCAAAGCGGTTGATATCATAAAAGAGGTTATACTCCACCCGTATGATGAAGCTGTGAGATGCCTCGATACCAATTACTATGGATCCAAAAGGGTTACTGAAGCTCTTCTCCCTTTTCTTAAGCACTCCACCTCCGGTGCAAGGATTGTCAATGTCTCCTCTCTCAGATCAGAACTCAAGGTATTAGTTCCATGTAGTTCTGGTAAAATACATGTGTACTATTACATAATCACATTTTTTTTTCCTATCACTGAGATAAGAAAAAAAAAAATAGAAAAAAAAAACGAAAAGAAGATTCATTTCGCCAAGTATAATTCCCAAGATGTGACCCAAAAAGTCTGACCTCTCAACAATATGTCAGATAGTCATATGAAACAAGCTGTTAAAGTATCGCATTAGCTACAATCTTAATTTAGGAAGACAATATGATTCAGGTCTCGGTTATTTTTTTCTGTTACTTATGTTGGATTGGTTAAGAATTAAGATAAACGAGATAAGTTAACAGTTCTCATATTTTTTGTAAACCCAGAGAATGCCAAACGAGGAGCTGAGAAAAAAGCTCAGTGATATTGACAAATTGGACGAGAACAAGCTAGAGGAGCTGATGAGCACATTTTTGGATGATTTTAAAAACGGGAGACTTGAGGCAGCTGGCTGGCCAAGCATGTTACCAGCATACAGTGTTTCCAAGATGGTGTTGAATGCCTATACAAGGATTCTCGCGAAAAGATACCCTGATATGTGCATTAATTGTGTGGGGCCTGGTTTTGTGAACACAGAACTAAACTGGAACACTGGAGTTTTGACACCCGAAGAGGGTGCGAGAGGACCAGTTCAGCTGGCTTTACTGCCGCTGGGTGGGCCCACAGGATGCTACTTTGATGAGACTTCCTTGGCTGAAGCTTGGTAGAGTTGGTAATTTTTTGTTGGTGATATTGTAGGATGATAAATTATCAATAATCCACAATTTGCTACGCAGTAGCAAATTGGGCAGAGTATTGAAATAAATTGATGGTAGACTTCATCTGAGAACTCTTAGTTTTGTCGCTTTTGTTTCATTCTGATGATGCCTTCTATCGTTAATCCTGGAAAATTGCATATAAGTGCTGAAGAATTCAATCAAAATTAGGGCTACTGAACAATTCAATCAAAGTCACTATTTTTGGATGGTCCATAATTTTTAAATCCAGTGTTTTTTTTATATATATCTAAAAAAACAGTAAAAAAAAGTCTAAAAAATATAAAATTTGACATCCAAGTATATTTTCATGATGGAGATCATGTTGAGCGGTTCAGAGTTTCGGATTTTAACTTTAAACATGAAAACATTAATCCATGATACTGGTGTGCACTGTGCCTAACACCGTACCCTCACCCCATTATTTTAATATATTTCGGTAGGGTTATATATATATCGGTAAAACGGTGCAGAGAAATAGCGATTGAATCATTGTTACGTAACAGAAAAAACAAAACACAATCCAAAGCATAAGAAAGTTTGCTTCAACAAAATTTCATATCGCAGTCAAGTGAAATACTAGAAAGAACAAGGTGGTGAATGAATAATTTATACCAAACGGCCTGCACAGAGCCACAGAACGGTGACATAAAACATTAACAGGGATTGCTAAATTTACGTTATGCCTTATTCAAGAAGGTTTGCATGATTACTTTGAATCTGACTGAAAATTTCCATGGATATCCAAATTAAAAAAATGGCTGGCGCTTGCCACAAATTTGTTCCATCAAAGATGAACAAAGAATCATGGCCCTTTTAATGCCATCTTATAACACCAGCTACCATTACGCTCAAGAATAAACAACAATAAAAAAAAGTTTCCTATTCTTGTTTTAACATCGACAAACAAAAAAACAACTAGCGCAAAAAGCTAAATGAGGCTATGCTGCCACAAGCCACGACGTATCCTCTGAAAATTTTGATACAACAAACTATTCTCCTACGGTCAAACCAAACCCAAATTTGTAGTTTTTCTTGGGATGATCAAGCTGAAATGAAAATTATGTGCACAATAAATGAGAATATACAGTCTAAGCTATTTCTGATAAACTGAAAAAAATATTATGCTCAATATAATTACCTCTGCAGAAAGGACAAAGTTCACCCCCATATTTAATCGTTCCTCTAAGTAAGCAGCTACAACACCATTTGAGTCAATTTTACCTCTTAAGCGACACTGCAAAGCAATTTATTTCAATATATTAGATTAGGAAAAACTTTCCTTAAAACCAGGGCCAAATAAGAGTCAGATTGCATCAAAACTTAATTTAAGCAAGCAAATATATACTTGTCTGAGAATGTAGTCATAGCCAAAACTTGAGGTCACATCTCTAGTCATATGATTGTACATGAAATCAGCTGCCAGAGAAACCTGAAAACAGAATTATATTGAACCACATATGAAGTAAACTCAATTTTTTTTTTTTTGCTTTTGTAATAGTGAAGCAAATGTTAACCTTTTCAGAAACTTTCTGAACATAGCTTAATGCAACAATTCCAGTGCTCGCAACTTGTCCTGTCGCAACCTGTATTACCAAAGTACAAAATAAGCAATTACACAATAAATCTTAGTAAATATGCTCACAGTATTTAAGACACGATGCCGAATATCTAAAAGCTTTTACCAAGTATTGATATATACAAGAATTAGAACTCACCATCTTGTCGGTGTTGTATCTAGCAGCAAAACCAATACCAGACTTCCGTTGATGACCGAGCCAGAAGATTTCACTACCCATTGATAGGTTTGGTGTAATACTCTGAGAAAACAATTGCACAATTTTAGTCACTATATTAACAGCTGTAAGTATTGAAGTTGGAATAGAGTAATATTGATCTAAAAACATGCTTCATGTGTGATTTTATATTAAACTTTTACAATCAACCCTAAATGTAGAATGACATTTGGCTACAACAAGTGCTCGAAAACTTCCATGAACTACAGATCTAGCTCACAAATAGGCTCCGACATATAAAGACGAAAAAAAATTCAAATACAAAGTTAAAGAAGAAATAATTTGTCAGAGAGCAACAACAACATATGTAGCCTTGATGAAAAAAAAAATTGACCCAAGACAAGTGCTTTGGGCAAGAGACATAAATGAACATATAGAAGAAAATGGAAGATATATATCACCTGAATATAATTTGCTCCATAGAATGCATTGTTTCCTATTTGAAACTGAGAACGGTAATCTTTACCCTGCATAACAGAATTAATTAAGGAAATATCAAATTAGGAAAGGACTAAGTAAATTATCACACCAAGTACAGAAGAAAATAATCCAATCATATCTACTCATTAACCATTTGCCCATTTGTATCGAATTCTGACCAAGAGTTAACAACACTGCAAGACAGGCACAGAAAAAGTTCATAGCATTTAAGATCATACAATGGCAGTATTGTTAAAATACTTTCAATGCACGGAGCAAACTGACCTTGTAATCGAAATTGAACATGCCTTGAGAAAAATGAGGTTCATTTGTGAGCTGGCAAACAGAAAAGCAAAATATTGTCAGGTTCCAAAAAGAAGGAATCGAGTCTTTTACCGCTAAGTAGTATGAACGAGGAACAACAAAATTTAAGAGTTGAATAACCTGAGCATTGATCTTTAGAGTAAGATTATCAGTTAGGTCGCATTTAACCCGTGCATTCAGCCTTCCATCAGTAAGTACCCTTCCAACAAGCATCAACTATAAACATAATAATAATGATAATAATATAATAAATTACAGAAAATAATCTAGTTTTAGAATCAGATGACCAAAATAAATTTAAAACATTTTAGGAGAAGATTATAACCCTTGGATCCAAGAAATTGGCACCGAATTCATAGTGAGAAGTGGGGACTTTGATCGTGTCTGTTGATTGGGATGGCACTTCCATCGATCCCATAAAAACACTGTAATTAGATCACAATGCTTAGATCAAAGTGATATGATTAGTAATGAAAATAACAGAATCAAATAATATTGTAGTACCTGTGGCTGAGCGAGAATTTCTGGTTTAGACCCTTTGTGAAGTCAAACCGCAACCCTTCAAACAACTCCGGCTTCAATGACACTGCAACGTTCAATCAAAGAAATAACTAAAACAAAAAAGATAGACAAAAATATCCACAATATAACACAGAAAAAAAAAAAGGATCCAGAAAAAAAGAAACAGATCGAAACAAAACAAAACGTCGACTCACTCAATGCTTCCCGCTGGATCTCTTCGAAAGGGACCGGACATGGCAGATTGAGATAGTCAACCTTCTTCTCAGCCTTCTTCTCCTCCTTCGGCGGCAACAGAGCGGCGAGGCCGACGCCGTACGGTGGGGGCGCTGGAGACGATCCCATTTCTCTCTTAGCGAATCAAAAATCTTGAGGAAGAAGGCAAGGGGGTGAGGCGACTGGGAACCCTTCTTCTTCTTCCCGCTACGGCGCGGGGAAGGTAAGGAGAAATGGAGAGAGAAAGAGGGAGTAAGGGGACCTTTGTTTTGTTTTTGCGGCTCTCTCGCTTCGACGGAGGTTTTGGAAGGGTTTTTTTCCACACATTTTAATGGGCATTTATGGGCCTCCCTGCGGATGATTAGGTTCGGACCAGAGGAAGAGTCCACCTTATCAGGGTAAAATCCACAATTTCGTGATTCAAAAGGGTTTTTCTGCTATTATGCCCAGCCCATGTTGACTCTTACTGTAAATTAATCATTTTAATTTTGAAGTTCAAACAGTTCAGTGATAAATACAAATTGACTGGTTGGTAATGGGCACACTATAAAGTTTTGGATTGACAGGTGCGCAGGGCAGTGTGCTCTAGAAAATGTTTATCCTAATCTCTTTCTTATTGCTATTGCTTATGAGAAAAATGTTCTGGTCTCTCTAGTGTTTAGGGATAATGGTATCTATATTAAATGATCTTTGGGATATAGATGCTTATATTCCTATGAGAAAAATGTGATCTATATTAATGATCTCAAGTGTTTAGGAATAATGGTATCTTATGAGAAAAATGTGATCTTTGGGATATAGATGCTTATATTCTGTGAAGGATTCAAATCCAGTTGAGCCGAAATTTTTGTAGTTACTACAGTAAAAATAGAAATTAAATGATTACCATCCGGCTCAAGCTATTTTCAATTTTATCACCCACTCAAACTCAGTTCGCACATCAAATTGGGGTAGTGCGTGGACTGAGTTGGCACACCAATTGGTGCTCTAACTGGGTTGGCGCACCAAAATTGGTGCAAAATTGGTGCTCAAACGGGGTGAAACGCACTAAAGAGCAATAAAAATTTCAAAACAGTTGGTGCTCTAACCCAGTCTGCGCACCAGCTGGTGCGCCAACCCAGTCCGCACACCAATCCATTTTGGTGTGCGAATTGGATCCGCGTGGGTAGTAGCATTGAAAATAGCTTAGACCGAATGATAATCATTTAATTTTGATTTTATACTGTGGTAACTAAAAACATTTCGGCCAGTTGAGTTAATCAGATGGGGGAGTTCTTTAGAATATTTGATGAGAGATGAATATAATTATTTTTAGGGATGGTACAGCTAAAAGTATAAAAAGTACAGGTACCCAAATCATTTCTATGGCTCAGTTTTGGTGTAAAAATCAAAGGTACGAAGCTAGTTCTAAATTGCATCTTATGCTTTCTTGTGATGTCAAAGAGCCTGTCACGAAATTTACTTTATCAATCAAAAGTATGTTAAGGACTAATTTAATTTTTTCAGAAAAATTGGAAGGACCGAAACAAGATATTTTCCCTTTATTCATCTATTTCAATTTTCAACAAAGGCGTTATTGACATGGAAGTGTACATTTTTTGGCATAATGTGCCCATATGATTTAATTCCACATTAAATAATAATATTTACTTATCTAAAATACTTATTGAAAACTATATTTTAGTTGAAAAAATAAAATACCGAAATTAATTATAAAGCAAACAAAAACCGATCACTGAGAAACTTTAGAGAAATATGATTGAGAGATGGACAAATTTGAAAAATGCACCGAGTAATTACGCAGTATGCAAAGTAAAACGTTTGGTTTAATTGCAGCTCGCCGTAATAATTACACAGTATGCAAAGTAAAAACGCCTCGTCTTGATTGCAGCTCCTTTTTCTTTCTTTCTTTTTTTTTTGTTAGAGATGAAGGTGCATTCCGGTTTAAGTGTGTTTGAACGGAGAGGTAGGTTAGTGAGAATAGTGACTAGTTCAAAAATGAAAAATAGTTGCTAATTTAATTTTTGATTGGGTTAGTAGAATAGTGGCTAACTCATGGGCTATGTTTGGATGACACAAGAATAGAGGCTATTTTAGAATAGTAGCTATTCGGAATAATAATGTGTACCCAAACAACATTTTTGCTATTCGGAATAGCTAGAATAGCTATTATTCTCTATTTTTTGTAAATGTTAGAATAGCTACTATTCGGAAGTGTGAAGAGAGAAAAGAATGCTTCTTTTTCAAATTTCCGCCAACACGGTTCCGAAATGACAAATTTGACACCATTTCCGCTATCTCCACGTCATAACAATTCGTTTGAGATCCCACTTGCCTATCTTTTCTCTTAATTAGCACCTTATTAACACTATTATTTATTGGTTATAGTTATTCACTATTTCAAATGTACAATCCAAACAATATTTTTACTAATCCGAACATCACCATTTTCACACTAATTTAAAAATCACTATTTTTTCTCTATTCTCATTTACTATTCTCAAATTTCACTATTCTAGCTATTCTAGCTCCCATCAAAACGTAAATAGTGAGTAGCTCTTCATCAAAACACGGACGAATATCTTAAAAGAATAGTGCTATTTTCGAGTTAGTGCTATTCTTGCTCCATCCAAACGCACACGAAAAATTAGGAGTATAATATATTTTTTTTAAATTGCGATTTTTGTTTTCAAAATTTATTATAAGATCTAACGTAGTCTTTGAATTTTCATTTGTACTAAATTAGTTCTTGAACTTTTGAAAAAAGAAATAGAAAAAGTTGTCGCTTCACTTTTGCACCAAGTTTAGTAATTGAACATTTAGGTATGTTTGGTTGGAATGAGAATAGACTATTCTTGAGGTTAGGCTATTCGGAATAGCTTATTTGGTGTTTGGTTGGGTTAGAATAGCTAGAATAGTGAATTCAAACTTTTTGTCTTATTAGAATAGGCTATTTCTAAGAGTTTTGAAATTTAACTATTCTAACAAGACAAACAATAGTTATTCTTAATTTGGCTATTCTAGTTATTCTTGTTTTACAACCAAAACATAAGTTAGGTCCTTTTGAGAATAACCAATATAAGAATTAATTTGATTATTTTGAAAGAAATTCCACGGATTGACTGAGTTTATTTTTAAAAAGTTCAAGGATCAATTAGGTGCATATAAAGGTTAAAAGGCCAATCTGATTTTTTTTTAAGTTTAATGCCCAAATTTCATTTTCTTACCTTCTTTCTTTACCAAAAAAAGAATATAATAGATTAATAGTGTCTTTTTTCAGTACTTCTAAATTAGAACCAACATGTTGCATAGTTGATAATTAATTTTAGTTATTTTGCAAATAATGATCGGAATATGGATGATGAATTAGCAAAATGAAATATTTTAGAAAGAAAAATAGAATTTCTTACAATAGTTTTCACTGTACAACCGAACACTCATTTTGACATTTTTCATTACCTTTCCAGTGCATACTATAGGTATGGTTCACACAGTACAACCGAACATTCATTTCAGCATTTTTCATAACATTTCTAATGCATACACTCATAGGCATGAATTCTCGTAAATTGATTTGTGGATTTCTTAACCTGTAAGATCTCATTCTGCATAATTTAGTGACAACCAAGCATGTTCTTATAGATTTAAATTTTTGGCGAATACATATTTAAAATTCAAGTTAGATAATGAACTTTTGATGGTAATTAACCCGAGGGGTGTTTGATAATTGGTCGAAGCCGTTCGATCTGCTTCAAAATTTGTGCTGACAATTTATTTTAAAATCCGTTCCATGAATCTGAATTAGGGGTGGCAAAAAAGCTCGTAGCTCATGGCTCGATCGTGACTCACACCTGACTCGCTCGCTAACAGCTCGCTCGTTACTGGACCGAGTTGTTAACGAGCCAGCTCGCCACTAGCTCGGTCCAGAATTAATGAGTTCAAGCTAACTCAGCTAGGCATCAATTTGTGTGCATTTTATACTGTCTAGCTCAGTTCAGAATTAACGAGTTCAAGCTAGCTCGGCTAGGCATCAATTTGTGTTCATTTTATACTGTCTAGCTCGGTCCAGCTCGGTTAAAACAAGATCCAGCTAGACTCAGCGAGCTAACTCGTCAGCTCGCGAGCTAGCTCGTTACGATTTCAAGCTGAGGTTTTAGCTCGGATGCCCTAGGTCCAGCTCGCTCGGTAAGAGCTCGGTCCAGAATTAACAAGCTGAGCTAGGACCTAGCTCGGCCCAAGCTAGCTCGACAGCCTTCTGAATGAGTGCATCGATCATAATAAGAATCGAACGTCTCTGATCGGAAATCAAATGGAAGTTTGTCCGAGGCTCATCGTACCTAAAACCCTGTTTCCCTATTCCTATAATACTCGTGTGTACACACAAAAGTTCCCTCGCAGAAGAAGAAAACCTTTTGATTTGGAAAGAATATGGCAATTCGCGGTATCAAAAAATTGTTTCTGGATCATACCATGCATATAGAAAAGCAGTGGCTGAGGTAAAGAGCCGAAATTTTTATTCATCGAAAAAAAATAAAAAAATTTCACGAAACGGCAGAACTTTTGCTGAAATTCCATATTAAGTAAAACGGGATGCTTAATTGCGTCCCATGGGACGTGAAATTTCTTCCCGTCCGGATTAACAATTTCACTAACTAACCAACGCTAACGATAATCAAAAGCAGGATGGTACCGTTCATCCCGTCCGATCTCCAAAAAAAAAAAAAAATCTCCGGACGGTATGGACCGTCCCATCCAAGATAAAAAAAACAGGTATGTCTTCACTAAAAGCAATATAGCTGTAGGGGGTGCATTGATTGGGGGTCCCTTTCGCTAAAAAACAGGGCTTTGATTGGGGTCCCTTCAAATATAGTTGTTACCTGAGCGACAAGCATTTGACTGCTTCTAATCATACAACCCCAGTTCACATCACCTGTGTGCCGTGCTTCACCCCTTTCATATATTCTGTCTTCGCTATCCCGTCTGCTTTTTTCTTTTTTCCGCTTCTTGGACGGGAAGTTTCCTACCGTCCGGAGATTTTTTTTTTTTGGAGGTCGGACTGGATGAAATGTCACGTCCTTGGCTTTTGATTTATCGTTAACGCTGGTTAGTGAATTTAATCCGGACGGGATAATTTCACGTCCCGTGAGACGAAATTAAGCATCTCACTCTATCTATATATAGAATTTCCGTAAAAGTCATGCCGTTTCGCGATATATTTTTTATTTTTTTCGATTAATAAAATTTCGGGGTAAAGAGAGGGTATGAAGGTCAATTGATCATGTTTCCTTTTTAAAAAAATTATATTTATGTATAATTTTTTATATAATTTAGAGTAACATATTAAGAAATTGTAAAATTAATCTAATTTTCACGTGAAAAATTTATATGATTAATTATCATATATATTTGACCTCTATTACTCCGCCTCTTTAAAAAAGAACAGAAATTTACCGCACCTTCACGTTTTTAATTTAACTTATTAATAGAAACTATAGGTTATTAAATGTAGATATCTTTACCAATGCTTTGAAGTTGCCCTTTAAAAAATTTATATTTTCACAGTTACTGTGTACCGCCGCTAGAACCATAAACCCGTTTTAAAAGCGCCATGCTTTCTTCTCTACTTTCCCATAAAAACGCCAATAGGCAATAGCCCTTTTCAGAAGCAAACTTCTTTTTTTCCCAATTACTTCCCCTGAACAATGCTTCGTCTCTCCAATCCAATTCATCACGCAACCACTCTCTCCTTCTGCGACTCGAATCGACAAAGAGCGGGGCGACTTCATGTTACTGCATCAGTTGTAGCTCAACATACGCCGACCTTGTACGACACCTTGTTAATCTCACCAACGGCGCAGCAAGAAGAGATCAAAGCTGCATTCAAGAAGGCAGCACTGCGCTGCCATCCTGACACCTGTCAATCACCTGCCAACAAACAATTGTTCACTGAGCAATTCAAGCAGGCCCGCAAGGCATATGAGGTTCTGTCGGATCCTCTTCATCGGCTTTGCTACGATGTGTCTATAGGAATTGAAGATTCTTTTGTGAGGAAGGAAAGGAGAGAAGGATGCCGCGTCTGGGAGATCCAGTTGGAGGGGCTGACAAGGAGGGCAAGGTCGGAGGACACGTGGGCTGCGAGAGTGAGGCAGGCAAATCAGCAGGATCAATCTAGGCCGTCAGATTAGGTCGTGATGGCGTCTGTGTTGGGTTAGTCATATCAGGATTCATCTCAGCCGTTGTTTTAGTGGGTTCGCGGTTTTAGTCTATTTAGATTACGGGCCTTACCTGTTTGCAACTTTACCGAAGTCCTTTTAAGTTTTACTTTGTAGCCTGCTATGCCAGTAGGCGATGTTTTTCTAGAGCTTGAATTGGAAATGCTTTACCGTTTGTAAATGACTTTAAATACCTACTAAATTATAAAATATTATGCATAGAATAATTTACGTGTTGGCATGCTTGCGACACATACTGCAGAAAATTTGGATTAAACAGAGAATAGAGAGAGAGGCATGCTGAAAAGGATGTGAAATTTCCAATCCAAAGCCGGGTCCGAACGACCAAACCAAAAGAATAAAATACCAAATTGTGAAGTCTAACTAAAATATGCAGGTATTGATGTAACAGATAATAAGCTAGTTCTACCTAGAATCAAAAGCATATCAGCATCTATGACACTTTCACATACCTGATGCAACTTTTTTCCAAAAATACAAAAAAGCTTCACACCAACCTCCATTCCATTCCACAGTGATGTATTCAAGAATAATGCCAACTCACGCAGGATGCTACATCATCGGGCATGATCTTACCGAGAACTGAGCAGCTCCAAAAATTAATTTTATCCAATCAACTTTCACCAATCAGAACTATGCTTTAGTGCTTAAACATGGCATGAACCAGTTAGGTTCTTGCACACATTTTCCCATTTTAGGCAAAAGGATTTCCACTTGAAGATGCAACAACAGTTGGTTGAGCTATGTTCCTGAGAAGAGACACAATTGTTTCACAGAATTAGAGCAAATTGATATACTGAAATATTCAGGAAATTTCATTGATTCCAACTTTCCAAGTGTTGTGTACGTGCTCGCTAACTCTTAATTCATCCCACTTAGGGTTTTTCTTTTTTGTGCATTTAACCACAAGGTAATCCGGCTAACTCCCAATTTCTTATGACATTGCATTTTATTCCTTCAAAATGAAATTAAGCTTTCTCCTCAACATTACCTACTTCCATTATGAAATAATTACACTATACTTTATGCCAGAAAAAGGTTAGGTAAGCTAAAACAAGAAACCAAATATGTTGGGCAAATAAAAGAACATAAGAAAGTATTTAAATTTTTGTTTGAGGCACTTCTAGTGTTTCTTTAAAACCGAATTTTATTTTGGCTGAAGCACTCCAGACCAAGATACCAAATACTGGTCAAAACAGTTGAGAGTATTAGTATTATGAACTGGTACCAAGAAGCCATATATCATAAATTCATGATCCCAAAAGGACCAATCAATCAATATGTGATTATAAGATAATAGGAAATGACTTACTGAAATGGAGAGCTCGGAGCTTGTGAAGCCAAGCATGTCATCACACCTATATTGCAGCAATGTGTATCAATTCATGTTAACATAAATAGATGTTAGTCATCAATTAAACTGATGCATAAGAACAAAAGCACTACCTTGTGTAAAAGATGTAGAATAACCAGAAACAGCTTCAAGAAAAGCATCAGGAACTCGAGGATCTGGCAATGCTGCTTGCAATGAGCCCATGTCCATAAACTATGCAATGAATTCAATTAGTTTTGAGTAAACTTCATTTTCTTGCAATATGTTTGTCCGTGGATAATTGCAGATTTCATAGACAAACGAATTACCATACTAAGAGCATCGGAATGTGTGCCAATTGGTATATCAAAGGGATTAGTTGATATACTCTCTTCAAGGTTTCCACCCTGCAATACATGAGTAAAAATCCTACATTAGATAACAGAATAAAAAATATAACATAGTGTCTTAAGCAGATTTAGCTTTTTTTTAAACATGAACTGAGTCTTTATTAATTGACAACACAGTCCCCAAGTGTTCCAATAAACAAAGCAGCTTGAAAGGAGAAAAATGGCAATTAGGCTATTATGAGAAATTTTGGGGTGAAACAAAGAAACAGTTGTAGCTTGGAAGAATATTCAACAATTATTGTGAACAGAAAAGGTTGATTTTATCTAGAACGGGAAAGACAAAGTAAATTCAAGATTAACCTTAGAATTTGATATCCAATTATAGTGATTTAATATTTTGATTGTTAGCGCCCCCCCCCACCCTTCAAAATAAAATTGGATGTGCAAATCAAGAACAACAAGAAACTTGATCCTATATCCAGATAATTCTCATTCCAGGCATGTATGCAGTTGAAGAGTTCACTAAAGTTCTATCATTTAGAACAAAAAATAGGTTATGAGTGTGCAAGTATTTTTGCACAATGAAATGTTACAATTAATTATGAAGTTATGACTTGTTGTAAGACTGCACATTTTACAAGTCTGTTAATAATTTTATTACTTGACTAGTTTTCTAAATAATTAATCATGAGGTTCCACCATTTGAACAATACCAGAATTGGCCCTTTCAGGGCACTACACAAAGGATGATGGTTTGGCTGTTTAACGCTAACTTAGCTAAAATGCAGTTAGAAGTTCCGACTTTCATATACCAGTAACTTTTAATATGATGAAACCCTCAGAATATATAGTGGTGACAGCTCCATCTCCCAAATAAGTTAAAGAGCTTAAAATTCCAATCCGGTCAAGTTCACCAGATGTCACAAAACTAAAGCCTATGTTGTTCGCTCAATTTTGATATTCTCCAAAGTCACTAAACTTTTATTTCAGTTCAATTTGAGTCATTCCGTTTGAACTTCATATTTTGCACGAAGTATATATTGATATGCTAAAATAATCTTTCCTCAAAAAAAAAAAGTATGTGAAATAATCAGCCCCTTCACATGTCAAGTGCGTATGACTAACTTCTTTTTCAAAACTATATGGAACTGCATAAAATAATTTGCACGATTTCAATGATGGTGACTTGTGTAAATCATTTTTTTTTCCCAAAATACCACTATGAAACAATTTGTTCGACCTATAGTTGTTGAATGGATTGACAAAACTATTTCATGATTAGTCTGAAAATTCAATGTCAAATGAATGGAGTGACTATCTGGACCCATATATAAAAATGTTGGGTCATTCTGGAGGCACAAACCAACGTTGAGCAATCGAATTAAATGATGGTGACTTGTGTAAATCATATTTTTTTCCCAAAATACCACTATGAAACAATTTGTTCCACCTATAGCTGTTGAATGGATCCAATAAATTGACAAAACTATTTCATGATTAGTCTGAAATTTCAACGTCAAATGAATGGAGTGACTATCTGGACCCATATATAAAAATGTTGGGTCGTTCTGGAGGCACAAACCAACGTTGAGCGATCGAATTAAATTAGGGTTTCTTTACGACTTCATGTGAAATTCCCTTTCTTTTTCCTAAGGAGATTTAATTGACAAACGTGAGTAGAACATAATAACAACAGGTAAAGTGTCCTAAAGTATGGCAGACACCAGACAGTGATGCTATAGAAAGATGATAACAAATGCAAAAGAAAGCTACAAGTACTTGACTATGATTATACTAGAACTTTCTAATATACACCATTCGAGAATGAACACTTGACCGAGAAAGAGTTCCTAGTAACATGAAAATATAAATATATGGATTTCAGTAGATAGTAATCAACAAATTACAGTCTAGTTCTCCAATAAGTCAAGTCTTTGATTCAAAAATTAAGTTTATAGAAACAAGAATCTGACTTGCACGATTCTATTTTCACTAACATTTTTTGAAACAGAGACATTTCAAATTAGAGTCAACCAGCCTCAGGCACGGGACTGCTTTTAGAGTTCTCTTTTTAAATTGTTTTGTTCAAGAAGAGAAGCCACGGCCAGAGAAATTGTAACTTTATTCTAAATTACAATTAGGAGTCATGAAGAATATGCATTTTTTAAGCTTGGGCCAATGATACTTCAACAAAAATATCATTTTAATAAATTTCATCAGCATTTTGGACCATACAAATACACTTGTCCAATATTGCATTTGATTTACATATTGCATTTGATTTACATGCCAAAGTTCATTTGTATTCTATTAATCCTTGTAAGGCAATTGAAAGTACAAAACTTTAACCAGCAAAAAGCCAAAAAAAACAGAATAAGTGCATACCTCTAAAGGAACCACAGCTGAAGGGAATAACTCGGCCACACCATCAAACGGGTTGGTTAAATTAGGAAGCTCTTCTATAGTTGAGTTTTGGACCCAAACCTTGGTGGGAAGAACCTGGAAAAGAAAACCAAAGCCATGAGATCATAGGTATGAAAATAAAGAGGGAGGCTTCACAGAAATTATATCTATACTGGTCCTTTTGCGGCACCATGACGGTGGATTCTACTAACTGCACCAACAGTCAGCATGGTGACCTTTTTGTGTCTCATGCATAAAATGATCAACAGACCATGATGTATGGTCCAATAGAAAGATGGAAAACTGGTCAAATGGGAGTGCTTCAGAAATTAAATTAAATTTCAGCATTTCTATCTTAGGGAATTGGTTTGTGAGTTTAGCGAACTAAAGCCAGACCCTAGATATATAAACAAATAAGCGATGCGGTTCCAATATCAAATTATGTAGGATCATGTTGATGTTATTCGAGATCAGTAATCAATCATCCAGGTTGGGGAATCTCTCAGTGTTCTTTTGTCTGATCAGTTTGTGGTACATATGATTTATGAGTGGGCACTTTTATGTAACTGAATTTAATAGTCATGATTGCATCCAAGTAATAGGGACGGATATGTAACACATTCTTATTTTTATTGTAGGGTTATAGTAAATTTTTTATCTCGTGTCCGTCCGTTTATGTTATAATTTTTTATTAAGTTAACTTCCATGCCGCCTTCAGTGCAACCAGTGGGTTCAAGTATGGCGATCATGCTGATAAGACCCTCAAGTTGAATGAATTAGAAAAAGGACCCTAGAGCCTATAAAACTGAGAAAAGACTTGTAGAAATTTGGGGAAGTAATATCGGTACATAAATAAACAAAAACGGTGTATGATACCTCAGAAGTGTCATCAATTGCGAAAGGATTCGTTGTTTGAGGTTCTTGTGCCGCAGTACTTGGCTCTGAAAATTTTGCATTTCCAGTGTTATTCTCAAAGGAGAGCCATGACTGCAAAATCGTTAAATTAGTTAGTATTAATTATTAAGGTTTATCATATATTATCAAAGAGGAACAAGACTCTTTTTAAACCTTCAATAAAAAATGCTCCCTGGTTCATGAAAGCCGATACCTGGGAATTGCTGGTAGCAGAATATGGTATCTCGATTTTGTCAAACCCACTAAAAGCATGTTCTGAAGCCATGCTTGAACTTGTATCCTCAAAAGCATTCCAAGCCTGTTTAAAGCGAGTTTGTGAGATTCTGTGGAAGTGTAGGAATAATTAACAAACCTGCTAGATTCTCTCACCTGAGCGTTATTACTTGTCAGCTCAGAGGACGATATGGGGCCGTTGAAATCCCCAGAAAATAGCTCTGTTAAAGGAGCAAAAGTTTCATTGCTAGAAGGAACTTTATGAGATGAGTTAAACCCATTTGTATGAGGAGGGGATTTTATAGGAGGGGAGTCAAAGGTAGCCCATCCAACATTTTCTGACGAGGGCTGTGAATTGACATGAGCAAAAAGATCTATGGGTGGGTCTGGAGAAACTGTAGCAGGCTTTTGCAATGTCGGTTCATCAAAAAGATCACGAGATGCATCAGTAAAAGCACCAGAATCAGCCGATTTAAAAGAGGCAGAATCAAAGGATCCAACGCTGCCAGATGATGCCGTTCTCTGAGAACAAAAGAACAATTGTTAAAAAACTTCCAAGTCCCTTTCAAAAAAATTGACTTTAAGAAGTAAATCCTGGCAAACACAGGCAACAACAAACGGACCAGCTTGTACTAAATAGGCAAAAACAATATATAAAAAAAGACTAATATACTAACAAACCAAAGGGTAAAGAACGACTTGAATGGAAAACTTTTGTATGCTTATGCCTAATTTATCAAAATGCTGAAAATAACTTAGCTTGCCCAAAGGGTAAAGAACAACTTGAATGGAAAACTTTCGTATGCTTATGCCTAATTTATCAAAATGCTGAAAATAACTTAGCTTGCCTTAGTATGAAGAGTTCCATTTGGATTGCTCTTAGAATGTAAATCTTGAAAATTTGGAGACTGGCCTGCAAGCACAAATGGGTCACCAGGGCTGGAAGCAGAGAAATCCGAAACCCGAGAACCACAACTCTCATTTCCAAATCTTTCATCATAAGTTTGCTCCGGCTGACTCAGTGAGCTGCTTAAAAAGCTAGCAAGCTTTCCTTCATAATTCCCTTTGTCAGAACCTGGCTTCCTAGTCAGCATAGCTGGTTGCTTCCCATAGAGTCTCTCTTCATATTGGTAGTCATAAGGTGGGCTCTGTGAGTAGGAATGATATGAACTCGCCCTCCTGTGGTCTTCTGTTTGCTTTTTGTGATTCTAGAAAAGAGATATGTTCTCAATTTTAGCAGAATGAACATCACTATGTAAAATCAGTTGCTCATAGAGACTTCAGTTGAGATTTCATTCTTACCTGTGTGTCCCTAGGAGGCTTTTCAAAGGCTTTACCTCCTGTGTATTTCTTGTCCACATAGACACTTTTTATGAATTCTCTAATCTTGTCTGCATTGCTGTGATGTAACCACAAATTTATATTAGAGAAAGCAAATTGAGTTATGAATCTACCAAACAGTGCAAGTACGAGATGCATAACTATGTCAAAATTTCTCAATGATACAGAGTTGCAAATGAGAGGAAATAATGAAACACTAGTTCACATAAAAGAACTTAAAGTGTGAATATTATTAGCTTTGTGTTGCTTTCTTGAAAGCTCTAATATGTATAACAAAGGTTTCTGACGATCACCAGCCTAACATAAGGCAGACGTGTGGCATGCTTGAGTAAAGACGTGAATTTTCAATACCTGCTATCTGGCAATTTCATTTGCATCGGATCACAGTCTTTCAAGTATATTTCTCTAGCCCTCTGCAAATTGGAAACTCATTTCAGTTAGTAATAATCGATAAACTTAATAAATTATTAAAAACATTGAAGCCTTTGAAATGAGAATCACCTGATTGCCACCCTTTTGTAGAGCATCAACTTCTACAGAGGTGAATTTAGCCATCGATACAGATTTTACGCGGTGAGTGAACTCTCGGCTGTATAGCAAGTGCACATTTTAGATAAAAAATAGAAGAACAAATGTAATGATCTGAAACATAATTATCCTGGTAGATGCAAATAGTTTGGAGATACGAAAGGGCCTTTGAGATCCAAATTTGATTTCCAAATTACTCCTCACAGTGGATCGTTTGAATTAGAATCCAAAAATTAAAAAAGAATGGAACACTTACTGTATGCCACTGCATGTAACACAGACAAATGTCCAGAAATTCGTGCACACATACTGTGGACCCTGTTTAACAAAATCATAAATATAACAATCTTAACCATTTAAAAGGCCTATAAAATAAAATAAAATAAACGGACATGAATTGCAAATCATTAGCTATCTGGTAACCTTCCCATCCTGTTGGAAACAAGGATACTACCAAATAATCACTATGCCTGTTTTATTACTAGCAAATAGTAGATACATGAAGGCATGAAGCCAAAAGAAGCCTTGAAAGAGGGAATCACCATGCTGTTGCAGTTGATACATCTTCGGTTCGGTGGAAGCTTCAATAAACCCCTGATTATCTTCTCGTTCCTCTCTTCCTCCTTTTTACTGATCATTCTCTCTCTCTCTCTCTCTCTCGCTCTCTGTACTTCACTCTTCTCTCCAATCAAAGTGGAGATCTGGTATTCTCGTGGAATTTTAATTCAAAAAGGCGCAAAATAAATCACTATTTCTTCGAGGAATCTCCTCAAATCGAAGTACTCCCTGCACGGATACGACAGATCTGGCTTTTACTTCGAAAAAGGAGGCCAAAATTAAAGGAAGAGGGAGAGAAGCCGTGGGAGACGAGGAGAGGGGAGCTTTCACTAGTGAAATGGTTTATTTGAGTGAGATAAAGAGAGAGAGAGGGGAGGTGCATTTATTTTAAGTATAATTTGTGAACAGTCTTTTTTTAATTTGAAGTTTAAAACAGAAAAAGGAAAATAGAATCTTTTGCTGATTTTCTGTATCAATACTATGGACAAATTCCGAGATTTTTATTTTTACCCAAAAAAATATATATTTTAATATAATTATCCAAATTTTTGAAAAACTTAAATTTATACCCAAACCGTAAGAAAAATTTACGGTTTGCATTCGCAATTCAAACCGTAAATTTTTCTTACGGTTTGAATTCTTAATTCAAACCGTAAATTTTTCTTATGGTTTGAATTAAGAATTCAAACCGTAAATTTTTCTTACGGTTTGAACTCTTTTTTTTTTTTTTTTAAGAGAAAAATAGCTAAAATGCTGAAATGAAATATAACACAAAAAAATCGAATTGTTTTTTAAAATATTTGTTAGAAAATACGCTACGAACAGAGCCGATTTTGTGCTAAAATATGTTAAATTACAATAATTATGCCAAAAGACATGACGTCTGTTTAAATACAAACCCTAAAACAGAAAATATATATAAAAGATACATCAAAGACCCTAAAAACTCTAAAATTATAAAGAAATGTTCAAAAGTCCATGAAGGAAGACTCGGATCGCGAATCTGAGCCCGCAAATGGGCGAAACGGATCGTAGATGGGTTTCGGATCGGGTTTTGGGTTGTGGAGTTCCTGTCAAAATTTCAGCCCGATCCGACGGACGGATCAAAAGTTACGCTCCTTTTAGTAAATTTATGAAAGATGCCAGAAAATCGGCCCAATTCATACGTAATTTAGCGTAATTTACCGTATTTTAGCATAATTCTACATAATTATTGTAATTTCAGCATTTTAGTAAATTTACCGTATTTTAGCATAATTATTGTAATTTACCGTATTTTAGCATAAAATCGGCTCTGTTCGTAGCGTATTTTCTAACAAATATTTTAAAAAACAATTCGATTTTTTTGTGTTATATTTCATTTCAGCATTTTAGCTATTTTTCTCTTAAAAAAAAAAAAAAAAAAAGAGTTCAAACCGTAAGAAAAATTTACGGTTTGAATTAAGAATTGAAACCGTAAGAAAAATTTACGGTTTGAATTCCGAATTCAAACCGTAAATTTTTCTTACGGTTTGGGTATAAATTTAAATTTTTCAAAAATTTGGATAATTATATTAAAATATATTTTTTTTTGGGTAAAAATAAAAATCTCGGGGACAAATTTGTGGAAGTTGTAACGGCTATGTGAACCGAAATCATTTTTCAATCATATATTAATCGGGCGTTCACATGTCCATTTCAAAACTCATCTTACACAAATGATCTGTTACGGAGAATTTGGAAGGGAACGGCTCTATATCGATCCTATCCGGTCTGCGAAATCAGGAGCCGTTCAATGTCCAAACAAAAAACTAAAAATATTCAATGTCCAAATCATTTTTTAAGTTCACTATTTTTTAGAAATTAAGATCTCTAAAGTTTCTAATTTTTACATCTCTAAAATTAATTTTAGAGTTTCTATTAAGAAATGTCAGCAACAAATTAAAAAGAAAAAATAATTTGAGGAAATCATTTAGTTAGCATTGAGTTTATAAACAATTTTTTAATAAGAAACTTTACTGCATAGTTTCTAAATAAAAAACTCTTCCACATCACTGAAATTGAATTAGAAATTGCCACATCATATTAGAAACTCTAATAGTACCAAGAATGTAGATATTCTTATGCCACCATCCATGGTGACAAATGAATATTCAGATTCGGTTTAGCGGGGTCAAAATTTTGTAATTCGGGTATAATTCAGGTATAATTTGAGAATGATTTGGAATTATCCGGATCGGAGATCTAAGTTCCACAAGGGAGCAAAAAAAGAATTGGGAAAAGTTTGTAAAATTCGCGAATAATTCGGTCAAATTTTGGTCAACCGAATATTTCGACATTCGGTTCGCCATCACAAAAAAAAAAAAATTATTTGCAAATCTTGTGTATGCCACCATCATGCATCTATTTTGTAATTACCTAATAATAAAATTTTAAAATTGTTTATGTTAAAATAAAATTATTAGATGTAATAATTTTTTTTTTACATAAACATAAAAAATTATTATTTTTCAATTTTGTCTTTATATGAATTAATAAGTTGAAAAATTAATGTCCATAACTTATCTGTATCAATGTATTTTTGATACTAATCAATACAAAGTCGAAATGCCTTAATCATTTATATGCACATAGAGAAAATAATATAGATCAAATCTAAGAATTATATTTTGATATTTGAGTTTCAAATTTAATGTTATTAATGTTTAAAAAATAGAAATATGATGGAAGCACAAAACATAGAGGCATTTGAATCCTCCTTAATTTTATTTTAAAATAGATAGTAAAAATTAACTATTTATAAAAATTATAAAATATATAGGCAAATTTTTTAATTTTTAAATAATAGGAGTGACTTATTCATCTGTAATTAATATTTAGATCCTTCTCTGATCGCTTGGATTATTTTAGTCCTACTTTTTATGAACTTTATTATTGTTGGATATGAAAAACATGTTTTAAATGATAATTATATCAGATAGCAGGTTTAATTTTATTAATGTGGATCGATAGGTATAAATAAATAGTAAGCAACATGATATGGTAATGCTATAACCAGTAGTCAGTAGAGCTGAGTAAAATTAGTGTAGAGGATAATTCTAATTAATGAGCATGCCTATAAGTATTTCTTTTCCCCTTACGAAGTTGGTAGGTTAGCCAACGGTTATGTTGGCTGGTAGATCCGACGGATGTGGTTGTTGAACAAATATGGTACATTTGATTTTTCATTTTGCTTAAAAAAGCGAAAAATGAGAAATAGAAAATCAATAAGAGGTAGATTATATTTAATATGGAATAATATAAATGTAGATTGCTACAGCTACAGCTAAAGGAATGTGGAGCAATATAGATAATAGATGTAGATTGCCATCTCGTTCAATATATTACTAGTATCGTACCCGTGCGTTGCAACGGGACATATTATAAGATTTAACATAAAGAGGCAAATAATAAATAATAATAAAATAAACAACAACAAATGACTGTTTTAATACAACAACATTCTTTGCATGGCAGTGCATACACAATTTTTGCGTTATAATTAAATTAAATTAAATGTGGAAAGCTGCTACGTACAAAATAAATCAATAATATGCCTTTTTTGTTCTCTTCCAAAAATGAATAAGAGGTAGGAAATTCGGAAATGAGATATGCTATCTGTCTAAATTGGAAATTAATCTTTTTATGCACCAATTAAAGCTGGAGAGAGATATGGTAATAAATATTTAATGCTAATTCTATTTGCTCAATTCTTGGTATTACTTGTAACGTATCGTGTGGCAGTACGTGTGGTGAGTATGTGTTTAACTAAATTTAGACTTCTACACATAAAACATATGTATTTAATCAAAAGAAGACAGATTATGTGATTGGAGGGCTGAGATTAAATCTGAAATTTCATCTTTCAATCGTAGCCGTTGGCGGATCGGACACCTAATGTGCTTAATAATGGAATGGAAATAGGCAGCATATGGTGCTATGCAAATGCAACCCTATTAGCTATAGCTAGAATTAATTATAGATGCATGCATGGGTTGGCGACAGCCCATCAGCTAGCTGTCTTTTTATGTTTGTGCTTGCTATGCTATATATGTTGGTGTTGCACATGTCCCATGGGCCATGGATGCTATAGTGGGCTTTTTATTTTATAATTTTTTATTTCCCTCATCTGTGTTTCTCACTTTCAAATTAGCTGGAATACAAAATTTGTCGACAATATCTTTTTTATGTTAAGTTATTAAAAAGATTAGAATTGTAGATATATTGTCATGAGCGAAGACATGGTGTTTTTTTTTTTTGACAACTAATTACCCGATTCCGAGAGTAATAAAACAAGGTGATTATTGGTTTGTGGTGCCTCGCACATGTTTTATTGTCTTGTGCGCTTTTCCCTTGCTGTGCACAAGATCATGTGAGTTGTGAGTAGGCTACAAAATACAAGCTGATGTTTTCATCTCTTACTATGGACCAGACCGGTCAAACATTAATTTTGAATTAAGACCAGACAAAATTTCATTCAAAATCGGGTCTAAATTATTTGATGTGTGCTGAAATTTGTACAAACAATTTAAATTTACGAGGCCAATAAATTTTGGGCAAAAGACAAAAACCCAATTCCTGAAAAATCAAAATACATCTGCTCTCCTCTTGGAATCCTCCTCGACTGTGCAGATGTACGTCAACATGAATCCAGCATTTAATTCCAGTACCAGTTACTTCCTCCATGCGATCGCCACCGATCGACACGAACCAATTTTGGAGCCAACACCTTGCACGTGTCCTTATCATTCGCCAGCTCTCCATGATCTCATAATTTTATTCTTATCCGGCGATTTCATCTCACTTATTAATTCACTCAGGTTCTGACTTCTGAGGTAAGGCAACACACTATATATTAGAACTTAGAAGCAGCCACATAATTAGTTGAACATGGCATCCAGGCAAGCAGACCGTAGCGAGGTGCGTACCGAGACCGAGCCTAGGTTGGCCACAGATGACATTGCAAAGGCCCGAGAGGAACGCGAGCACGAGCACGAGCACGGGCAGAAGAATGACGGTAGTATTGTACAAAGTGTCATAGGTGCCATCAAGAGCACTCTCAGCAGTGCCGACAACACTGCAACTGAGAAGACATCCTTCCCCGAAGAAGGGCTCCAGGAGACGACCGAGGCGGGAGAAAATGGGGATGACGACGACCAAGATTACAACACCGTTCAGTTTGCTTGCACTTAACAAATTTCTTGGTTTAAGTTTTTGTTTGCTTCTTGTTATGGGAGGTATGAATTGAAAGAATGAAATAAAAGCAAAGCTCCCAAGTTTAATTGCAAGTTTAAAAAATATAATTAAACCAATTCATTTCAAGTACATTTAAAACTGCATGTTGTTGGCGTGTTGCTCAACTGAATACATAGCGCTATCAGCAAATTTTCATTAGCTGATAAAAAAAATATGTGGGCTTTCATTGTATTAATTTGAAGTTGCGTCACAAAAATCTGAATTTCACGGCAAAAGATTATTCTGAAATTTTTGGACGTGGGCCTACGGGCCGTGTAATCACTAAAAATAAAAATAATAAATTGGGATGTAAAATTGGGCCGTCTCCAATTACGAGATGCCTTGCACATAGGGGTCAAAACGATAGTGGTAAAATCATATCCATATCCGTATCGAATATCAGTCAGATACAGATACGGATTGAATCGGATATTTATTAAAATAATATTAAAAAATATCAAAGTTTATAATATTTATGTAATTTTAATGGTGAATAATAATATTTTTTCATAATATATATTAAAAATACGATATATATCTACTATTGGATACGGATAATACGGATAATTGAAACGTAAAACCATATCAGTATCCATATTCACACAGATATTTGAATATCGGATATCCACATCTAATTTTTGAATACAGATAATTAAAACGTTAAAGTGTAATTGAAGTGTTTATTTTTGTTATTTTCTTTTACCTCTTAAACATAATTTATATTTAATATTCATAAAAAAATATTCAGATTTCGAGAATATCCTACATGTATAATATTATCTTTTGTCACTAGATTAAAAACCGAATTTTTATTTTTTTTCATATAGAAAAGCCTATACATCCTAATTATTGTAGCTGAGGCGATTGATGATACCATTCAGTGGCTTACATGCATGTTTTTAAATTGTTCAAATTTGTATTATTAATAAAATTTATCAGTTGGCAATTATTCAACAATCTTAAAAAAAAAAAAATCAAATTAACTAATTAAAACATTTCAACAACTTACCCATGACCGTACTGAGATGCGAGTCTTCGTGTACATTTGGTTCATGGATAGGATATCACTCAAATTTGCTGGATGGGTAATTAAATTAACTTCAATTTGTACTCTACTTGGCTGTATTTCTTAATAAAACAGGAGGTACCTCCCTAATAAAAAAGAAGTTAATTATCAATGATCTCATTATGAGCTTTTGCAAGATTTGTTTTTTTTTTTTGATAGAATGAAACGTAAATCCAGTTACAACAAAAAGGTGATTGTGTTATAAGCATAGTAACAAATGAATAATTCGGGTTTGGTTCGGCAGGGTAAAAAAATTCATGATTTGGGAATAATTCAGGTATAATTCGAGAATGATTCAGAATTACAATACGAGACCTCAGTGCATATTTAATTCATTACCGATGATTTACTATACGAGATACTGCTTGTATTTGTCATAGAAGATCAGCTGTGGTAATATAGTAAAAAAGTAGACTAGAGACCGGGTGCATTTTCACGTGGGTGACTAGATGCAGAAAGGACATTGGGCTGGTGCATTTTCAAAAAGTAGACTAGAGACCGCCATTGGGCTGGTGCATTTTCACGTGGGTGACTTGGTGCAGAAAGGACACTGTGCGCAAGACAGACAAATTTTTTTCCTGAACAAAACGTGAGAAAAACGCGAATAATTCGTAAAATTCGTTAAATTCGCGTTTTATTCGGTCAACGAATAATACGCTATTCGGTTCGAAAATACTCCAAAAACAAATTATTCGCGAATAAAACGCGAATATTGTCACTATGTTATAAGTACCACAGTCTTCCCTGTAGCCTACATATGGCTATATCAGAGAACATAGTTCACAAAGCAACAAATTAATCCACAAAAGCTGAACATGCTTAATTGTTCATCTAATGTACTAACACAACCATAAAAGTCATGCATCTACTAAATACTAATAGAGTGCATTTAGTTGGAGAAAGAATAAAGTTAACTAAAAAATAATACTATTTTTGTAAGCTAACCCATATTTGGATCCAAGAGGTACTAACTATTCTTTATTTGTCTTTTATAAATTAGCTCTATTCTCATTTTAAAATTATTTCACTATTCTCACCAACCCACCCTCCATCAAAAGGCATCCTAAAAGTAAATAAGTTCTAATATGGAGATTTAGTCTCCTCAGGTGGTCCCTTGTAAAGCAACACTGAGAAGATTTTTTTGTCTATAAAAAATATTAAAAAAGAAGAGAAAGAAATAGAAAGAGTACATGTGATTTTCTATAAGTAGAAAGACCGATAGGGAAGTTACCGATAAAAAAACCTAATGTTAGAAACGGTGGGGGGGGGGGGGGGGGGGGGGGGGGGGGCGGTGGGACGCCGATCCTAATCCTGTTCTATTTTCTATTTTTTGTTTTCTCTATTAAAATATACAAAGTTTTTAAGAAAATAGATAGAGTCTATTAATAGAAAGTCTATCTATTTTCTTAAAAGAATTATATTTTAATAGAAAAAATAGAATTGGATTAGAATCGGTGTCTTCCTCACCGATTCTAACATTAAATTTTTTTAGATCGATTTCTCCCCTACCAGTCTTTATATTCATAAAGAATCACATGTACTCTTCCTATTTCTCTATCTTCTTTGATAATATTTTGTATAGACAAAAAAAAAAACCAATGAGAGTCCTTGGGGTCCCACCCTTGTAATGGAATTTTTTTTTTTGTATGAAACCTTGTAATGGAATTGCATCTACTTCTTCTGGCATCCACTCAATGTCTCACTCAACATCTCCTTTTGACATCCACTTTGAATTCCTGTTAAACACAGATGGAATACTATTCCTATTCATTTTAATTTGTCAAACATGAATATGGATAGATTCGAACACGGATATATATTCAATATTAATCGAATATGAATGTAATTCTGATATAAAGTAAAAGAAAGCTGATAACAGTACCTGCGCTACAGTATTTGCACTGTACTTGCACCATAACTACCATAACTACTTGAGGGGACCGCAAAAACTCCAACAATGAATTTGTTTCTAAAGTATTAATACGTATGTAAGGAAATATTTATACCTATGTACGGAAATATTTATACATATGAGGTGAACAAATTTTACGTAAATATTATTTCTCCAACCAAATCTTCCAAATGTACTTGCACTATAAATATCTGTGGGGACCACTCAAACTACATGGGGGACCATACACGTTTTTAGAGATGTTTTTTCTTCTTCGTTCAATCTCATCTATATTTCTGACGATCTGTGAGGAATTTTGCGAATCTAAAACCACAAACGTCTTCTACGTAATTTTATCTTTCAAATGAGATCCATAATGACGTACTTTTGGGCTCGTCGGCACACAAGTATTTATAACTCGTCGTGCAAGTATTTATACCTATACTTGTAAGTATTTTTTACATATGACATTGGATGACGTTTGAAAGTATTAATATCAAGTACTGCAAGTATTTATACATATGCACTGAAATATTTATACCTACGTGGTCAACTATTTTTGTTAGAAGAAGGTTGACACGGGAACAATTGGGGAAGGTTGATGCAGTGATACGGGATCCCCACTACTTCATTAGAGGAACATTGACACGGGGACGATTGGGGGACTGAAAAAAGGATAATCGTTACGCATCAAAGTATTAATATCTTATTTTTCAAGTGTTACTATCTTATCCTCCAAGTATTCATATCAATGAAGGTTAACGCGGGGACGAATGCGGGGAGTGGGAAATAGGGACCATATAATTAGTGGGGACCATAAAAGAAAAGTGTTGCAGGAATTTTAAAATAATAATTAGTGGAGACTATATAATTAGTGGGGACCATATAATATCTTTTTAGAATAATAATTAGTGGGACCATAGTACATAATTTCTATCAATAAGATGCGGGGATTTTTGGGGTACTGAATTGAGAGCACTCAAATTATTATTCAAAGTAAAATTTGTTATAGATTTATAAAATACATCAAAGTTATTATAAAGTAAATTTTTGATATAAATATTTCTTAAATAAATAGTAAGTATCAAAACATAAATTTAATTCATATCATACATATTTAATTATAATGTTGAACAAATATTTTTTATAATAAATATTAAATTATGAAATATGTATCTAGTTAGTCTTACAGTTGTATTTCGAAAAATACGAATACGAATATTTGTATGCATTCATATCTATATTTATTTTGTAAATTTAAAATTATATATATATATATATATATATCCTCATCAATATTTATTCGATAATTTAAATATTAAATATTCCATTCATTTTTATCCCTAGTCATTGGTGTTGTTGGGCTGCAGTTGCATGTTGATCCTTGTTTAGACTTATCTGAATTTAATATTTTAAATATTTAGTGTTTAACAAAAGAATCGATTTTTATCTAGAAACAAAACATAATAAAATTACATGTTCAAAATCTGAATAATTTTTTTTATAAAGATATTTTTATTTGAAAGGATTAAATTTCTTTCTTTTCTCTAGAAAGAATGCGAAAACAATTGGTGGTCATTCGGTCTTAAAATGGACAGACTAACAAATTTTGTAATTACTCGACGAACAATGTGTTTAAGTATCATTTTCATAATCTTTTAGTTTGGACCTGATATATATATACTAAAAGCTGATGAATGAATCATGTATTTAATCCTTAATTTAATTATCTCTAATAATATTTAACATTTGATTTTGTACAATTAATGTAATTAAATTAATTAGAATCTACGAATTGGGATATGCCAATTACATAAATCAAAAAAGTAGAGGGCCGCTTGGCGACAAAGGCGATTTTTAGGCGATTCTCACAAAAACAACAAAACCGCCATTAATGAAGCTTAATAATGGCGATTCTCTCTCAATCGCGTTTACGACAACTCCAATTAGTAGCTAATCGCTTCTCTACTGACCGCAGCCATCCCAACCGAACATCTCAATCTCAAATAGTGCGTACTCTTCCTGTGCCAAGGCGCGGTCTACCTACACCTGGATTAATTAAGAAACCCTCTGCTGTATGGCAAGCAACGCAACCTCGATCTACACCGCAGGAATCCCGATCTCAACTAATTCGAAGACGTGTGGAAGAAATCCGATCAAAATCAACAGTAGATAATCCTTGGTGTCTTAGATGCGGGAGTAAAGGTCACCTTGCTAGGGCATGCCGCAATGCACAATTGTGCTTTGTCTGTAATGGATTTGGACACAAGGCGACCATTTGTTACAAAATCACTTCTATTCCACCGAGATCTCCCCCAAAAGCAAGTGAGCCGCCTCACCCTCCCATAAACCCTAGATTTCGTAATACTCCGATCTTAATCCCGGGTCGCTGTTCCAGACCAAACCTTACCTCAACAATGTCTTTTCGTACCCCGATTATCCAACTGGAGGCCACTCCGCGATCCCAGGCGGTTGAGAAAATTCTTCTCCAGAGTTTCGTCCTTGATGATATTGCGGCCTGGGGACCGGAAAAGGTCGAGCAGCAACTTCAACGCACCTTTGCTCATCCCAATCATAGATGGCGCGCGTCGGTGTTTGATGATTACAAGTACCTCATTCAAGCTCCGACGGCTGTCTGGCTAGAGTCGATGGCTTCGATCGGGTTTATCCGTCTAGATGAAGTGAAATTCCCGATTGTAGCATGGGAGAAAGATTTCCATGAAGGTATCCCTCTGGAGAAAATTTGGGTAAGAATTTATGGATATCCTTTGTTTCTGAACTCTCTACAGGAATATGAAAAGCTCTTTAACCCGTGGGGTGCTTATGTGCTAGAAATCGATGCTGGGACTCATAGTGGATATGATGTCCGTTTTGTTAGGCTTAAATTGGAAATATGTGATAGAACTCTTATACCACCCAAACATTTATTACCTTATAAAAACTCTCTAGGACAACGGTGCTTCTATGACCTTGAAATTGAAATAGAAAATACCAAAACAGAAAGCCTCAATGCTTGGGCTGGTCGCAAAAGAGGGAGACCATACCCTAATGGTACTGAATTTGGACAAGAATATTCTGCTGAGAATCCAAGGGAAGTTGGTTCCCAAAGTCAGGGGGAAGGGGGTTTTATTGTGTCTGGTAATTCGTTAATGTTGCGACATACGAACAGAAACATAGGTCCTACTGAGTTTCTCTCATCTGCGAATATCACTGATGATAACCTCTTAGGTAATTTGCCAGATAATAGAGTTTTAGTAGAACTGTCACCACCAGTTAGTCTTACTGAGGATATAGTAGCTTGGGAACAACACTGCCAACAAAATAGGTTGACCGATACTGATACCACATCTGATAACACACTGACTCTTCCATCCATACCTGGGTTCCCCGACATGACTGTACCTATTGCCATTAGTCTTCCTCCCTGTTCTGAATATGGACCCTCTTTAACTGTGGCATCTGAAGAGGAAATTTCTGAACCTGATGTGGGATTTGATAGTGAGGAAGATGAAACCATTTTAGATAAAATTCTTAAGCACAAACTTGCACCTCACACACCAGTATGTCAACTTCAGAAGGACAAGGGGATTGCTGTGACAGCATCCCCTAAAAAGAAACTCTCTTGGGGGAAAACAAACCCATCTGTTAGTAAGAAACACAAACCTCATGCTTCACATAGTGCTAGAAAGCCAGTAGTTATGAAGAAAAAGGCCCAGCTGTCTCTACCTTGTAAGAAGAGGGGAATAGGAACTAGACTCAGAAGTGCCCGAAAAGGAGTCGGGTCTTCTCCTGAAAATGCTATATACCTGTCTGATTCTGACCCTCCTCTCCCTGAGATGTCACTGGTTACAGTTGATCAGACTACACCAACAGAGCCACTCACACCTACAGCTCAATACCAGCTAGCAGAACCAAGAAGAAGCTTGAGAGTGCAGACTCAGGAAGATCAGGGATCAATGCTGAGTAAAGCCAAGAAAAGAAAGCAAAGGGAAGGAGGAAGCAGCTCATCTGGTATGTCTTTAATTTCTACATTTCCTTACTCTAGACTCACAGTTGATCAAATAGTTAATCTGTTCTTAGTTTATCAAATTCAACTAGGCAACTCTTTAGAAGATAGTAAGACTATTATTTCTAGTATAAAACAAATGGATAGGTGTAATTTTGAGAGAGTGATTAAACAATTAGTTAGCTCTGCTAGAAATCAACAACACAATGTTATGCTTAGTGTTGATCAATTAAATGTAGAAGAAAATGTAGATTCTACTATTAGCACCAATACTTTGGATTTGCAGATAGTTCCTTATGAATATTCTTAACTGGAATTGTAGAGGTTTAAACTCTAGTAAAACTAGACAAATACTTAGGGATCTTATTTTAGACAATAAAATAGATGTTATTGCAATTCAGGAAACTAAAAAAGAAACCTTCACTAATAGATGTTTGAAGGGGATAGCACCTAGTTTAGATGACTGGATCTGGCTGCCTTCTATAGGCAGATCAGGGGGTATATTGTTTGGCAGTAATAGCTCTAAAGTGAAAATAGTTACTCATTCTTTACATAGATTTTGTATAAATGTAGTATTAGAACATAGGGCAGATAATGCCACATGGCAATTTACAACAGTTTATGGCCCAGTTCTTAGACAATATAAACAAGAGTTTTGGGATGAATTAAGACACATTAGAGATCCTAACTTAGATTTATGGTTAATATGTGGAGATTTTAATGCCATTAGAAAAAAAAGTGAAAAATCAGGTCCTAACTTTGATATGAATCTTAGTAGAACTTTCAATAATTTTGTTAATGATCATCATCTAGTAGAACTTAAACTTAATTCCAGAAAGTATACTTGGTCTAATGGTACTAGATTTGCTCTTTTAGATAGAGTATTTATTACATCTGCATGGGATTTACATTACCCTTTTAGCCATGTTCATGATCTATGTAGCTATGGATCTGACCATTGTCCCCTCCTTATCCAAACTAATAAACTTCAACAGCATACTCCTCCCATATTCAGATTTGATCCTCTTTGGATTGAACAAGAAGATTTTGTTCAATTACTTCCTAAATGGTGGAATGCCATTCCTATTAAACCTCCTGACATAGCTAAAAGCTGGGATAACAAATTGAAACAGATTAGGATAAAAATAAAAGGATGGGCAAAAAACTTTTATGGCCAAAGAAAAAGAGAAAAAAAAATATCTCAAAAAATATTACATGATCTTCAAAAAATAAAAGAAGACAGAGACTTTACTCCTTTAGAGGAAACAGAATGGATAAGACATACTAATAATTTAGAGTCCTTATTGCAACAAGAAGAGGAACTTTGGAAAATGAGATCTAGACAACTCTGGTTAGAGGGAGGAGATGCCAATACTAAATACTTCCATACTATAGCTACTCATAGAGCCAAAGCAAATTATATACATAGGTTAGAGATTAATGGTACTCTTTCCAGTAATATAGTAGATATTAAGCAACATATAGTCTCCTATTACCAAGATTTATTAGGAACATCAGGTTGTAAATTTGGATCTTTTCACTCTAATTTCTGGGATATGGATGATAAATTGACAAATTTAGAACAATGGGACTTAGAAAGACCTTTTACAGAAAAAGAACTCAAAAATGCAGTTTTTGCTTCCTCTCCCAATGGAGCTCCTGGTCCAGATGGGTTTACTTTTACTTTTTATCAATTCTTTTGGAACATAGTTAAATCTGATCTGATGCTGTTAGCCCATTTCTTCTATGAAAACAAACTTAATCTTCATAGGATCAATAAGTCTTGCATATGTCTAATACCTAAAGAAAAGGATGCCACTCTTATTCAAAAGTATAGACCCATAAGTCTAGTTAACTGTAGTTTCAAAATATTATCTAAACTCCTTACTCTTAGATTAGAAATAGTTATGGATAGACTCATAGACAACAGCCAAGCTGCTTTTATTAAAAATAGGTATATTCTAGATAATATGATACTTAGTCAGGAAATTTTACATTCCTGTTATGCTACTAAACAACCAGGAGTAGTAATTAAAATAGATTTTGAAAAAGCTTATGACAAAATACATTGGGAATATTTGTTAGAAGTATTACACAATAGAAATTTTGGGAACAAATGGATACAATGGATTACTCAGTGGTTATACAGCTCCCAATCTTGTCTTATTATCAATGGTGAACTTACTGACTATTTCTATTGTAAAAGAGGGGTTAGACAAGGTGATCCTTTATCACCTTTCTTGTATATACTTGCTGCTGATACTTTGAGTAAAATCTTTACCAAAGGTAGAATAGCTAGTGTAATTAGAGGATTAGGGCCACCATGTTTAGATAATGGAGCCATTACTAATTGTCACTATGCAGATGATACAATTTTATTCTTGGAAGCCCAAGAACAAAATGTAGAGGCTGCATGGTGGGCAATGATGGCATTTGAATCAATTTCAGGTATTAAAATGAATTATGACAAGACAGCCATGTATGCTTTACATGTAGATAGGTCTGTAGCTTTAAATCAGATTTTTAGATGTTCATGGGGAGAGTTCCCTATGAAATATTTAGGACTCCCACTACACTATAAAAAACTTATGGTAGCTGATTGGAATTACTTAATAGAAAAAATTGCAAATAAACTACAACATTGGAAAGGCAATATGCTATCTATAGGAGGTAGATTGACTCTATTGAATTCAGTACTTACTGCTATACCACTGTACTCCCTTTCAGTATATAGAATCCCCCTAACTGTGATTAAACAAATAGATAAAATTAGGAGAAAATTTCTTTGGCAAGGTAACTCTAATAAAAAGAAATATATTCTAATTGATTGGTACACATCTAGTTTAGCAAAAAACTTTGGAGGTTTAGGAATATTAGATCTTAGACAAATGAACATCTCATTGTTGCTTAAATGGTGGTGGAAATTAAAAAATAATTCATATTCTGGATTGTGGAAAATGGTACTTTTACATAAATATATACTTACTAATCCCATTTTCACTTCCCCTTTCTGGTCTGCAATTCAGAAATTTAGTCACATAGGTGACTTTAGCTCCACATATGAACCAGGTGTGAATTCCATAGTTAGATTTTGGCTCGATCAATGGTATCTGAACTGTTCCTTAGCTGTTAGGTATTACTCCCTTTTTACCAAATGTACTAATAAAAACATCTCTTTAGCTGATGTAGTTATTTCCCAGGGGCAATCAGTTCATTTTAGGGTGTCCTTGACAGGGGTAGATTCTGTTGAATGGACTGAAATTCTTCAAATTATCAGCTCTATATCCTTCACTTTGCCTCATGACAAAATTGAATGGAAATGGGAATCCTCAGGGAAGTTCTCTACACACTCTCTATATAGAATACTCAATTTTGGGGGAATACAACCTAAAAATGCACTGCTGTGGTGGCAGTTACCAGTACCCCCTAAAATCAGAATTTTCATGTGGTTGGTTTCTCATAACACTATTTTAACCAAGGATAACTTGATTAAAAAAGGCTGGAATGGAGATACAACATGCCTAAGTTGTTCCAGCGTTGAGTCGGTTGATCACTTGTTTATACAATGCACTATTGCGCAACAAATTTGGTTTTGGTTAGGTAAAAGTCAGCAGGTGATGCATCTGTGGACAACTTGGACTGATTTTATTCAGTTTGCGCTCTCTCTTCCATTAATTGAAAAAACTAGTTTTCTAATTGTGTTATGTGCTGTTAGCTGGAGTATATGGAAATATCGAAATGATCTTTGTTTTAATCACTGTCAAACTAAAACTGCTCGAACATTGATATTAAATATTAAATCTCTATGTCTTTACTGGGCAGGTAATGTGAACAAAAAATTCCAAGATGCTATTGGGGATTGGTTACCGGTTATCGAAGATGCGATTCCTCTCAACCACTACATGCCTTTAGATGTGGTGGTGCATACAGGAGCAGACCAAGGCGAGGCAGCAGAGCTGCTGCCATAACATCTCATGCGGATTACTTCTCAATTTTGCTATCTAGATATAGTTAACCTCAGCCCGATTCATTGTGGCTTAGTATTAGCAAACCTTAGCTATTTCTGGTTATTAGATATTGTTAGCTTGTGGTGGTTGTATGAACTTGTCCTTAGCTTTTGTTTTCTGCACTTAGATATATTAACTAAGATCTGGATATCTTGATGGTGAGGTAGCAGAGCTGCTGCCGTAAACACTCCTTATGTATTTACAGTATTTTCAGAAATGAAAATGGGCTTTTTTGGCCTTTTGAAAAAAAAAAAAAGAATCTACGAATTGGACATGTATCAACAAATTGATCATAGAATAAATTAAATATTTTGTGTTGCTGTATATATAATATAAAATAAATTAATTCATATATATATATATATATATATACGTGTACAACTTGTTGACTTTTTATTTCCTTATTAAGCCGGTTCCTGTTTCTCTTCAATATTCTTTGAATGCACCGGCACAGATGTCTACACGAAAATGAAACCTGCTACTACACATACGTGGATTGCCAAAGCTTTGACACGAGTCAATTTTTTAATCTGCACGTGACGCGTGTCCAAGTCGTCCTGACACTTCCCGACACTAAGCGCTCTCATACACCTCCACGTAAGGACCTTTTCTTTTCTTTTCTTTGTTTTTTTTTGAGGAAACGTAAGTACCTTTTGCTTGCTCTCCATTATATTATTTTATACTTGCGTAACTCTGTTCTCATCCTTCCATCCGTACTTTCACCTATAAAAGATCCCAAGCTCCTCTATCATCACCGATTTATATATTCTGTTTGCAACTAGCACCACAGTGAGAAGTGAGAACTAACAAAGTAAGAGAAACAAAACCTAATTGAAACGCGCATCAGTTGAAAATGGCATCCAGGCAAGCTGACAGAAGGGAGGTGCGTGCTGAGGCTGAGGCCAGGTCGGCCGCAGATAACATTGCAAAGGCTCGAGCGGAACGTGAGCATGAGCGTCTTTCCGGGAATGTCGAGGGAGTTCGGGAACAACCCGATCAGGAGCCCCGCGGTGGCTTCATACAGAGCGTCATTGGTGCTGTCAAGAACACTCTTGGCGGTGCCAGGGACACCACGGCTGAGAAGGCATCTGAGACCCAACAAACAATCGGTGAGAACACCGAGGCAGCGAAAAACAAGTTAGGCGAGTCCAAAGATTATGCTTCTCAGAGGGCAGGAGAGACGGCAGGTGCCACGAAGAGCAAGGCAGGTGAGTACAAAGATTACACCGCACAGAAGGCGGGCGAGACGACTGATGCTACCAAGGGCAAGCTTGGCGAGAACAGAGATTACACTGCACAGAAGGCGGGAGAGACGACAGATGCTACCAAGAACAAGCTTGGTGAGTACAAAGATTACACCGCACAGAAGGCAGGCGAGACGACTGATGCTACCAAGGGCAAGCTTAGCGAGAACAGAGATTACACTGCACAGAAGGCGGGAGAGGCGACAGATGCTACCAAGAACAAGCTTGGTGAGTACAAGGATTTTGCGGGGCAGAAGGCGGAGGATACTAAGAATAAGGTAGGTGAGTACAAGGACACAGCGGCGGAGAAGGCGGAGGAGACCAAGGATATGACTATGAAGAAGATGCAGGAAACGACCGATGCTACTAAACAGAAGACAGGGGAGTACACAGAGGCAGCCAAGGACAGGGCAAATGAGACAGGGGAGACGGTGAAAGAGACGAAGGAAGCAGCGGCGGAGAAGGCGAAGGAGACCAAGGATATGACTATGAAGAAGATGCAGGAAACGACCGATGCTGGTAAACAGAAGACAGGGGAGTACACAGAGGCAGCAAAGGACAGGGCAAATGAGACAGGGGAGACGGTGAAAGAGACGAAGGAAGCAGCGGCGGAGAAGGCGAAGGAGACCAAGGATATGACTATGAAGAAGATGCAGGAAACGACCGATGCTACTAAACAGAAGACAGGGGAGTACACAGAGGCAGCCAAGGACAGGGCAAATGAGACAGGGGAGACGGTGAAAGAGACGAAGGAAGCAGCGGTGGAGAAGACAGAGGACACGACTGGTTCAGTGGCAGATGCAGCTAAGAGAGCAATGGATTTTCTGACGGGGAAGAAAGAAGAGACGAAGGAAAAACTCAGTGAGACCGAAGGAGCTACAAAGGTAAGTATTTAATTAGGGGTATATAATTGATTGACATTTTATGAGATTATTTCATGGGGATTGCATTACTTATTATTTTCTTTGTAGGAGAAAATGAACCTTGCTGAAGAGGAAGGAAGAAGAGAGATGGAAGAGGCGAGAAGAAAGGCAGAGGGTGGAGCTGGGAATCAGAGAGGGAGTAATTGGCCTGCTGGAAGTGAGGGAATGGATGAGGGAGAAAGGTATTTATATTTTATATTTAATTTGAAGATTTATGATATTATCCTCCAAAGATATTAAATTGGCTGATGATATGCAATAATATTTGATTCGAATCACAACAAACAGGGAAAAAGGTGGGGGTACTATTTTCAGTGCAATTGGAAGCATGGCTGAAGCAGTGAAGGAGAAGCTTACGGTGTCGGGTGAAGACGATCTTTATGCTCGATCTGGTACTGGGTCGCGTGATGATGTTAATTTACGGGCGAAAGATGTCGATATAATAGAACCCGCGGGGAGAGATTCGAGCAATCTGGGTGAGATGTGAGATGTTTGGCATTGTAGTTCTATGTATTTTTGGGGTTTTGGCATGTTATATGCTGTTTGTATTTTGTAATTCTTAGTGTTTGTTTACCAGGAATGGGTGTTGAAACAGTGTTGTTAGTTTTTGGTTAGCAAACTACTTTGTTAGTTACGGGTCGGAGATCGATTTTGTGTTCTCTCGTGTTAAACCTAGTTTGGCCTTTTGAGGCTAGCTGTTATATATTTAAGTCGATAAAATTTGTGGTTAAAACTTTAAATGGGTTTTTGCAGGCTAATTTAGTATTTTTTTTTTGAGTGAGGCTATGGTGCTATGCATAGCACCAATGGCTAGTGTACTACGGCTCAATATGGTACTTTTTAAAATCCTAACGGTCGATCCGACCGTTCAATGTGATATCCATATGAATATGTACTTGCAAACTAAATTTTATATTTTTTTCGAATTTTTTTACTATTTTTTCAGATAGGTAGAAAAATAAGTGTTTTTTGAAAATTCTGGACCATCAAAATTCTACCTATCTGAAAAAATAGTAAAAAAATTCGAAAAAATATAAAATTTAATTTGCAAGTACATATTTATATGGTTATCACATTGAACGGTCGGATCGACCGTTAAGATTTTAAAAAGTACCATATTGAGCCGTAGTACACTAGCCATCCGTGCTATGCATAGCACCATAGCCTCACTCTTTTTTTTTTTCCAAAACCACGAGCTCTTTTTCTGTCGTAGCAGGCGTCTGTCTTAAGCGATATTGTTTTTCTTCATTCAGTATAATATAATCTCTCAAGTAATCGCATACTTTGAGAAAGTCGAATTTACTGAGCATAGATATATGTACGGGTCGCACGAAAGAAAGAGGGGAGAGCAGAACTACCATATTTATAGACTTGTGAAGAACAATGAAAAAAATCGCTTCTTTATCAAATAATTATATATGTAATACAATTTTTTTTCTGGGAGCAAGGATTTCAGTTTTTATTAATATTAAAAATTTAGTTGGCTAATATTAAAATATTTGTTTTAACCGTTTGATGTTTTTTTTGAAGGAGTTTTTAATTTTTTTTTTTTTTTTGGAGTAACCGTTTGATGTTAGATGTGATATTTATCTTCATTTATATTTTATTATAACTAGAATGGTGAATGATTTGAATCGATCATTTGGACTTTAAAAGTGTAATGGTCTTTAAAAGTGTAAAAACTGAAACATTTGTTTCACGGTTTAAGAAAAATATTTTAATATTAGTTTATATATACATATATATATAGAGCTGGGCTTAGCTAAGCTATGGAGTAAAACGACTTGGTGCTCCACGCCTCATTATTTTCATTTTGAAAATCCAAAAGACCGATTCGAACTGCTCAACATAATCTCCATATTGAAATGTGCTTGGAGACCAAATTTTACATATTTTGAAATTTTTTTACTATTTATTAAGCCACTTTGAAAATCGCTGATCCATTGGTCCAGAATTTTTTACTGTTTTGCTACTGTTCATCCGGATTAGCAATTTTCAAAGTGTCTTAATAAATAGTAAAAAGAATTCAAAAAATGTAAAATTTGGTCTCCAAGCACATTTCAATATGGAGAACAACTTGAGCGGTTCGGATCGGTAGTTTGAATTTTCAAAATGGAAATATGGCGTGGAGTACAAAGCGTTTTACTCCATGGCTTAGCCAAGTCCATCTCTCTCTCTCTCTATATATATATATATAATAGGAATTTAATTACACTATAAAATAATGACACGTTTTGACACCATATGTTTATAACAAAATATAAGTCATTTTTGTGATTTCAAACCATATATTTATAAGTCATTTTTGTGATTTCAAAGTTTAAACAGTTAAATTTGAACCGTTCATCATGATATTCATATAGATCATATTAAATGTGCTTGGAGATTAAATTTTATATTTTTTGAATTTTTTTAGTGTTTATTAAAATATATACAAAATTGTTTTTTTTTTATACAATTATAGACTTGAAAAACAAATATTTTCAAAATTTCTAAAAAAATAGTTAATAATTTAAAAGAATATATAAAATTTGATCTCTAAGCATATTTTAATATGGAGATCATGTGGAATGGTTCTAAACACATTTTAATATGAAGATCACGTGGAATGGTTCAGATCGACTGTTTGAATTTTAAAATTACAAAAATAACTTATAATATATGGAATGGTTCAGATTGTACCTCAAGGGGATCACCCACGTTAGCCATCATGTATCTTTCAAAATGTCTAGCTTTGTAAGTTCCAAAATATTCGGAGAATGGAGGTAGAGGCTAAGAAGAGCTAAGCATTAAAGCACCTCCTATGAATTAAAACTTTTACAATAATTAATACTATTAACCTCTTACGAAATAATATTACATAATGCTAATTTATCGAGCTTTCAGAATTTCAATTTTTGACTCGGCATCTGAAAATATTGAAATTTGAAATTATTTGTCTATGGCTTCCGATATCCAACAGTTTAAAACGACAGCCCATTTTCTTTCTTCCATTTTTTTTTTAAAACAAACGACGGCCCATTACTAGCTTCGAATCCAATAAACAAGTTGGGCCAAATCGACAGCGCGGCCCATTACATTGTTCCACTTCTGGAGTGTATTTATTATATTCGGGTTGACTTCATTGCTGGGATAAACCCGATTCATTTTTCAACTACTACCTCCTTCCATTCCAAGGTATCTCATTGAAGGAAGATCCAAATAAATAAAAATCGGTTCCTTGGCGGTACAGTACCTTTGGGTTGAAGACTTCCCTGTCTATTTTTCCGAATTTTAAACCTCAAAAAGTATTTTATTTATCATATCTCTCTATAAATTAAAGCTGGAACTTGTTAAGTCGGGAAAGGCTTCCGTTTTTTTCTACATTCCTCGCTCACCAGATCGACCTTTTAAGATTGAATCGGATTCGCTCGCTCTTCCTGGTTAGTTTTTACATCTTTTTTTTTAATTTTCCCTCTCTATTTTTAATGCCTTGTCCAAGTAAAAATTTGTAGAGAAATTCATGCATTAGTAAAGTAGGGTTAGGAATTAGAGTTCATAGGGGTTGGGATTGTAGAAATTAACGCCAGCAAATGCTGTGTGCTAAACTAGGGTTACTAACTAGAGTTCATAGGGGCTGGATTGGAATTCTAAAAATTACCACCAGCAAACACTGTGTACTAAATTATGCATTAACTGATATCTTATTAGGCTGGTTTATTTCTAGTTTCTGATTCTTTTAGTTAAGTGCCATGAAGGTGTTGGGTTTGATATTGAAATCGTTTTGAAGTTTGAACTGGTTCAATTGAGATTACCCAATATCTAGTACCAGTTATTTTTACAAACAACAACAAAGCCTTTAGTCCCAAACAATCCCCAGTCCATTTTATTGATTTTATTTCTATTTTAGGTTTAAATTATCAAATTGAAGAAAGCAGAAAGTAATGTCATCAAGTACATTAAGAAGGCGTCTATACCACGGAGATGTTGACGGAAGAAGAAATGAGCAAATGGACACATCCAGTGCGGATGGCCTAGATGAGCCTCTTCTTGGCAGCTATGGTGACGGATCTAAGGTTACATTGTTGATTCAAATAGAAATGGCACCTGATTAATTACCAGATTTGCAAATACCACCTACAACTTTGTAATTGATAACTAAATTAAAGTTTTTTTTTTTTCTAAATACTTAATAAGACATCATCTGCGTAAATATTTTGGACTAAGCATACCTATGTAACTTCTTTGGTTTATATTTAGGAATATGATTCCCGAGAAGAAGAAGATTGGGATTTTAGAAAGAAAGTGGAACAACAGTGGACATTCCTCTTCTCTACCTTGATAGCACAATGGGCACAGTGGTTTGGTACTTCTTTATTTCCTCTCTATGTTTGCACTAGTTAGTGGTTTGTGTATAATTCGGAAGCTGTTTTATAATTTATTTGATATGCTTATAGCAGGTTTCTGTTACCAGTAATGATCATGGGTCAGTTAGTTCAAATTTACTTCAAAAAATTTTAAGCAGTGACTACTTTTGCTTGAGATTTCTGAACTCAATCCAATTGCCCAAATTGTTGCTGGTCCAGGTCCTGAGTGTTATCTTTTGGGTTTTGTCTGTCCTGTTAATAAACATTAAGAATTAAGAAGTGTAATGCTATGTGAATAGCACATACTATTATGAATATGAGATACTATATACTGATTGCTGTTCATGAAGTATGGTAAAGCCAAGTTTTTGTAGCATGACTTGCTAGACATTAGTAATGACAAAACCATAAATATTGACAGGCTACAACTAGTGAAAATAATGATGCAAGCATAAATATAACTTGTGGGATTGCAAATTTGTCCATTTGCCCCTCTAAAATTATTGTTGGTAAGCCATTTTACCTGATCCTCAATTGTCCATATTTCATTTTATTGGTTAAATGGTTTGCTCTCCAGTTCTTCTTAAAGCTGGCATTGTGTATGTTTGTTTGCTTCTTTCTATTGTTTTTCAGTTTATCTTTTCTCCTTTTTTATTATGTAACAACAAAGCTTGCATGACCAAACCATATCAAATTAGATTTATTGTCTTTTTATAAAGAATATGTATTGATTTGATTAGAGTTTATTTCTTTTTGACATGAATTAATTTGCGGTATGTTAGGGTATTGAGACTATTTTAAGTGTCTTGAATCCAATTGTAGTTTCATGGATTAGATATATGAACATTATCTCCCACCATATCCCTTAGATATCTTGCATATTTCTTCTCTTTAGCTTAGACCTCATTTTATCCCTCATATCTTGAAAACATAAATAAGTAAATAAATAAAAACATCACCACATAACCATCCCCTGTCATTAATGAGATTCTGTATGTCCCTATCCCTGTTTTTAATAGATTATTTAACTCCCCCCCTCTTCCTCCCTCTCTTTGTGTATGCAGCAAATATCTTGACCGAATCTGGCTCGGTGTTTGGGAGATTGCTCACATTCTCTACTCAAAGTCCAATTTACCTCAGCCCTTTACAGGTAACACATAAAACAGCTTGTTGCACTCTATAGAACCTCGTCGGCTTCAAGTATAGTGGCACGGATATTGATTTATTTACTCTTAAATTTTTTTCTATCCTAATCTTTCAGGAAGAAAGGTTGAGTACTTTAAAGGAGAGATTGCAGGTTCCCTTTGATGGCTCTCTTGTTGACCACCAAGTATATCTTTATCTAAAAGCTATCAATATATTTATTTTGTTCTAAATGCCGGTCAATGGTAGTAACACATGCACGTTCAGGATGCTTTGAGGCAACTTTGGAGGTTGGCTTTCCCTGATACTACAATCCCACCTCTTAAATCTGAGGCATGGAAGGAGATGGGTTGGCAAGGTACCGATCCGTCAACTGATTTTAGGTACAACAAGCTCAAGAACAATACCTCCATGAGTTAGAACCTCCTATTTGTGTCAACTAAAAGTTTGTGAATGGTTATTTTCATGTAGGGGTGGTGGTTTTATTTCTCTGGAGAACCTTATCTACTTCGCACAGAACTATCCAGTAATGACCTCTTTTCACCTGTAGTTTTCTCTGTTTTTTTTTGGGGGAAAATAATGGGGGTGCATGGAGTTGGTACTTGGTATTGACATACTTTATTAAATATTTATGTTGCTTTCTATTACAAGAATGTTATTTTGCAGTGTGGTACTAGGTTTCCTGTGTTTTTCATTTCATTGTGTTGAATCTACTTTGGTTAAGCAGGAGTCCTTCCAGAAGCTGTTACTTAAGCAGGAAGGTACAAGAGCAGAATGGGAGTACCCTTTTGCTGTAGCTGGTATCAATATATCTTTCATGCTGATTCAGATGCTAGATCTTCAATCAAGTATGTTCTCTTGAAATATTCTTCTTTTGTGTAACAAGTAACAACGAAATGCATTATGATTTTTTTTTTCAGAGTATGGATCTTGTATTAATTTGATGTAATCGGTTTAATATAGCTGGCATGCCGAGTTCACAAGCTGGCACCCGTTTCTTGGAGTTGCTTGCTGAAGATGAAAATGCATTTGATAAGCTATACTGCGTGGCATTTCGGTTGATGGATGCACAATGGCTCGTGAAACGGGCTTCTTATATGGAGTTCAATGTACATTGCACTTTGTAGTTTTACAGTCTCATTTATTTTTTGTTGGTTCATCTTAGATGTTTTGTTTGGTTGGTTTCCCCTTACCTTATATGATTTGCACAATGTTTTCAACAGGAAGTTTTGAAGTCTACAAGAACCCAATTGGAGCGGGAGCTTGCTCTTGAAGATGTCACCCATGTAAGGGATCTGCCATCATATACCATGTTGTACAGATAACATGCTCATCTCCTAACAGGCGCTGGCTATGTCAAATCCTAGGCATGCATCATGTATACATCATGTGTGGTTAACTGGTTATGTTTTCAATAAGGGTTCTTCGTATGGAGATGTGCATGTACTAACTTACAACTAGATGCCAAATACAAAGTGCTTGATTTAATATGTACGTAGGTAAAAATTAAAGAAGAGCATCCGTACTTGACTCTTCAGATTAAAGATGATACCGTACCTGCTTTATCCTAATCCAAGTCTAAATAAAAGTAATTTGTACCAAAATGAAACAATTGCCTTCCTGACAAAAGGGGAAACAACCTAACGAGACATCAGTCTTCCCAAAAAGAAAAGAATTTACCGAACTAGTGGGCTTCATTATTGTAGTAGGCTTCTATGGGCATTTTGTGGCCTGAAAATTAAAAAATATCAATCAGGTCTTCAAATCAACACTCTTTCTCTCTAGACCAATGCTACATTGCTACTGCTCAGATAAGGAATCGAAGTGAGAGAATGTTAGGAATCGTTTTGCAAAATCCTCTCTCTTTCGTACCCGACCAAACCGCCAAATCGATCTCCTTCAAGCGCCTCCATCTCCTCCAATCAATTCCTCCTCTCTTTCGTTGCCTCGTCCTCTCTTCTGAAGGCGCCTCCTCGTCAATCGACCTCCCTGCCACAGAGAAACCTAACGCTGTCGTTTCGCTATTCTACAGCTACGGCTTCTCTGAGGATCAGGTTGAATTGATCATGGAAAATAATTCCAAGCTGCTCTCGTCATCCCCTGAGAGAACCATCAAACCTAAGCTTGATTACCTCCTCCATTTCGGGTACTCTCAATCCGAACTCATAGCACTTGTCTCCTCTGACCCACACCTCCTCGGTGTCAGCCTTGAGAAGCGAATTATCCACAATCTAAACCTTTTGAAGCAATTGCTCGGCACCGAGGAGCTGGTCAAGAGAGCCGTTGCCCGGTCCTCCCGGCTTTTGAGGTATAACCTGGAGAAGTGTATTGTACCCAATGTTGAGACCTTACGGATGCACGGTGTGCCGGATAAGAGGATCATCCAAGCTGTGGCATCATTCCCTCGTGTAATGACCCACAAACCAGATTCCATTAGCAGCGTCGCTATGGAACTCAAGGAGTTGGGAATAGATCCTTCAACTAGAGCATTCATTGTAGGAATCAACGCAAAGATTGCAATGACGCGGTCTGTTTGGGACAGTAAGGAAGCCATTTATAAGAGCTTCGGGTGGTCCGATGAAGACTTCATCTCAGCCTTTAAAAGGCATCCTTATTGCATGCTCAATTCAGAGGGAAAGATCAAGAAAATGATGCATTTCTATGTCCATAAGCTGGGCTGGGACCCGGCATTTCTATCTAAAAATCCGCTCCTGATCGATCTTAGCCTTGAAAGGCGTGTGCTTCCACGGTGTGCCGTGTTGAATATCCTTGCTTCAAGGAGATTGTTGGGAAGGGAGGCGACATTGCTTAAACTACTGCTGTTGGCAGAGAGGAGCTTTGAGGCCAATTATGTGGTGAAGTACAGTAAAGATATTACTGTCATACGTGAGGCTTTTGAGGGGATGATTGAAGAAGATTTCACAGCGCTTAGAGCATGGGATCAAAGAATCAGAAAGAATGAAAATAAGGAAAAACACGGAGGCTCGGAGTAGCTGCTGCTTCATTTTTTTTTTAAATATGATCAATATGACTTGCTCCCTTATGTGGCATAAACACAATTAAATTGTATAAAGCATGGTCAACTGGTACCAATCTTTTTGTTTGAATTTGAACTACAAGGGCAGAAAATTGTGGCTTTGTTTCCATATACAGTTGCAATACTGGCTTAATTTTCTTTCTTTAAATACAACAAAGATGTAAAATCTTCTATTTAATCAGCCTATTAATTATTTTTTGTTGAAATAGCAGCACCGATTCAAAAGGCCCAAGCCCAAAATAATTATTCTGGAATATTCAAGAACCAACTTATAAAGTCGGTAACATGAAATTGTGCTATAAATTTGTAAAGATAAGAGTATAATCTAGAAAGTGCCTATACCGACTCTAGCTAAGTTGGTTAAATGAACATGTAAAATCTAGAGAAATCAACAACCGACCTAGAGCTTGTATAAGGTGAGAGAGTGATAGAATAAGAAATACACCCAAGTCTTGTAAACTCTTGTACTCTCCAATTATAAACAATTATTAATAGAAGATAGTTTAATATTCAACATTTTTCATTACTTACAATGAGTAGCAGAGTTCCGGGATATGTCTAGGTACAAGAATTTATTCTTTGAATGCCTTTTTGTTTGTAAATCCTCCGACCAAAACGAGAAGTGGAACATAGACATCAATGTCAACGCTACCAAACCTTGGTATGTATCAAAATTCCATAATTGAAAACGATGAGATAAAAAGAAGCTGGTGTCGGAGTTGCTTGAGAATGGAGTACTCAAGCAAGTTTCTTGTTCTAAAGATAGTTGACTAACTAGAAGAGAACTTCCCTTCAATAGAAGATTTAGTTATAAGTCACAAGAAAATGTTGGAAGGTACAATTCTAGAAAAAGAAGACCACAGAAAAGCTAGCTAGCATATTGTATATTCGTATTGGCAAAAAAGATAAAAAAAACCAAGCGCGTCTAAATGCATGGTACTCCAAGAGAAAGGAGAGGCTGAGGTTCCTCATCTTCAGTTCTAGTTTCATCGTGAGTTGAATCCTGTCAAAGGAGAGTATTCATCCGAGACAATCAACTATGAATAACTGAATAACAATAATTCCTAATTTAATTTAGTTGTTAAAGTTTGAGTGAAAATGGACCAACATAATCTCCTGTATAAAGGAGCGAGAAATGTAAATATAAAAAAAAATTGATTCAGAGTCTGTTTGAGGCAAAATATGTCAGAAATTATAAAGAGAGTATCCCTTCTGTAATTGAGGCTTATCAGACTGTTTTCAGCTCTTAGATCATGGCAAGAACAAACTAAGCAAGGAGCAATCATAGCAAGAAAATCGCCTATGCCGGCATCTTATTACCATAAGTAAAATACCTTTTCTTTTTGTTCCCAAAAAATGAAATGTACTGAGGGCTCGCCAGTGCAGCAGTGTACCAATTTTTTGAATATCGTAGGTTTTAGTTTTCTTTATTTATTATGTTTAGTTGTTTACTAAATTAGTGCATCTATTAATCTTCTGCTCGCACGGCGCAACGGTTTTATCTTCTACTTGTGACTTTTGATACATATATATTACCAAGGTTCTAAATCAGAATCTGAGGTTGTTAAAATAGCTAGCACAGGTTATTTGAAAGAGATGAAAGTGGATTAAAACAATGTGAAGTTTTGATGGGATATCTCCATTCCATTATTAAGCACGTTGGGTGTCCGATCCGCCAACGGCTACGATTGAAAGATGAAATTTCGGATTTAATCTCGGCCCTTCAATCACATAATCTGTCTTCTTTTGATTAAATACATATGTTTTATGTGTAGAAGTCTAAATTTAGTTAAAAACATACTCACCACACGTACTGCCACACGATACGTTATAAGTAATACCAAGAATTGAGCAAATGAAATTAGCATTAAATATTTATTACCATATCTCTCTCCAGCTTTAATTGGTGCATAAAAAAATTAATTTCCAATTTAGACAGATAGCATATCTTATTTCCAAATTTCCTACCTCTTATTCATTTTTGAAAGATAACAAAAAGACATATTATTAATTTATTCTCTAGCAGCTTTCCACATTTAATTTAATTGAATTATAATGCAAAAATTGTGTATGCACTGACATGCAAAGAATGTTGTTGTATTAAAACAGTCATTTGTTGTTGTTTATTTTATTATTATTTATTATTTGTCTCTCTATGTTAAATCTTATAATATGTCCCGTTGGTATGATACTAGTAGGATATTATGATGTTTTGATGGAGATATTGGCTATTTTAGAAGTTTACATGGGCACACCAGAAATTTTGTTATTACATATAGAGAAAACTTTCCTGCTTTTTTGTTTGTTTGTTTATGGAACAACATAAATTATCACAGGAAAATGGTTTGGCTTGCAAAGCAAATATTCCAAATCCACTACAGCAATTAAGATACCATATATAGGCCACAAAATATAAAATATACATAAATCCATATTTGTGTAGAATTTGACTTTATTGCATGATTTGTATAACATGCATGTCTATCCCGACGAGACTAAATTTGACAGCAACAGGAATGGTCTTTATCTAAAATTGACAGGATTATTATCATATTTGTTTGAGGAATAGCGAGTAAAGAGAAGCGAGAACCCTGCTGAATGCAAAATCCATCGCCCCTCCCCCCTCCCCGCCAGGAGGAGTATCCTCTGCGGAGCGTTATGGTGCGGTGCCGTGCGGTGCTTTTAATCTGATCCGTTCGTTTTGATCGGACGGACGAGATCAGATCTTATCGGACAGGGAAATTTTAGTTTTTTATTTTCAATTCGGATAAGATCTGATCTCATCCGTCCGATCGAAACGAACGGATCAGATTAAAAGAACCGCACGGCACCGCACCATAACGCTCCGCAGAGGATACCAATTCCTCCCCGCCAGCTCCACACATTGTCCTTGTCCTTGTCCTTGTCCTTATCCTTGGAAAAATATATATATTTCAAGACTATCTACTGGGATGGGATAGTAGCATCATCAGCACTCTGAATCTATTCAAATGATTTATTAACCAGTATATTTTATCTACTTTGTGGGTACCTTCCACATGGGGGCATTGTTTCCTATTTCATTTGTTGAATCAGGTTGTTATTGTTTTGTTTTTCTCCATTTCGCCCTTTTCAAGTTCCGCATTTTTTCTTCTGCCTTATACCTCTGTTACGTATAAAGAGCGTCACAAACAATTTTGACACCCGTTATTTATTCAATGCGTTTTTTTTTTTTTAAAAATTTCAATATAAAAGAGATCGAGATAAAGAGCAAGTATATAATTGAAAACTAGAAATTCTGAGAATACTTAATTATGAATAATTAATTGTACAAGTAAATAGAAAATTACAAACTTAGTTAAAGGGATATTATATATATATATATATATGAGAATGGCTAATGTCAAAACGTTTGAACCAAGGTCCTCGTGTAACTAAGTCGTTTTCCGATTTTCAAAGTCCAAACAGTCGATCCAAACCGTTAGATGTTTAATCTATATTAAAATCTGCTTGGAAACCAAATTTTACATTTTTTGAAATTTTTTTACTATTTATTAAGCCACTTTGAAAATTGCTGATCCGGGTGAACAGTAAAAACAGTGCAACCAAATTATGGACCATGTAATCAGCAATTTTCAAAGTGGCTTAATAAATAGTAAAAAAATTTCAAAAAATATAAAATTTGGTCTCCAAGCAGATTTTAATATAGAGATCACATTTAACGGTTTAGATCGACCATTTGGACTTTAAAAATCCAACAACGACTTAGTTGCACGAGAACCTTGATGCAAACGTTTTGATATTAGCCACTTTCTGTGTATATATATATATAAAACTACCCCTCCCTCCTCTCCAAACACTCCCCGATTTGGACCTTTGACCAACTGCCTCCCCTGCAGAATAATATTAAAAAAAAAATATTTTGAACATTACGAAACACTGAGGGATGAACTCAATATATTATTTAATCTCCAGGGCAGTTTATAAAAAATATATAATAATAAATAATAATAAAAATGTAGGATACTATCTAATGCGAAGATTGATCTGTACTATGAATTTATATTTATATTTTTAAAGTTCAAACAGTCGATTCGAAATACTTAACATGATGTTTATATAAACATATAATTAAAAATCAAAATTTACTTTTTAAAATTTGCTACAATTGTTTAGATAGGTTGAAAATTACGGCATTCGGGATGTCCAGAAACTTCGGATCAGGTGATTTTTATAAATATGAAGTTTGATCTCCATATAATTTTTATATTAGAGATTATATTGAGGAGTTGAGATTGACTTTATAACTTAAAAAAATATATATATACACACATATATATAGGGTTATAGGGCTACAGGGCTACAGGCATTGAGGTTGTCAAAGGTTGCAGGCTTTGGTGTGAGAGGACAAGGGACCGGGACCCCCATCAAACCCTTCAATTATTGGACCCACTTTCATCTCCTCTAACAAGAAACAAGCGATGCTCCTATTATTTTAATTTTTATGTCAATCATATAGGAGTATAGGACCTAATAAAAACAAATTCAATGACATATTTCTTTCTTTTTTTCTTTTTTATTAATACAATGTTGGAATCTTAAATAAGATAAAAAAAAAAACTATAACATTATTATCAATCTGAATATTGAATAATGACATATATACTTTTATCAAGATAAAAAAAAAACACCCACGTTATACAATTAATTAATTAATCAAAGCAGTTGCCTTTGCTATTTTGAGAATTCAAATTGGGGGTCCAAGTTTAGAAAGTATTAAGTTTGTCGTAACACTCACGCGGAGAAAGTGAGAATGATATGCATCATTTATTGAAATGAGTGAGGTTATGGTACTTCGGCTAGTCTACTTTGGCTAGTGTACTACGGCTCAATATGATACTTTTTAAAATTCTAACGGTCAATCCGAACCGTTCAATGTGATATCCATATGAATATGTACTTACAAACTAAATTTTACATTTTTTCGAATTTTTTTACTATTTTTTTAGATAGGTAGAATTTTGATGGTCCAGAATTTGTATAAAACACTAAAAATTCTACCTTCTAAAAAAATAGTAAAAAAATTCGAAAAAATATAAAATTTAGTTTGCAAGTACATATTCATATGGATATCACATTGAATGGTTCGGATCGACCGTTAGGATTTTAAAAAGTACCATATTGAGCCGTAGTACACTAGTCATAGTACACTAGCCGAAGTACCATAGCCTCACTCTATAGAAATCATATTTAAGGATAGTGTGGAAATAAAATAATAATCTAGATCTGCCTTGTACCTCATATCTACCAGATGAGGGCTTTGCTCCCGAGATAGGAGTAGCTCCGATGACCATCGGACCTACTTTTAGGTTCAATTAACTCTAGCACCCTACGATTAGCATTAAGTATGTGCACACGAAATTGATACAGACTCGCAAGGATTTTGATGCGGATTGCACGAACTTGATGCTGATCGGATGGTCATCACATCCATCGGACCTACTCTGAATTCCTTGGATCCGTATCCTCTGCATTAACTCAAAAGGGAATCTTTTGAGTTAATGAATTTCAACCGTCTGATTTTAAATGGAGCCAATCCGGATCGTGTCTATAACACAGGGGCCCTTTAATATTAGTGCAGATCTAGTTTGCACGAATCTTGAAACATATTAGACAGTCGAGATTTATTAACTCAAAAGATTCTCTTTTGAGTTAATGCAGAGGATATGAATTCGAATTCCTTTGCTCTCACCGTGTAACCCGCTTGGCAACACATGATCTTGCCAATCTCAGCTTTACATTTTTTTTTCTATTTTCTTTTTCTATTATGCAAGCAAGCGAAGAACAATTTTTTTTTATTTTTAGAAAATAAAAAATTAATTTGTCATAAATGATATTTATTATTTTTTCTCGATTAGAACCTATCAATGATCGATCACAATTGGAGAGAGACCAACAGTTCTATTTGTATGGAAAAAAAAAAATCAATGAAACTGAATTAAATGAGAGTCTAGATGGAAGAGAGAGAAAAATAATAGGAGAGGATCCACATATTTCAAAATCTCTAATAGGATCAAACTAATAGTTCGGTCCTAGTTATTCTCGGATATTATGTGACACATACACGCTGCAACTGACGAAAAGTTCCGCGAGCAAACCATTGATTCTGTCACAGGAAATATCTCTAATGGGGCTGAATCATTTGGAGTAGGGTTAAAATGCCCTATTGGTTTTATGTCCCATCATGCCTCAATATCGTTATCTTTATTTTTAAAGTTTAAATAGTCGATCTGAACCGCTCAATATGATCTTCATATTAAAATGTGCTTGGATACACAAATTTATATTTTTTGAAACTTTTTTGCTATTTACTAAGATAGGTACACAATCACTATTTTTTGAATTTGAACTACAAGGGCAGAAAATTGTGGCTTTGTTTCCATATACAGTTGCAATACTGGCTTAATTTTCTTTCTTTAAATACAACAAAGATGTAAAATCTTCTATTTAATCAGCCTATTAATTATTTTTTGTTGAAATAGCAGCACCGATTCAAAAGGCCCAAGCCCAAAATAATTATTCTGGAATATTCAAGAACCAACTTATAAAGTCGGTAACATGAAATTGTGCTATAAATTTGTAAAGATAAGAGTATAATCTAGAAAGTGCCTATACCGACTCTAGCTAAGTTGGTTAAATGAACATGTAAAATCTAGAGAAATCAACAACCGACCTAGAGCTTGTATAAGGTGAGAGAGTGATAGAATAAGAAATACACCTAAGTCTTGTAAACTCTTGTACTCTCCAATTATAAACAATTATTAATAGAAGATAGTTTAATATTCAACATTTTTCATTACTTACAATGAGTAGCAGAGTTCCGGAATATGTCTAGGTACAAGAATTTATTCTTTGAATGCCTTTTTGTTTGTAAAGCCTCCGACCAAAACGAGAAGTGGAACATAGACATCAATCTCAACGCTACCAAACCTTGGTATGTATCAAAATTCCATAATTGAAAACGATGAGATAAAAAGAAGCTGGTGTCGGAGTTGCTTGAGAATGGAGTACTCAAGCAAGTTTCTTGTTCTAAAGATAGTTGACGAACTAGAAGAGAACTTCCCTTCAATAGAAGATTTAGTTATAAGTCACAAGAAAATGTTGGAAGGTACAATTCTAGAAAAAGAAGACCACAGAAAAGCTAGCTAGCATATTGTATATTCGTATTGGCAAAAAAGATAAAAAAAAACCAAGTGCGTCTAAATGCATGGTACTCCAAGAGAAAGGAGAAGCTGAGTTTATTGATCCGAGACAATCAACTATGAATAAGTGAATAACAATAATTCCTAATTTAATTTAGTTGTTAAAGTTTGAGTGAAAATGGACCAACATAATCTCCTGTATAAAGGAGCGAGAAATGTAAATATAAAAAAAAATTGATTCAGAGTCTGTTTGAGGCAAAATATGTCAGAAATTATAAAGAGAGTATCCCTTCTGTAATTGAGGCTTATCAGACTGTTTTCAGCTCTTAGATCATGGCAAGAACAAACTAAGCAAGGAGCAATCATAGCAAGAAAATCGCCTATGCCGGCATCTTATTACCATAAGTAAAATACCTTTTCTTTTTGTTCCCAAAAAATGAAATGTACTGAGGGCTCGCCAGTGCAGCAGTGTACCAATTTTTTGAATCTCTTAGGTTTTAGTTTTCTTTATTTATTATGTTTAGTTTTTTTACTAAATTAGTGTATCTATTAATCTTCTGCTCGCACGGCGCAACGGTTTTATCTTCTACTTGTGACTTTTGATACATATTACCAAGGTTCTAAATCAGAATCTGAGGTTGTTAAAATAGCTAGCACAGGTTATTTGAAAGAGATGAAAGGGGGATTAAAACAATGTGAAGTTTTGATGGGATATAGGATGTTTTGATGTTTTGATGGAGATATTGGCTATTTTAGAAGTTTACATGGGCACACCAGAAATTTTGTTATTACATATAGAGAAAACTTTCCTGCTTTTTTGTTTGTTTGTTTATGGAACAACATAAATTATCACAGGAAAATGGTTTGGCTTGCAAAGCAAATATTCCACCATGCTCGCAGTCTAATAGGAATCCACTAAATTTGACTTTATTGCATGATTTGTATAACATGCATGTGTATCCCGACGAGACTAAATTTGACAGCAACAGGAATGGTCTTTATCTAAAATTGGCAGGATTATTATCATATTTGTTTGAGGAATAGCGAGCAAAGAGAAGCAAGAACCCTGCTGAATGCAAAATCCATCGCCCCTCCCACCGAACCAGTATCCTCTGCGGAGTCGTGCGGAGCTTTTAATCTGGTCCGTTCGTTTTGATCGGACGGACCAGATCAGATCATATCGGGAAGGAGAATTTTGTTTTTTTTGTTTTCAATTCGGGTTTCAATAGAATCTGGTCCGTCCGATCAAAACGAACGGATCAGATTAAAAGCTCCGCACGACTCCGCAGGGGTTAACTCCGCAGATGATACGAATTCCCTCCCCCCTCCCTGCCGAATTTGTATCCAGTAGGGTACTGCACAAGAGAATCTAGTAATTTGATTCCCTAATTAGTGAATCTGGTCTGTTCTTTTTAACTTTGCACGAATCTCAAAGCATAAATAATACTGTCCCTTCCTGAATTCCGAATAGGCACCGGCTAAGAGTAAATTTGAACCGTAAAGTGATTTACTGTTCCGTGAAGTATGCGGGAGGATACAATTTCCTCCCCGCCAGCTCCATACATTGTCCTTGTCCTTGTCCTTGTCCTTATCCTTGGAAAAATATATATTTCAAGACTATCTACTGGGATGGGATGGGATGGTAGCATCATCAGCACTCTGAATCTATTCAAATGATTTCTTAACCAAGTATTTTTTATCTACTTTGTGGGTACCTTCCACATGGGAGCATTGTTTCCTATTTCATTTGTTGAATCAGGTTGTTATTGTTTTGTTTTTCTCCATTTCGCCCTTTTCAAGTTCGGCATTTTTTTCTTCTGCCTTGTACCTCTGTTACGTATAAAGAGCGTCACAAACAATTTTGACACCTATTATTTATTCAATGCGTTTCTTTTCTTTTTTTTTTTCAATATAAAAGAGATCGAGATAAAGAGCAAGTATATAATTGAAAACTAGAAATTCTGAGAATACTTAATTATGAATAATTAATTGTACAAGTAAATAGAAAATTACAAACTGAGTTAAAGGGATATTATATATATATAGAGAGAGATCGACTATGGTGAGTTGTGAAGTAAAACGTCGTTTTACTTCACGCTCCTACTCAATTTTGAAAATCTAAACAATCGATCCGAACCGCTCAACATGTTCTCCATATTGAAATATGCTTGGAGACCAAATTTTATATTTTTTGGAATTTTTTTACTATTTATTAAGCCACTTTGAAAATCGCAGATCCGGGTGAACAGTAAAAAACAGTAAAAAATTCTGGATCATTCGATCAGCGATTTTCAAAGTGGCTTAATAAATAGTAAAAAAATTCCAAAAATTATAAAATTTGGTCTCCAAGCACATTTCAATATGGAGAACATGTTGAGCGGTCGGATCGGTCGTTTAGATTTCAAAATAAAAATATGAGCGTGAAGTAAAAATGACATCTTACTTCGCAACTCACCATAGCCTAGCTCTATATATATATATATATATATATATATATATATATATATATATGAGAGTGGCTAATGTCAAAACGTTTGCACCAAGGCTCTCGTGTAACCAAGTCGTTTTCAGATTTTCAAAGTCCAAACAGTCGATTCAAACCGTTAGATGTGTAATCTATATTAAAATCTACTTAGAAACCAAATTTTACATTTTTTTTAATTTTTTTACTATTTATTAAGCCGCTTTGAAAATTGCTGATCCGAGTGAAGAGTAAAAACAGTGCAACCAAATTATGAACCATATAATCAGCAATTTTCAAAGTGGTTTAATAAATAGTAAAAAAAATTTCAAAAAATATAAAATTTAGTCTCCAAGCAGATTTTAATATAGATATCACATTTAACGGTTTAGATCGACCATTTGGACTTTAAAAATCCGACAACGACTTAGTTGCACAAGAACCTTGATGCAAACGTTTTGATATTAGCCACTTTCTGTGTATATATATATATAAAACTATCCCTCCCTCCTCTCCAAACACTCCCCGATTTGGACCTTTGACCAACTGCCTCCCCTGAAGAATAATATTTAAAAAATAATATTTTGAACATTACGATAGACACTGAGGGATGAACTCAATATATTATTTAATCTCCAGGGCAGTTTATAAAAAATATATAATAATAAAAATGTAGGATACTATCTAATGCGAAGATTGATATGTACTATGAATTTATATTTATATTTTTAAAGTTCAAACAGTTGATTCGAACTACTTAACATGATGTTTATATAAACATATAATTAAAAATCAAAATTTACTTTTTAAAATTTGCTACTATTGTTTAGATAGGTTGAAAATTACGGCATTCGGGATGTCCAGAAACTTCGGATCAGGTGATTTTTATAAATATGAAGTTTGATCTCCATATAATTTTTATATTAGAGATTATATTGAGGAGTTGAGATTGACTTTATAACTTAAAAAAATATATATATATATACACACATATATATAGGGTTATAGGGCTACAGGGCTACAGGCATTGAGGTTGTCAAAGGTTGCAGGCTTTGGTGTGAGAGGACATGGGACCGGGACCCCCATCAAACCCTTCAATTATTGGACCCACTTTCATCTCCTCTAACAAAAAACAAGCGATGCTCCTATTATTTTATTTTTTATGTCAATCATATAGGAGTATAGGACCTAATAAAAACAAATTCAATGACATATTTCTTTCTTTTTTTCTTTTTTATTAATACAATGTTGGAATCTTAAATAAGATAAAAAAAAAAAACTATAACATTATTATCAATCTGAATATTGAATAATGACATATATACTTTTATCAAGATAAAAAAAAAACACCCACGTTATACAATTAATTAATTAATCAAAGCAGTTGCCTTTGCTATTTTGAGAATTCAAATTGGGGGTCCAAGTTTAGAAAGTATTAAGTTTGTCGTAACACTCACGCGGAGAAAGTGAGAATGATATGCATCATTTATTGAAATGAGTGAGGTTATGGTACTTCGGCTAGTCTACTTTGGCTAGTGTACTTTTGGCTAGTGTACTATGGCTCAATATGATACTTTTTAAAATTCTAACGGTCAATCCGAACCGTTCAATGTGATATCCATATGAATATGTACTTACAAACTAAATTTTACATTTTTTCGAATTTTTTTACTATTTTTTTAGATAGGTAGAATTTTGATGGTCCAGAATTTGTATAAAACACTAAAAATTCTACCTTCTAAAAAAATAGTAAAAAAATTCGAAAAAATATAAAATTTAGTTTGCAAGTACATATTCATATGGATATCACATTGAATGGTTCGGATCGACCGTTAGGATTTTAAAAAGTACCATATTGAGCCGTAGTACACTAGTCATAGTACACTAGCCGAAGTACCATAGCCTCACTCTATAGAAATCATATTTAAGGATAGTGTGGAAATAAAATAATAATCTAGATCTGCCTTGTACCTCATATCTACCAGATGAGGGCTTTGCTCCCGAGATAGGAGTAGCTCCGATGACCATCGGACCTACTTTTAGGTTCAATTAACTCTAGCATCCTACGATTAGCATTAAGTATGTGCACACGAAATTGATACAGACTCACAAGAATTTTGATGCGGATTGCACGAACTTGATGTTGATCGGATGGTCATCACATCCATCGGACCTACTCTGAATTCCTTTGCTCTCACCGTGTAACCCGCTTGGCAACACATGATCTTGCCAATCTCAACTTTACATTTTTTTTTCTATTTTCTTTTTCTATTATGCAAGCAAGCGAAGAACAATTTTTTTTATTTTAAGAAAATAAAAAATTAATTGGTCATAAATGATATTTATTATTTTTTCTCGATTAGAACCTATCAATGATCGATCACAATTGGAGAGAGACCAACAGTTCTATTTGTATGGAAAAAAAAATAGGAGAGGATCCACATATTTCAAAATCTCTAATAGGATCAAACTAATAGTTCGGTCCTAGTTATTCTCGGATATTATGTGACACATACACGCTGCAACTGACGAAAAGTTCCGCGAGCAAACCATTGATTATGTCACAGGAAATATCTCTAATGGGGCTGAATCATTTGGAGTAGGGTTAAAATGCCTTATTGGTTTTATGTCCCATCATGCCTCAATATCGTTATTTTTATTTTTAAAGTTTAAATAGTCGATCTGAACCGCTCAATATGATCTTCATATTAAAATGTGCTTGGATACACAAATTTATATTTTTTGAAACTTTTTTGCTATTTACTAAGATAGGTACACAATCACTATTTTTAGAAGATTATGGACCATTAAAAAATAATGATTTTGTATCTCTCTAAACAATTAGTAAAACAATTCTAAAAATTCTAAAATTTGTTATCCAAACACAATTTAGTATGAAGATCATGTTGAACGGTTCGGTTCGATTATTTAAACTTTAAAAATAAAAATAATAATGTTGGAACATAATGGGACACAAAACTAATGATGACATTTTAACCGTACTCAATTAATTGTTTGTCCCATCTACGGATCGGAAAAAATAAAACAATTCATTTTGATTTCGATAAATTAAATTTTTGAATTTCTAAAAAAAAAAAAATTGAGCGAAGAGCCTGCTTGAGTTATATTAGTTTTTTTTTTTTCAATTTTCATATGCCCGAAAAATAAAATGATTACTAGTAGACAAGAGGTAAATAAGTACATACATTGGGACTTGAAATCTTGACTTTAGCCTCGTGCATCTCTCTCACCATTCGCCAATACATTTTAGAACAAAAATAATGGTATTATGCTTGCAAGAGCAAGTGGATAAAGAACTGTTTAATGAAAAGATGTAGTAGAAAAAACCTGTTTAATGCCCCCATGCACCTTCCCTCTTAAGTCTTGTTGATTTTGCTCTTTTTGGAAAGAGAGGTAAGGAAGCAGCTTGGCAGCGAGTCCCGGAGGGAATGAGAGTAGGTCCGATGCCCATCGGACCTACCTTGGTTCGATGGGTGTGATGACCATCCGATCTGCATCAAGATTCGTGTTCTCTGCATCAAAATCCGTGCAAGTCTGTATCAATTTCCGTGTGCATAGATCTTGATGCTAATTGGACGTTGAGAGAGCTAATTGAACCTAACTGTAGGTCCGATGCCCATCGGACCTACTCCTATCTCGTCCCGGAGACCAAGACAACCCACAAATCCAAAACTATGAAAAATGGGGAAAGCAAAAGTTCAAAGAGACACGTGCAATTCCTTCGGATTTTATATGTAACGAATAATGTGTAATTTTCTGTCACAACTCACAAGTGGATTGATTGACACTGTATCAGAGTACTGTAAATTGAGTGATATTATGGTAGTATGCGTAAGAGATAGGCTATTATGCTTTGAAAAGTAAAGCAAGTGTTTTACTTTTCGTTTATATCTTCATTTTTAAAGTTCTAACAGTTGATTCGAACTTCTCAACATGATTTTCATATTGATATGTGCTTGGATGCCAAACTTTACATTTTTCAGAAAAAATTACTATTTTTTTTAAATTTTTTGAAAATCACAACTTGTCATTAAATAAAAAAATAACAAAAAATTCATAAAAACACTAATTTTCAAAAATTCTAAATAAATAGTAAAATTTTTTCAAAAAATGTAAAATTTGGTATCCGAGCACATATCAATATAAATATTATGTTGAGAAATTCGAATCAACTGTTTGAACTTTGAAAATGCAGATATGAACGGGAAGTAAAACACCCTATTTACTTCTCAAAGCATCGTAGATTCATAATGTGTAATATACTCGTGATATAGATTCATATGCGTAATATACTCGTGATATAGATTCATAATTCAAATATCATATGGAAGCAGCATCTCAGCAGTTCTTAGTTTATGAGGGTGGTTAAAACAAATTTGATTGGTACAAAATATCTCTCTCCATTATGGAAGCAGCATCTGAGCAGGGCGGGCCCAGTGGGATGTGATCCACGTGTCAAACAGAAAGCTACTCTTTTCTCTCAAGTCACAGTAACACATAAACTGATAAACATAACACAAGTTACATTCTGTGAAAAAGTTGAGGCAGGTTTTTCAACAGACGAATCTTGTTTCCTTCCCTTTCGAAAAAGATAAAACTATATAATTTATAGTAAATTTGTAATTATTTTAAAAGCCATTTTTTATTTTCCTCCTGTCAAAAGCATAAACGCTTGCCACAAAATACACTAAATTGTCCCATCTACATACTACATTATAGGGATCCGTATCATCTGCATAACTCAAAAGAGAATCTTGAGTTATGAATTTCAACAGTCTGATTTTAAACGGAGTAAATCTGACTTGTGCCTATAACATAGGGAACCTTTAATATTAGTACAGATCTAGTTAGCACGAATCTTAAATCAAATTAGATGGTGGAGATCCATTAACTCAAAATATTCTCTTTTGAGTTAATGCAGAGGATACGAATTCACATTACCGTGGGCTTTTACCTTTTTCCATGAAGTTTAAGTATAGGATATTAGGATGGGTAGGGACGATTAAAAAAATGATAAACTTCTAATGATAGCATTTGACTCTCCAATATCATCTCTAGTATTATGAGAAGTTAATTTACAAAATATATTATTTTTAGAAATATCAAAAATAAAATGTTAGAAATCAAATTGCTCATTAATCGAATCAATGGTTCAGTTCTGATACGTCATGTTCTCTCGGAGATTAGAACGTAATGGTAATTAGCGAGTACTAAGCGGGAGTGCTTTTGTCCTTGTGTGTCAGGTCACTAGTTCTGGTGTTCCTTCCTCGGGATGAGTCCAGATTCTATGAGTACGTTTACTCTATCCTTTTCGTACTAGTTTTCTCTCTCTTTCTCTGGGTCCTGGACACCAGGGGGCCCTCGGGGGTATTTATAGGGCCTCCTGTCGGTTTTCCGGTTCCAGGTCATTTGTAAGTCCCGGTTATCAGGCCGGACTTGTTCTTAGTCGGTTCCCGGTCTAAGCCTTTTGTGAGTAAGGTTGGCAGGCCGGGTTTCGGGTTCGGAAAAAGACCGAATGTATCGTTTTCGGACTTTTGCTCAAGTGGACTTCTAGAAAGGGCCTTATGAAGCCTTTATGCATGGCCCTATCAAGTTCATAAAAATATTGTTGGCCGGTCTCTCATAAACTAACAACACTTATTCATTTAGCATCTTAATCTCAATTTTGTGATAATAACTTGGACAATAATATAATTTTGTGGATAATTGACATCTAAGTGCATACATAGGAGGTGGCTAAAAGATGGAAGAATTGAAAATTTGGCACATATATAAAACTATAAAGCGTGTTCATCTTCTCTTTATACATTAATTTAATATGCTACCTGATAAGTGCAGCACTAATTATTTAGTGGAGTGGGATGATTATAATTGGCACGGGCTAATGATTCATGATTGTGAAGAAAAATAATTATAGTGGGGATTCTCGAGTTAACTAATTAATTAATGATTTTCATTTAAACAATCTCCATCAAAGCTTGTCAATCAAGCATACTCATTAAGCGGAGTTTGTAGTACAATGACTTGATTTTGTATCTATCTAAAAAAATAGTAAAATAAATTAAAAAATATATAAAATTTGGTCTACAAGCCAAATTTAATATGGAAATGTTGAACGGTTCGGATCGATTGTTTAGACTTTGAAATCGCAAAAACTGACTCGTTATAATTTAGGCTGAAATTATAACGTTATGACATTAGCCGAACTCTATATATATATATATTTAGTGTTTTTACTATTTTTAGATATATATAAAATCACTACTTTTGAATGGTCTAGAATTGTTAGATCAGTGATTTTTCTACCTATCTAAAAAATTTTAAGAAAATATAAAATTTGATCGACAAGTAAATTTTAATCTTGAGACCATGACGTACCCATGGACACTCCACCTATACTTATAGAAGTACATAATTAAGTTAGATATTTGTTGATTAGTTATTCCTATAAACAAATTAAGAGAGAGAGAGTGAGATTCTCATTGGTTGAGAACTTGAAGAACCAAGGAGCTTAACAAATTAAGGGAACTTGCTGATTGAGACAGAAAGGGTTGATTAATTTTTAATTGGCACATAAAGCTGGGAAAGAAGGCAGCCTTTATTCCTTATAATGGCTTCACATGGTTACAGCCTCAATTGCCTCCTCTTTCCCCTTCTCATGCTTATGCTTCTCTAATTAAACAATATTATCATCCCTCATAGTCTGCACAAAGCTGTCGCTGCTTCACACTAAGCTCGCACTCTTAACAAATTCTTAATTCTGGATTATTCTACTGGGAACACCACCTCAGCCTCAGGTAGCTGTACGCAACTCTGTATTCCCTACCATACCGATTTCGAGAAAATTCGAACACAACATAGTTAAGAACACGATACGGGTACATCTTGACACGGTACATGTGTCCATAACTGTGCGTACCAACACGTGTGCTCGACATGTCATGCTTTTGCAATACACTATCTAAGGGTATGTTTGGTTGCAGGGGCGGACCTATGAAGGCCCAGGGGTAGGCAAGTGCCTACTCCTAAATTTAAATTTTTTTTTAAACCCTGTGTATTTTTATTTCTGTGCCTACTACTTCTGGTCTAATACTGTGCCTACTCCTGGCTCAGAATAATAGATTTGTTACTCTAATTTATTCATTGGCCAAGTCCGCTGCTTCGATTAATTCATTGTGCCTACCCCTGATCAAATTCCTGGGTCCGCCCCTGTTTGGTTGTAAAACAAAAATAGCTAAAATAGTCAAATCAAGAATAACTATTGTTTGTCTTATTATAATAGTCAAATCTCAAAACTCTTAGGAATAACTTATTCTAATAAGACAATATTTGAATTCACTATTTTAACTATTCTAACTCAACCAAACACCGAATTAACTATTCTAACTCAACCAAACACCGAATAGCTTAACTCTAAAAATAACTTATTCTCAATTCAAAAATACCCTAACAGTACATAGCAGCACTACTATTGATGCGTACTAATTTCTCCCTGCAGTAAAGTTAGTAAATTCGAATTTTTTTATATAACTTTGTCATCGCTATCATCATGCATGACGCATTTGTGGAAATTCCTTGTAGAGTAATATGCATGGAACGCAATAATGATAGAGGTACATGTCCAATTTAAACATTGATGGTCTAATTTGATTGGATTGAAACAAGCTGCCAAAATTATGAATAAAATAACATAAAATAGCTGTGATATCGACTATCTCACTTGATAAAGATAATATACAAAATATGACATGACTAGATATGTGAAAACTACGATGATGTTCTTAATATCAATTATATAAGATATGGTATTCCACATCCTAAACTCTCTTTTTTTCACAAATTTATCTTTTTTATTTGAAACACGTAGGCATTTTTTTTTCACACAAATTACAGTCGTGAATATGCATATATATTTTTTTCCACACAAACTTTTTCCAACTTTTGAAATATATGATTTTTTTCAAACCTTAAATTTGTACAATAAAAAATAACACAATGAGCCGTTCAAATTTTTTTGATAGAAAATATATATTAAGTGCTATTACGTACTTTAATAGTATTATTGTTTATTGAACCTGAAGTTAATCACATACATATTCTTACTTAAAATAAGGATAGAAGAACATGAGAAAATTGAAGCCTTCAATTAGAATAAATAAGGGAAAAATATATTGAAACAGATACAAAATTAATGATATAATAAATTTAATTTTTTCACACAAATTACAGTCGTGAATATGCATATATATTTTTTTCCACACAAACTTTTTCCAACTTTTCAAATATATGATTTTTTTCAAACCTTAAATTTGTAAAATAAAAAATAACACGATGAGCCGTTCAAATTTTTTGATAGAAAATATATAATTATATATTAAGTGCTATTACTTTAATAGTATTATTGTTTATTGAACCTGAAGTTAATCACATACATATTCTTACTTAAAATAAGGATAGAAGAACATGAGAAAATTGAAGCCTTCAATTAGAATAAATAAGGGAAAAATATATTGAAACAGATACAAAATTAATGATATAATAAATTTAATTTTTTTAAGAAAAATATATGATGCTGCACAAGCATGACTATCCAGATCTATATATACCATAGTGACAAGATTCGCGTATAATACCCGAATTATACCCGAATAATTCGATTTTTTTGGTGATGCCGAACCGAACGCCGAATTATTCGGTTGACCGAATTATACCCGAATAATTTGCGAATTTTACGAACTTTTCCCGAATTTTACGAATTATTCGCGAATTTTTCCCGTATTTTTCCCAGAATTTTTTTTTTTTTTTTTTTTTTGCTTCCTTGTAGGACTGAGATCTCTGATCCGGATTATTCCGAATAATTTCCGAATTATACCCGAATTATTTCCGAATCACGAATTTTTGATCTCGCCGAACCTTTCCCGAACAATTAAGTTGTCACTATGATATATACTACAAAATTTGATATGCAGGAGGTGAAAACTTAGAGCAACTTTTGTGGCATTTTCTGGCGTAGCAAATAATTAATTAATTATGTGTAGAGTGGAGACCGTTGGGACAATGAACAGAGGGTGAGGTGGGCATCATTGTTTTCTAGGGTTTCCGTATATCCTTTGTCCCCTTACAAGGCTAAATAAATCCCCATTCCCCACTACTTGCCTTATGTATGCTTTTGAAAAGAGCAAGGTGATTGACAAATTTCTAGGTAGTAGAGAGCTGCCACGTGGCAGATCCTGGTAATTAATTAATTAATTAGTCCTTTCATTCATTGGTTTTATATAATTAATTTAGCTAATCGTGCAATGCAGTAGTATAGTACCTTTGGATCTTGGACAGCTGGCCATGGTGATAGCAATCCACATGGCACAACCCCAACTATGCTTTTGATCCTTTCTTTGATGACTATACTACCAAGGCTGTACCCATTAAATTATTCTGTTAAATTTAGATCTTGACTAATCTAATATTTTATTTCTACTTTTACAAAGGTAACCGCACCAAAAGCATAAGCATCTACAACTCTAAAACTCTTAGAGTTTCTAATCTGATGTGGCGGTTGCTAAACCAGTTTCAGAGATGTAGATGAATTTCTTATTTAGCAACTTTGCTCAATAATTTCTTAATAAGAAATCGTTTATAAACTGTGACGTGGCGATCGCTGAAATTCCTTTCTCTTGCAGATATATCTTAATAAGAAATTTTATAAGCTGTGACGTGGCAATTAGAAAACTCTAATTTTAGTTTCAGGAATGTGGAGGTTTACAAATTAAAAGAAGTTTAATTTCTAAAAAACAGTTAACAGTTATTTAGAAACTCTAATAGTTTCAGCCTTTCAGGGATGTAGATGTTCTAAGAACCCAAAAGAAGGGGTAATGGGCATGTATGTATGTATGTATGTATGTATTGCATGATTCTTTTTTCTTTGTCAAATTAGCATCTTCTCTTACAAAGTAAAGAATATAGCTTAATTGGTATTAATTAGTACACTGCTAAACAATTAAAAAATCCTTCCTTACAAATAGACTAATAGAGGCATGAATAACCCTATTAAAGCATCTGAAGCTATCTTTCCAAATTTGGCGTGAGAATATGTTCCCGCTCTCCATAATCAACTGACGAAAAGGAAAGGGTTAATTTTATGAACTAACTAACTTAGTCGATAGATAGTATATTGAATTTTATATAGGGAGCGAGGAAGTGGAGGTGGAATGAAAGGTCAGGTTCCGGTTCCTGTCCTTATTGCGGGACAACGCTTTTACTGGCCCGAGGCCGAGGCAGCAGTAACCTTTAATTATTCCACAATTTCATGTGATTCTACAGTCTATTCTATTTCTATTGTGTAATTTAACCTTTAATTCTTCATAATACGTACGACTGTATAACTAGAGTGGGAAAAATGGCACGCCGGAGCCGACTCTGTCACGGAACGGCACGGCACGCGTGTCCTTCGCGTGCCGTGACTCGCGTGTCCCGTGCCGTGACCAATTGTTGGCAAAGAAGACACGGCACGGCATAGCACGGAAATTGCCTTGGTCACGGCACGAGACACGCGAGTCACGGAACGGTAGACACGCCAGTCACGATAGTCACGAGGCAATACACTAACATACCTTTCTATAAGGTATAATTTTATTTTAATTAAAATATTTACATTTAAATTTCAATTAAAATATTTGAATTTTAAAGAATCGTTTCGTTTTTTTTTTTAAAACGTTAAATGCGATCAAACGTGACTAATGCACGTTTGGTCACGGCACGTTTAGTCACGCCGTAACTCGCGTGCCGTGACACCCCTCATAATTTTTGTCACGGCACGAGGCACGTTTTTTCCACTCTATGTATAACCACATTAAAAAGAAAAAGAAAAGAAAAAGCAATTGTGTATCCGTTATGTTCTGGAGATCAGTCATGAAGATATATGTTTGTCTTATCTAAATTTATGAGTAATATATTATTTTTTAATAAAGTATTGTTTGTTGTGGATCATCTATAACGAGAGATTATGATATCTCCTGACTTGAGAAAGAGCATGATCATCTCATATGATTGAGAGAGTTAACTATTTGACTTTGGTAAGAGAAAACAAAATACAATCAAGATATCCAATGACAATTAAAATGAATCAACACGAGTTTATTATGGACTTGGGATGGTCATAAAATATTTTTTCTTGAGCCGTTGACATGTATCAATTAATTGGACCACACGCAATAACAAATTGAAATAGATTGTAAAAATACTACTCACTATTGGTTTTTATTACTGTCTCATGGTCTTTAAAAGAGGTTTGAAATTGATGAGACTAGTAGTCTAGTACTGATATTAAATCCTAACTGCTCAAACTGTGTGAAAAGAGAGTCACGTGAGTCGTCATTCAAGACACTATAGTATTGTAAAAAACGTAACGTGTCGTGTCGCGACGTGACTAACACGTTGTGATTTTGATCTCGTATCGTGTTGTGTCGTGACCGAGTTAATTTTTCACGTGCCGTGTCGTGATCAAAATGTTAAAAGGTAGTCACGACACGCGAATGGTCACACCACGTGAGTCACGCTGTGCCTAAACATGTCGTGACTCGCATGACCATTTAATAATAATTTATGTTAGTTTATTCAAGATTCACTATTAAATCAATATCAAATGGTCTTAATTACACGTGACTCGCGTGACTACGTGCCGTGCCAAAGTTTCAAAAAATAAATATAGTACGTGAATAGTCACAGCACAGAACACGCGAGTCACAGTACGTAATTGATACGCGTGTTGTGCCGTTCCGCCATGCTATTTTTCCAACTCAACCAACACACACATGAAGTTCTGATCAAACAGTTAGGGCATGTTCAACAGGCCTCAATTTTGTGAAAATTATATAAGATTGAGTTAAATTTTTCATTTTTTATCCCATCTGTTCCCACTCTAGTTCAATTTTTTGAAAAAAAAATAATCATAAGCTCAGACTCAATTATTTTATTCTCAATCTTCTCTCTCCTCTCTTCTCTCTCACACACAATAACCCCTCCTTATATAAGGAACCGGTCACCAATTTGATTTCCCATTGTGGGGACAAATCAAATGGTCCGAATCCGGATCAGTTTTTTTTTTTTTTTACAAATTATATAGAAATTATTTGTACATAATTATCAAATGGTCTTATCCGGTTGTACATAATTACATAATTATAGAAATTACAAATTACGAACGTTTATACAAACTACATGCTTATTGATCCTCTATATATAGAAATTACAAAGAATTGGGCTACGGTACTTCACGAAATAAAGTGAATGTTTTACTTCATGTATATATCTTCAATTTCAAAGTTCAAAATGTTGATCCGAACCATTCAAGTTGATCTCTATATTAAATTGTGCTTGTGGACAAAATTTTACTATTTTTTTAGAATTTTTTAAATCACTGTTTTCAGAAAAACGTGGATCATAAAAATAAGTGATTTTAAAAAAATTCAAAAAATAGTAAAAATTTCTAAATATTGTAAAATTTGGTCTCCAAATACAATTTAATATGGAGATCAACTTGAACAGTTCGAATCAATATTTTGAATTTTGAAATTAAAGATATAGACGTGAAGTAAAACATTCTGAAGGGACTTAAAGAGATCAGTCATAATTAAGACAGTAGCTTCATCTGGACCCCTACCAATGAGACTAGGACCTACTGTTACGTGGGACCTATCATACATTGTAGATTTGTAGTTGGGGAAATGAACAGGCAATTTCAGGGACATTGTAGCTGCAGTCTATATATGTGCTTTTGTGCAAGAATTCATATCGCCCACCCTTTGAGTTTGACTTTTCAATCCAGTCCGTTCTTTACTTATTGACACGAATCTTAACAGGTTCCGTGCATTGTAGGCTCAGTTCAATTGGCCTGGATTCTGATTCAAACTGAAACGGTGAGGTAATGCAGAGATCCGAACTGCTTACCATGATGCAAAGTATCACTTTATGCAAGTGAAGGCATTATTGTTTGGAAAAAGAAGAAGAAAAGATTCATCTGTTCACAAAAGTTACATCTTATTTTTGCGGCCGAAATAACAGTAAGAAATTGCACAAATCTTTAAAGGATCGTGTTAAATGCTTCAGGTTGTTTTTCTTATCTTATATAATATAAATAGATTAGTCCCTGTATATTTATGTATCCTTAATCTGTTAGACTGTACGCGTAGAGGCGTAGACTTGTCATTTCTCACCATATATAAATGCGCACCTCGGTTCAAGCTAGGCTTGGTAAAAAAAAATAAAAATTAGCCCATTTGGGATTTGTTTCCTCCATTTCGGTGGGTTCTCTGTTTTACTCTCCTTGATCGCTACATCCTTTCCAAGAGGTGATAAACTTTGCTTTCATGTCTTTATTTTGTTCTCGGTCGTTGCCACTCGGATTCCTCTCCACAGTCTTTGGTATCTAACTCACATGTCTAAGTCAACAGAGACAAAGTAAGAGAGAGAGAAAGAGAAACAAGTTGTAGCTTAGGATTGAATTGCTATCAATGCTGATTCGATCTTCTCCCCTTCTTTTTTTTTTTTATTTTTTTTTATTTTTTTTATTGTTGTGAAGGAGGTAATTAATCAAATTTTTGGAAATTTTCTTTGACATGTGTGCAGCGTTTTAGATGCAATTAAATGTTTCTTGTGATGTGCTTAGTTTACTAAGTACGGTTACTTTGTGAATTTAAAGCGGATTAGACATGTTCTCTTATTTATTAGTAATTGTTTGGAATCTCTTTCCCGGGTCTTGTCAATCTCTTTTCTTTCATTCCTTTTCAATGCGATACAGTCCATTACTGTGGTACGGTACCATCAAAGCTGAGTTTCGTTGGTAATTATTTCACCTCTGATGTACCGCCAAACTACCTCATCTAATCTCTGATCTCTCTTTTCACTTTTCCTTTCTTTCTATCATTTCCAGAGCTGAGTGGTGAACCTTATAAACCCTACATGTAGCACTTACCCCTTGCGCACCATCACTTCAATTAATGGTTACTTAATACTTAGGCGATGGCATCTCAGGGTATTGGTTCCGGTAGTATGGGTTCTCTCTCTCGGCAAAGCTCCATCTACAGCCTAACCTTAAATGAGGTCCAAACCTACCTTGGTGAACCCTTGCAAAGCATGAACCTAGATGACCTCCTTCGAAATGTCTTCTCTGAAACAGGGGACTCGCAACAACTACGGTTTGAAAGAGGTCCCACCACGATAAATCGGCAAGGGAGCGTGAACATGCCGAGTTCCCTCAGCAAGAAGACAGTTGATGAGGTATGGCGTGACATCCAGCCTACGGTGCAGCGGCAATCGTCGCTTGGTCAGATGACATTGGAGGATTTTTTGTCCAAGGCCGGGGTAGCAGGGGGGTACGCCGCGCCACTGCAACAACCGGGTTTTGTAGGGGGTTATCTGGGGAGACCCGTACCGAGATCAGTAGGGGCCGGTACAGGTACAGGGCCAATACTAGATGTGGTGTACCGGGAGGGGGGTGGCAGCATCACGGCAGTGTCGCCGGTGACTCCCGCGAGGAAGCGGGCAGTGGCAACGGTTGAAGACGTGGCGGGGAAGACGGTGGAGAGGCGTCAGAAGAGGATGATTAAGAATCGGGAGTCAGCTGCCAGGTCCCGGGCTAGGAAACAGGTTTATTTCATTTCAATTATTTTCTTTAGTCTTTTTTCATTTGTTGTTGTTGTTTAGATTTTTTTTCTTCTTCTTTTTGACTGAGTTAGAGAGAGAAGAGAGAGGGGGGGAGAGAGAGAGAGAGAGAGTTGAAGTAGTATTGTTGTTTTGGTTAACCGAAATTGGTATTGATGGATTGATAGGCATACACCAATGAGCTCGAAAATAAGATTGCGCGCCTTGAGGAGGACCTTGCAAGGCTCCGAGAGGAGAAGGTAAAAATTTGTTCATTTTAATTGGTTTCTTTTATCTGGTTTAGAGAAACGATTTGGATTAAAGATAATAGCAAAATCTGTTGGTTCAGAAGTTGTTTTTTGTAAGATATCTTGTATAATAGATCTGTGGTAACAATAGCACAGTACTTTAGTTTAAATTACCCTCTCCTAGTCAACATAAAGAATTCTAATGTTGCATGAGAGACAAGTAAAACCAGAAGATTCTGTATTCCCTGAGAAATGGATTCTTTTGGGCGTGTTCTGCCGTCTAAAGGGAACGGGTAATTTAAACTAAAGCAAAACACTGTGCGCGTGGAAAAAAAAAATTCACTCCGAGTGAATTTTTCTTTCTTTCACGGACACAGTGTTTCGCCGAACAGAGCCTTAAATGTTATGAAGAAATGCATCAGATAAAATTATAATGAAAGGCTAAATTATATATATATACAAGATGCCTGAGTGTTAGGGCCTGTTCGGACGGATTACTATGCGCGTGGGAAAAAAAAAATGAAGTCTGAGGTCGTGTTTTCTGTTCCACGCGCACAGTAATCCGTAGTTCAAAAATTTCCGAATCCCGTTCCCCTCCGTCTACCGAACAGGGCCTTATAGTATAGAGATGAGTTACTGACAAGTAGAGAGCTTAATAGGTTGTCTAAAATCGAGCCAACAAAAGGAATAAACACCAGACCTGATATTAAAACCTCCTTTTAGCAGTAGCAATCTCTGTTTATTTGATATATGCGCACCGGATTCCTTGCACATTTAAGTACCCATCATATACAAATTGATTAGCATTTGATCAACTTGCACATTTATGGATCTTTTGCCTGGCAAGTAGAACATTACTTAGCAGAAGGTTACTGCTCTGATATTATTGGATAACCCTAAGTTATGTACTTGACCCTATGCCAACAGTTTTTAAGAAAATCTGATACTTCTTGTAAATATTTCTTGTAGTTTTAATTTTTTATAATTTAGTTTTATCCCTTCAAATTTGGCAACTTATCAACTGTAGTATGACTATCTATATACATATTTTACTCTTGCAGAAGCTGATGCAAGAGGCGCAAGTACCACAACCTGAACCCAAGTACCCGATTAGAAGATTGAACTCTTGTAGTTTCTGACATTGTCTATAGTAAAATTTCTAGATTATTGAAGGTGGTGTTTTAAATTGTGTCAAGGGTAATAGGTTTTTATGTAGTGGAAGCCCTCCAACTTGAGGTTTCTATGTTCAGTATAATGTATTCTGATGATGTCTGATTGTTCCCTTAGTTAGTGCTTGTTTGTTTAATATTGATCTTCTTGGACACCTGAAATTTATACAGAACAATAATATAATTCTGTTATTAGACACTAGTTATTTTTAACAAGAGCACTTCTGTTCTCTCTCTGTTTTTTTTTTTTCTGTTATCAAGCATGTTGCTTATGTATGCTCTTATTCATTTTTCATATGTGCCATCAGTTTAGCTGTAAACTTAATATATACAATTAAAAGGTGAAAAATAATACATTTATATTATGTATTGCAAGTCGAACCTCTCGAGTGCTATTATACACCTCTAAATTACAATAAATTTAAACAATAGACATATCCTGCACAAGACTATACAACTTTTCTCTTCTAATTCCTCTGCTAAATTGGAAAATGTCACTCAATACAAGCAACCAATTGAGCCCAATGTTACTTCAACGGTGTACCTTTCAATTAGCATCATATTCTTCGTTCTCTGGAAAAATTAAGCGCAAGTCCTCATTATCTCTGTATGCTTGCACCAAAGCCGCTGCTTTGTATGCAAAGAAGCCCATTACTCCTGGCACAAGCTAATTGCCAAACAATAAGGGATGGGCTAGGGTGAGCCATGGAGTAAAACAAGTTTGTACTCCACGCAATATCTCCATTTTGAAAATCCAAACCACCGATCCGAACCGCTCAACATGATCTCCATATTGAAATGTGCTTGGAGACCGAATTTTACATTTTTTGGAATTTTTTTACTATTTATTAAGCCACTTTAAAAATTGCTGATCCGGGTGAACAGTAGAAAACAGTAAAAAATTCTAGACTAATGGATCAACGATTTTCAAAGTGGCTTAATAAATAGTAAAAAAAATTCCAAAAAATGTAAAATTTGGTCTCCAGGCATATTTCAATATGGAGATCATGTTGAACGTTCGGATCGGTTGTTTGGATTTTCAAAATAGAAATAATGAGGCATGGAGTACAAATTTGTTTTACTCCATGGCTCATTTTAGCATTTCCCAAACAATAAATCATAAATCACTCCTTGTATTTGAGAATTCTAAATTTGATGTGCAAATGACACAAAAATCAAAACGACAAAGGTTGAGTTGATAACAAATGTACCTGAAAATTTAAGATATCATTGTGGAAATGTTGTGACAAAGCCCACAATCCATACACCGTTGCAGGAATAACAAGCCTTGGTGATGAGAGAGAGACGGCAGTTCCACTAAGAAATTTTTTCAAATTGTCCCTCAAATCCTCACTAGTTATTCCAATTTTCCTTTTGACAGAGACATGATTGCAAACTAATAAGAGAACCATGATATATTTATTTTTTCTTCATTTGAGAATAAATTAATTAAAAAACTCACCTTTTTGACTTTTTCATCTGAAAAATTTCAGGAATGTCATCCTTCGATATTTTGTCTGTGTGCCAGTATAGAAGTTGAAGGTACAAACAACTGTCCAAGAAATAAACAACATTTCTAAACCAAAATCATTCAAAAAATAATAAAGTTAAACATAATTATACAAAAATAATTGAGCTAACCTGAAGAGCACACCGGCAGAATAACTAACTGCAGCCTGTCAAAATTGGGTTTAAAAAAAGGAACTACTATATTGAAATCAAAATATTTTTAAAGATATATTTTGCTAGTCCTGGCTGTCTCAGATGACAACAAATAATATACCTCAAAAGAAAGGCTTATAAGACAATACAGCGTGCACACAGCTCCAATTCCAACCGTCAAAAAAAGTAATTCGCCCTTAAGCTGTACGAAGAGGCAAGAGAATAAACAAAGAATAAGTGAGAAAAAGAAGACGAGTTATAATGCCTATTTGTGTTCAGTTACTTTAGGCCATTCCTTTTTTCGCTGTCCTTGTCTTTCAAAGTTCAGAATAATTTCCAATGTCACCAAGAAGATCATGTGTTCAAAATATAAGTAAGAAGGCTCAAATGTTGTTTTCCAAGCGTGCATACCATTATGTATGAAAATTTGAAGGCTAATTTAGTCATTTTGGTTTATGGTCGAGTGTCATCAGCAGGTTAGTTGCAAATACATCAAGTTTGTTTGAAAATGTCTAAAATTCTCTGGGGTCAGTCTAAACAAAGAAAACCCTTTGAACTATTAACAAAAACAAAATATGAGAAAAAAGCAAGTTACTGCTTCATATTTCAAAAGATTTAGTTTCTTCCTCTTGTCACTCTCATCTTGCCAATCCTGTAATTCAATACAAAATTGTCTAAATCTTACAATTCAATGCTCAAAACATTGCACATGAAGTAATGAAATCCACATTAACATAGAAGTCGAATTTTAGAAACCTTGACAGTCAATTTCTTGTTAATTGGAGCATCACTACTTCCAGAAATCCAATCTCTAGTTGCCGCAAGTCTCAAATAGCCACCATTAATATCTTCCTGTAATCAGAACTAGAACTTACATATTTCATATAACCCATCCCCAAGAATATTTGAGAAAACTAATTTTACTTGTGATACTACAATATGCTTCATTCCAAGTAAGTTCGAAAAAAGTAAAATTGAAAAGAAAGGGCCTCATTGTAAATGAGACAAAAGTACTATTAACATTTGCAAATGATACCAACAGATTTGAGATTTTAGTATCAAGTGTCGACCATTAGCTTCTTTTCTTTTGATGCTATTAGTGTGTACTGTTAAACAAATAAACATTCCCACATACTGTGAAGGTTTAGCTGTTGTGTTAAGACCGTAACAAGGAAAATATAAATAAACAATTTTCCCATATATAACATCAGGCCTTTTGTTTGTTCTATGAAAAATATAAGAAAAAGAGAATAAAAATTGAAGTGATATTAATTGTTAGATCCCAACTTCATGAGATATTGTCATGAACAGATTTGGTCGAGTATGGCTAAGTTAGATGTAAACCAAAATACAATCCTGATAAATGTTGGCCATATTTTTGCATATAGTGTAAAATATTGAGTATTTACAAAGAACTGGCAATACATGTGAACAAATCCAATTAAATTGTCCAGAAAATTAGTTACAAAAAATCTAAAAAAAGCTCAATAGCTCACATTATCATACATCTCACTGGTCGTTGCTTCGGTTGCGCCAGTTTCATGGCCATCGAATTTCAATTCATTTCTTCTTTGTAACATGTCAAAAGCTCTGGATACATAATCACCATTCATTTGCCTCTCTTTAAGAAACATTTGCATCACTTCATCTCCAACAAGCTCACTACCTGGTGCACACCCACAAGTTAATTCACCCAAAAAAACATAACAATAAATGTTTATAAATTTAATCGAACCCTACTTGGGAGGGAAGTTGGCAATGTGGATAAAACAAGGTTCCGCCTCGTACGGCCATGGCGTGTCCGGTTCCGCGCCATTAATGCACGTGCGAGAAGAGAGCGCGAATTGCCGAGTTCATAATTTCTAAAGCTAAGTAGACCAATTCTTAGTTCTACAGCCATTTCTTTTCTTAGCCAGAGAGCTCAGAGAGGAGAGGAGAGGAGATCAAAAAGCATAATCCATTGCCTCGCTGATGCTAAAAAATATCTGCTGAGCGAGAGCGACTCTGTGTGGTAACAGAAATAGTGAAATTATTGGGCCTAAGGCCTGGATCCTCTCCGGCCTGTTTATAAAATTTTATTTAGGCATTGTAGGCCTAATCACCTGACATTGTGGGCCTAATCACCTGGTATTGTGGGCCTGGATTCACTTTTTTCGATGTTAATGTAGTTTTTTCTATTATTTTTATAACATTACATAGTATTATTGTTAAACAACTTTTCACTAAAGTAAAATGCATATTAGGCTCTTCACTTTATTTATATAAAATAATGTGAAAATAATAACAAGAAAAAATTATAATTGAAGACTATGCAGAGCTTGAGCTCAACTCAAATACTTATTTTACACTTTAATTATTTTAAAACAGTTTAATATTCAATAATTACAGTTCGTGTAGGGCTTGACTCCTCTCTTATCTTCAAATAATAATAATTATTATTATAGTTCATGTAGACCTCCAATTAGACTCAAGTTTGAAGCACGGCCGCCTTGTTCTTATATTTCTACAATCTTTTAGGCCATGTGAGAGGGTTTTAGATACGAATTCAGATGAGATGTATCTAGCTAGATTTCAATCCGATTTTTTACAATTCCCTTAAAAAAATAACAAATATGCTATTGATTTTCGGAAAATTCGAAATCTGTCCTGATCGTCACCTAATACGGCGGTTGTCTTCCATAAACAACCGCCCCACAGTGTGGGCGATCAGCTTTTTTACCTTATAAATTTTCATTTTCTCTCTCCTGCCACTCACAACTCATTCATACACAGCTGAGGAGAAAGAGGAAGAGAAACGAGGCGATTTCAGATATTTTTTTATTATTTATTTAATTATTAATTTTTTTAATTAGTAGATTACTTATAAAGATTTATCATTTGACAAATATAGTTTATTCAAGAAAAATGCTAATTGCACTGCATGTGTGTGTGGGGGGGGGGGGGGGTTATGAGAGGTGTGGAAAGAGCACAATACACAAAGGATTCAAGTTATGCATTCCAGGTTAATGATATTTAACATCTTTGATTTGGAATTTTATTCATATATTTCTTTAAGTGTTTGCTTCTCTTGATTTTTTTTGTAGATGTGTCCAAAGGCAAATGCCCTCTTACGAAATGTCGGCAAAAATAATCCAATGATGCGAAGGAGCCTCCCACATATGAGAAGATCTTTTAAGCCTGTGATGGAAGTTACCGATGGGTATTATGACCACAAACGGCTCCGAGTTGCTAAATGTTGTTTTCAAGCAGAGCCGGATGTTACCCGTGGCAGCCATTGTAGATTACACCTTCTACAAGTTATATGCATGGTTTGTTGATCAGCTTGCTAGAGTCGCAACATTAAAGGCCAAGAATTAGACGCTTTCAACAAGGGTGGAGGAGAAACTATGAAAACACAAGGAGAAAGCTAGAACTATGACCTTGGTCCCGTACGGTGATGAAAATGGTGAGTACGAAGTGCAAGTCTCATATGAGTACGTTCCAACCAGACGTATACCAGATGGGACCATGGAGTTTGTCAAAAGGCCTTTCAAGTACATTGTCAATATCAAACTTGACAATACTATAACATGTACATCCTAAGGAATCCAATTAGCTCACATTCATTGTTCTCATGTTTTGGCGGTGTGCTAAGTGAGAAACTATCGCGATGATGATTATGTAGCTGACATATATCGTGTTGATTACCTTGCAAGTACTTGGGGTGTATTTTTCCATTCTTATCCCAACTAGCAGGATTGGCCTTCCCTCGTTGGTGATAGAGTACTTTCTGGATGGGAGAAGAAAACACAAGCGTGCAAACATGAACATGGACCAGATGCAATATAGGCGAATGAGACATTAGGCTAGGCATTCCACTACCAACGGACAGTGGGCAGGTATGTAACATTGCACAATATTTATATTTATTTTCAATTTTACTATCTTAATAACTAACAATGATTTGTAAATTCAAATGCAATGCAGATGTCATAAACAAGTCAATAAAAGAGAAAATGCTAGAGTTGTCACAAAGGCAACTGGTAGAAGACAACCCACACAAGGGTCGCAAGCATCTAGTAGCCGGGCAGAGACATCTAGTAGTGTTGCAAAGACATCTGGTAGTAGACCTAGAACTCGTCGACTTAGTCTTTTCAGACATGGTCGCTGATGAACTTATATGTTTAGTTGCATACTGTGAACTTATTAATTTAGATGCTTTGTGAAACTTATTTATTTTGCAACTTTCTGAGCTTATTTAGATTGCAATGTTGTGAACTTTATTTGCATGTCATTATTTAGACTATGAAATGAGTAAGTTGAAATGTCGTTTTGATAACTTGATGAAATAAAATCAAACTGACAACATAAAACCTAAACAAACACTAAATTGATGAAATAAAAGCAAATTGATAACACAAAACTTTAAATCAAAAAATTAAAAACCCTAATTCATCCAACTAAAATTGTCAAATTTGAAATTAAACTCCAATAATCTAACTTCTTAGAACGAGGATTAGTGCTAGCCTTCCCATTACAAGGAACAAAGTCATTGTCCGATGTTGGCGGCTCTGGATCAGTGACAATAGACGAAGTGCTAGCCATAAGTACAAGGAACAAAGTCATCATCCGATATTGGCGGCTCTGGATTAACAATTTTTTTTTTCAAACCATAACAATAAGGATATTCCACAAAGTCATCGTCTGAAATTTCATACTGAATTGTCGGCCTACAAAATATACCCATAAAGCATATATGACAAGGGCATATTTATGCCTCATTTCTACCTCAACCCCTTTGATCCTCTTCTTGCTACGCCACGATTATACGATCTACCTCGGTTGTTACTGTTCATCTTTTTTGCTTAAGAAGTAGCCTCAAATCTAGCAAGAAAATTAAAATAGTACAATCCAGCAAGAAAACTAAAAAAGTACAATCGAAACATAAACTACTACAATCCAAACTAACTAAAACTACAACCGAACATTAAAAAAAACTAATGTCCTCCACCCTCCTCCTCATTCTCCTCCCTTATCTCCTCTTTCTAGATGTTCTCATTGGCGTATCTCAACATGGCAATGAGGCGCCCCTCAAAGTCAGAATCATCCATAACTAGTGCATTGTGGCGCAGCATGACACAACCTACCTTTTTCCAACACTTTTTCGCCTTTACCACTATTCTATGTGCGAGTCCTCTCATAGCTTTCAAAGACTGCACACAATTTTTTTTAAATAAATTTTGGACTAACCCTAAACCCCAAAATAATTATTTTATGAAAAACCTCCACTCTTTACCTAAACTCTAAATAATTTGGACTAAAAATATAAAAACAAAATTTGAAGAACTTACATATAAATCTAAAGGACCTAAAAATTGCCTCTTTTCTCTTCTTCGTTCTCCTTAGCTGTGTTTGAATGAGTTGTGATTGACATGAGAGAGAAAATGCCAATTTATAGGGTAAAAATAGACTATCGCCATACTGTGGAGCGGTTGCTTTTCATAGACAACCGCTGGGTTGTGGGCGCAGTTGTCTATGGAAGACAACCGCCGTACCGGAGAGCGATCATGGTAGATTTCAAATTTCCATAAAATCAAGAACATACTCATTTCTTTGGGCTTTTTTACACCGACTAATGCTAAATACAAATCAGCCCAATAAAAACAAAGCCACAAACATTGTACAAAGTACAAACAAAACATAGCAAGTTAGCAACGCACCCACATCTTCATCAATGTCATCAAGTTATATCTTTCTTTTTGGCAACGCATAGACTGAAATTTTTTACTTCAACTTGAGCATTCAAAGTTTGATTGAATTTTTTACTCCTAGCATGGAATTAAAAAAGTTTCGAAGAGTACATAATGTGTTTCTTTTTTTACTTCAACTTGAGCATGGAATTAAAAAAGTTTCGAAGAGTACATAATGTGTTTTTCTCAATAAAAAATGCGAGCACATAATGTGTTTACTATGTGCTCGCGTTTCTTCTGCTAGAAAAATTCAAGCATGAACTCCATTTGTACTAAGATTCGAGATTTCACTCATTTTGTATTAAAAATTTTATTTTGCTTTTAAATCCTGCAAAAAGAAGTAATTTGATTATTCTCCTGAGTAAATTTCGACTGTATATTTTATCTCAAATAGTCTAAGCTGTACCTGAATTTTTTCCATTATATTATACTGTTCAAATTTGTTGATAATTAATTAATTAATTATCCAATGTGATTTACACAATTCTAGAGCAGATTCCATAGGAGAGGGGGACGAATTTGTATCCCCAGTAACTGAGGTGCAATAAGTAAATTCGGACCATTATTTTAAACTGACACAAATCTCAAAATAAACTCTTCATATCTTTCATAGGTATTGAATTTAGGACTGGCAAAAAAGTTCGTAGCTCGTGGCCCGTTCGAGATCAGTCCACGGCTCGCTCGGTAATAACTTGATTGTTACTGGACCGAGTTGTTACCGAGTCAGCTCGTTAGTGGCTCAGTATGAATTTGTGTGAATTTTATGTTGTTCAGCTCGGTCCAAAAATTTGTATAATTTATTTTTTCATACAACAATGTCGAGTGAGGCCCAACGAGCTAAACGAGCCAGCTCAGTCCAGGTCATTAGTGGATTGGTCTGATTATGAGCTAAGGTTTTAACTCGGCCCCATAATACCAGCTCAGTCCAGCTCGCTCGGTTGCTGAATGAGGCAATAACGAGCTGAGCCTTGCTCGGCCTAAACCAGCTCATTGCCTCTCCTAATTAAATTGAATTTGATCCGACTGGAATTAATCCAAACCGTCCATTATTTATTTTTTGTACCCTTCCAATATTTGAGGGTGATGGATCCGAGACGGAAATGATTGGTATCAGTACTATTTTTTATTTTAAAGACAAATAAAAAAGGTAGACTTATTGTTCTTGTATACTTGAAAGAAAGAGATAATAGGAATCTTAATCGCGTAATAAATATAGTTTGATTTTATGTGCTACTTTTGAAAATTGTGAGGAGTAAAGATATTTTGCCACGCTATTCATGTTCAACAACTTCAACTAGGTCAATTCTGATTTGGCGTTCAATGAGTCAAATCAAGACCAGTCTATTCATATAGGTTAGGCAGATTAGGGCTGGGCTCGGAATTTTTTTTAAAAACCATAATTAGGAAAATGATTGTTAGGGAACCAACATGATTACTCAGTTTTTTACAAAAATCATAAGAACCGAGATTGGAATTCGGTTCCAAGTTTTTTTTTTCCTGGAACCGAATTGGCATTTCGGTTCCAACTCCCATTTCACAAATTTTCGTAAGAGCTGCCACAGAAAATCCAAAATAGATCTGGACCCGAAATCCCGGCTCGGTTTTTTATTTTTTGCACTTGGAACCGAAATGAGTACTCGGTTTATTATTTTTTGCATATTGGAACCGAATTCTAATTTCGGTTTTTTTTTTTTCAAAGTTGACCACCTTGGGACCCGAGAATAATGAATATATTCGGTTTATAATTTTTTTCAAAGTTGACCACCTCGGTTTATAATTTCGAATTCTAATCATATCACGAAACTAACTTTCGGTTTTAACAAAAAAAATGAATTAAACCCGAAACTAGGATTCGGTTTCAACCAAAAAAAATGAAAAAACAAAGCTAACCCGAATCTAGGATTCGGTTCCATCAAAAAAAAAAAAAACTGAATTGGGATCTCGGGTTTTGCTCTGCACACCGAATGCCACACGAATTTTCGAAAAAATTGTGAAATGGGGGTTGGAACCGAAATTGCAATTCGGTTCCAGGAAAAAAAAAACTTGGAACCGAATTTCAATCTCGGTTCTTATAGTTTTTGTAAAAAAATTAGTAATCATGTTGGTTTCCTAACTTTGATTATTCTAATTATGGTTTTTAAAAAAAATTCCTGGGCTCGCGCTTATCCAACTTGGTTGTTTTAGTATGTTGAAGATCCTCTATTAAAGGAGGATCCAATTATACATTTTTTTTTTAACACTGTTTTTTTATAGATCAATTTTGCGATTTCAAAATACAAACAGTCAATCTGAACCGTTTAACATGATCGCCATATTAAAATGTGCTTGGAGATCAAATTTTACATTTTTTTGAATTTTTTTACTATTTATTAAGATAGTTACAAAGTTGTTGTTTTTCAATGGTCTGAAAACAACGATTTTGTAACCATCTTAATAAATAGTAAAAAAATTCAAAAAATATAAAATTTGATCTCCAAGCACATTTTAATATATCCATCATGTTGAATGGTTTGGATCGACTATTTGGACTTTGAAAATGATAGGTGTCAAAATGTGTCAAAAAAAAAGGTGTAGTTTGATCCTCCTCTTGATATTATCATATTAATATAAATAGTAAAAATAAAGCATTTATCATCCGTAACCGTATGGTATTTAACTTGTGATTGATTAACTTTTAGATTATTTTAATGATATATTTATACGGGTTTAAACGTGGTGATCATTTGATGTTGCAAATTATTATTATGAAGTGTAAGATTAGAGTAAATTTGATGTTATAAATATATTTTTATTATTTTATAATATTAAATTTGATATCCAAAATATACAGTTATATATATAACTGAGAAAATAAATAAGATAAATAACAAGATCAATTAGATCAGATTTGAATTTTAAAATTGTGGTGGTATCTGAGCTGAAATTTACATACAACATATCAATCCAACTTGATTGCATATCTATATACTAACTTCGCCATTGTGACCATGTTTAATTGCAGGTAAAAGGTGGAGTAAACTTTCTTATTTCACACTTAAGTTGTCAAACAAAAAGTAAAACGGAAAGAGTAAGATAGAGTAAAGACGGAGCAAGTTTAACTATCAACATCTTATTTTTCTAAATAAATTAATTTAAACTATGACTTAAGTTGCTCAAATAAAGTGTAAAACAGAAAAGGTAAGATAGAATAAGCAATTTAATCCTCTTTTAATTAATTTAAACTATGACCAATATCATTCGTCTTTTCAATTTAAAATTTAAAAAGAAATAACGAACTCAAGTTTTTATTCTTTTTTTTTCTCTTTCCTCTTCACTCACAATTATCCTATTATAATAAATACAGAAGCAGACCACTTAAATTGACATTAAATTTCTTCTCCAATTACATCAATCATTATGATAATTCAAGTTGCGTATTTAAATATAAGTTGTATAATACGAGGGAACCAAATCAGCTGAAATCCAAGATCCATGAACAGTACCCTGAATCCCTGAAATTCAGAATCCAACCGTTGAATTTGTTTCGAGATGCGTGCACAGAAAAATCAGCTGTTCCGAGATACGTGCACATAAAAGTTGAACGGCTGGATTTGAAATTTCAGAAATTTCAAGGTGCTGTTCATAGATTTTGAATTTCAGTTGATTTGAATCCTAATACGAGATCCAAAATATGAGGCGATATAGTGGACTCATAATGGTTTATATGTGGTGTAAACCATTGCGGCCACACGATGAAATACGCACTAATTAATACAGTCTGATTATTTTGCATGTGAAGCAAATTAATGTTTATTTTAGTTTGTATGCGTAAATAAAAATTGTCACGCAACCAACTTGGCCATGCCGTGCGATCTCGTTGGCTGCGCCATTGAATTCCTGTCTAATTTTCATCATAATTAAATGCATATCTTGCTTTGCTGTCTCAAAATTCCGTGGCACATCGTAGTTGGTTGATTTTAGTATCGCTAAAGTCAAAAGCATTATTAACGGTTAATAATTTAATATGCATTACAGATTCAATTTATGTTATAGAGGGTGCAGAATTTGTACTTATCTAAAATAAATAGTAAAGATTTTAGAAAATATAAAATTTAGTTTTCAAATACATTTTACATATTAATATAGAAAATATGGAAATATTTAACGGTTCATATTGACTATTTGAACTTTAAAAATAGAAATTTAAATCATAGCACGGTTTGGTTCGTAATATGCATATTACAATAGACTGATTCAACATAAAATTATATATTTCTAAATTTAAATATCTATAAGAAATATTCAGTCAAATTTTGAATCTGTATTCTCCACTCAAAAAAGTTTGGTACATTTTCATATTATTATTTGAAAATATGAAAGTTCTCGGTCAAATTTTGAATATATATATATATTCCCCGCCAGAAAGTCTAGGACGATGAATTGTTTTCTTCTCGAAGGTAAGAATCTACAACTAATAAATGAATGGTATGTTAGAAGTATATATATATATTGTATTATTATACATGGTATTAGTATTTAGTAAGTTATATGAAAATACTTTTCTATGCTCAATTAATTGTCCTGCATCTTTTTATATAAGGAAGTCTACAACGGCTATGATTTTAATATTCGCCACACACAAGCCATTACGGCAAATCCAACAGTCTTTGAGGAAAAAAGAAAACTCAATCCCAAGTCGATCGGACGGTCCCAAATTGCTCATTTCCTCCCATCAGCGTATTGGATTGTGTATTTGTGTGCACATACGGAGCTCTGTGTCAGCCCAAGTGGACAATGTCCTTTTCTAATTTTAATTAACAACACCTTTCGGTAGGTTGTACGTTTGAAACCCTCAGACCTCCATTTTCTATTTAAATCCTTAATTTTCAAACTTATTTTTTTTAAAAAAAATTGGTGTTTTGATATACTGATATCATATATCGATTTTTTTTAAGAAAAATTACTCAAAAGTAAATGAATACATGGTACAAACTATGTGAGGTGCCAGGCTTTGTCACGCGAATTCAATAATCATATAAAGTAATTTAAATTTTGAATTTTGATTTGGACCGATAGATTTGTTTTGACACAAATATTAAGAGGCCTAGTATATTCACCTCGGACTTAATTGGTTAGAATTCTAATCAGACGGTTCAGATTTAAACTTAAAATTTAAGTTACTTTGAAGGATATCCTTGTCATGTGCAGGGCAATACTTTTTTTACTAATCGTATGCCACATGAATCGTTGTCGCATGAGCATTTGTTTATCTTAGGGTTGGTAAAAATAGCTCGTAGTTCGTGGATTGATCATCATGACTTGTATCTGACTCGTTCGCTAACAGCTCGTTCGTTAGTGGATTAAATCGTTAACGAGCTAGCTCGTCACTAGCTCGGTTTAGAACTAACAAGTTTGAGTTATGCCTAACTCATTCGCGAGCTGACGAGCCAACTCCGTCCAGTTATAAATTTGTGTGTTTGTGTGAATTTGGTATGCATCAATTTTTTGTAAATTATGTTCGTATGAATTTGGAAATTTGGTATTTTGATATGTATGAATTTAGTTGCAAACTTAATTTATGGTAGTTAATTTGCTTAGTTGCACTTGAATTAAGAGTATTGCTCAAGCTATGGAAATGAATATATGATGCAAACTATGCTTTATTTGATGGACTCTATTATTTATTTATTTTAATTTGTATGATAGTGACTCAATAAAGTCCAGCGAGCTAACAAGCTAGCTCAGTCCAACTCTGAGCTAGCTTGTGACGATCATGAGCTACGATTCTAGTTCGAGTCCTTAATCTCAGCTGACTTGACTCACTCAGTAGCTGTGGCAAGTCGATCATAAGCTGGGTCCAGCTCGTGATGAGCCAGCTCGTTACCACCCCTAGTTTATCTCAATGAAATGACTCACCACACCGTTAGCTGCACAAATAATGTTGTTGAAAACAATGTACAAACGGGAAGCTATCTATCTGTAAATCGTCCGATCGGGATCTGATACAGATCTTCATACAGAGTTGACGGCTCATATCATCCCATCCACCAGCCTTGAATTTTACCGAGAGGCGCATGCAGGATTTTCACCAGGGTAGGGCAAGAAATTATCTAATTGGATTCAAACCCATTAGATAATCGGATATTAGGGTTCTACGACCTAGTAATTCAATATTACTATTTACCTATCACAAATTCAATCTACCAATTAAATAGGGTTCTAACTCTAAGATCTAAAAATTGAATCTACCAATCAATTAGGATTCAAAGACCTAAATTCAATCTAAAATTTCAAACCCTAGATTGCAATTTCATAAGACCTAAAAATCTAAAAAAAATGAGAAGTCTAAATTACCACATAGAAAGAAGCAAGGTCGCAAGAAGGCAGAAACATAATTTTCTTTTTTTCTTTTCGAATCAGCAGAGAGGATAAATTCTTTTCATTTTCATTTTTCTGTTCGTTTTTCTCTATTCGAGTCAGAGCTCTCCATTGTTTGCGTTTTCTTTATTTATCTTTCTGAGTCAGCGCACTAGCGCAGCTTTCCAATTAGGGAAGAGAGAGGAGAGCACTGTAGCATTCCAATTAGATTAGTGCAACTTATATTTTTTCGTTTCTAAAGTATCAATTAGATTAGCCCAAAACCTAGCTGACATCACAAGCTCAAAACCCAGTTCACATCTCTGCTGTTGGGCTCACATCAAGACCAAGATATGATAATTCTCTTTTTTAGAGTAGGACAAAGCAATAAAATTTAGTTCGTGTAAACTAAATATGAATTTTCAGAGTAGGGTAGCTGTCCTATCCTGTGACACACTGCATCCTCCCCTTATTTTACCAGTTTTGAGAAAGAAGGAATTGGAATGTAATATCCTCTTCAAAAATAAAAAAAATTGTCGATTGATAGAATACTCTGTGACTTGTAATATTATATGGTGTAGGCATATATGCAGTTAGCTCTTTCTAATTTGATTTTGCTTCTCAACTTGGTGGCAAAAGGAAGGTGTGCCTATTAATTTGGTTTTCAAAAACCAGGGGACTTGATCCACTTAAAGCAAAACTGTGGATAATGCACGTCACCATTGCCTGATTTCACTTATCTAGATACCCCAAATGCAGAAATTATATATTTAATAAGTTTTGAACTATTTTAAATGACATTTTGCCATTTTGATGGAGCACTATACCTATATATTTCTTTCAATGTTTATCACTTGATCACATCCCAATTATTTTTCTATGTAGGTACTAGATTGTCTTTTTCCTATGTCCAAATTAAATAACTTTATTTATGTTAATTTGACAAGAGTGTTATCAATTAGTTTGGTCGTGGATCGACATCTTAAATTGAACGGTTTATCTTTCACCAATCGATGGATGCTAAATTAATTATCAAAATTACACCCAACGCATCTCAATTCAACGGTTTATCTTTCATTGAGAAACCACTTGTCCTTACGAAATATGAGATGCACATACAAATAACTAAATAAAAAACTAGCTATTCAGAGGAACTAGCAACATTATAGGATAATAAACTGCAAAAGAATTTAGCAGGAATTATACAAAACCAAAACAAACAATCTAAGTAGAGGTACTAATGACAACGATACTAGCACTAGTAGCAAAAGAGCTGGAATCCTCATTAGGTGAATCCATCAAAAGAGCGTCAATGGCATCGTACTCAGCACAGTCGCGTAAGTAGTCAGAAAGGTCTGACCCTTCTAAACCAAGACCAGGATCCTCGTCGGAACCGGGCTGGCTGTCCCTGTCCTGAGTGTCTGTATCCGACAAAATTATCAAAGGACCTACCTGATTCAAATAAGTAAGATTCATAGATAATATTAAAGTTAATTTAAAGTAAGAATCATCCAATCTAGCCTTGCACAAATAGAAAATTAATGCAATAATAGTAGAACCAACAAAACAAAGAGATGGAAAAGGTGTTTGGTGAAAACAAATCTTATTTCTGATAAGTCATACTAATCATAAAGTAAAAAATCATTCAAGGAAATTCAGTAATAAAAAAATCATAACTCATCAATTGTAGTACAATTAATATGAAAGTTGTTATGCGTACCCATCCACGGTCATAAAGAAGAAATGAAAGTAGCATGTCATAATTTTTATTTTAATAATTATTTGATCAAATATTATCCTTTTTACTATTTTTTTAGATCGGTAGAGAATCACTACTTTTGAATGGTCTTGGATTTTTAGATCACATGATTTTCTACCAATATAAAATAATATTAATAAATATAAAATTCGGTCTACACGTACAATAGGGGTGTAAACGGAGCCGGATTATCCGATCCGAATCCGCTCCGTATTCGAAGATAATCCGAATCCGGATTAAACGGAGCGGATAATATCCGGATTCGGATCCGGATATTAATCAAGGTGAGGAGAAAAGGTCCGGATACGGATTCGGATAATTTTCGCGGATCCTAAACAGAGCGGATATCCGCATATATCCGGATATGAATTTTCTCGGATCCAATTTCAGCAGAATCCAATAGCTCCCAACTCCAACGTTTGGAGCGCTTCATACACAAGTGCACTATATACTGCTGTCTCTCTTACTGTTCTTCTAATGTGGGATTAAAATTTTCAACCTATCCGGACGTCGCCGCTTTCAGAGTTTGAAATGAGTTTTCATTCTTTTCTTTACTTTAAAGTTTGACCAACTCTTACACTCCGACAGCAACATCTGCTTTGAAGTTTGGTTATAAATTCTTCTCCATTTCTATATTCAAGAACATCTCCATTTTTTCCATTTTCTGATTTCGTTTTCTTAATTTAATTTAATTTTTTAGTTAATATTTGTATCTTAAAATTCATATGACTCAATTATCGATAATTATTCGTTTAGTATCCGTATTCGAATCCGTATTCGTGAATTATCCGCTCTGTATCCGTATCCGTTTAAGGTGGATTTGATTTTACATTTTGATATCCGTTTACTATCCGTATCCGTATTCGTATCCGCTCATTATCCGACGGATGTGGATATGGTATCAGCATTATCCGCTCCGTATCCGCTCCGTTTTCACCCCTAACGTACATGCATTTTCATATAAAGAACATTTTGAACGGTTCAGATAGACGGTTTGTTTTGAGATATTGATCCATAATACTGATCAATTTACGTTATGCATAGTATCATAGCCTCACCAATAACAATAATTAATGATCAATAGCAACATCAAACAATACTAAAAATTATTATTATAATAATAACAGCCAAAATATTCATAATATGAACTTAAAAAAATCGCAAGTGTGGAACCATTTAAAGAAAGGGATGCACTGGAAAAGGATAAATAACAATTTATTAGGAAAAAGGGGGAAATTATGCAAGTGTACATGTGCAACAGTGAACACATATCATTTTTTAATTAAGATATTGTTGGTACATATACTTCTTTAAATAAGATTATTGTTGGGTCCCAGGTTCTTAAAGAAGCTGAAAGAGACAAAACTATTAAGAGAGTTTCTTCCGACCGAGATTTTTATTTTTACCCAAAAAAAAATATATTTTAATATAATTATCCAAATTTTTGAAAAATTTAAATTTATACCCAAACCGTAAGAAAAATTTACGGTTTGAATTCGGAATTCAAACCGTAAATTTTTCTTACGGTTTGAACTCTTTTTTTTTCTTTTTTTTTTTTTTTTTTTTAAAGAGAAAAATAGCTTAAAATGCTGAAATGAAATATAACACAAAAAAATCGAATTGTTTTTTAAAATATTTGTTAGAAAATACGTTACGAACAGAGCCGATTTTGTGCTAAAATATGTTAAATTACAATAATTATGCCAAAAGACATGACGTCTGTTTAAATACAAACCCTAAAACAGAAAATATATATAAAAGATACATCAAAGACCCTAAAAACTCTAAAATTCTAAAATAGAAAATATATATAAAAGATACATCAAAGACCCTAAAAACTCTAAAATTATAAAGAAATGTTCAAAAGTCCATGAAGGAAGACTCGGATCGCGAATCTGAGCCCGCAAATGGGCGAAACGGATCGTAGATGGGTTTCGGATCGGGTTTTGGGTTGTGGAGTTCCTGTCAAAATTTCAGCCCGATCCGACGGACGGATCAAAAGTTACGCTCCTTTTAGTAAATTTATGAAAGATGACAGAAAATCGGCCCAATTCATACGTAATTTAGCGTAATTTACCGTATTTTAGCATAATTCTACATAATTATTGTAATTTCAGCATTTTAGTAAATTTACCGTATTTTAGCATAATTATTGTAATTTACCGTATTTTAGCACAAAATCGGCTCTGTTCGTAGCGTATTTTCTAACAAATATTTTAAAAAACAATTCGATTTTTTTGTGTTATATTTCATTTCAGCATTTTAGCTATTTTTCTCTTAAAAAAAAAAAAAAAGAAAAAAAAAAAGAGTTCAAACCGTAAGAAAAATTTACGGTTTGAATTAAGAATTCAAACCGTAAAAAAAAATTACGGTTTGAATTCCGAATTCAAACCGTAAATTTTTCTTACGGTTTGGGTATAAATTTAAATTTTTCAAAAATTTGGATAATTATATTAAAATATATTTTTTTTGGGTAAAAATAAAAATCTCGGTTCTTCCGAGGCCATGTAAAGAGGAATTCATATCACCTGAGTGAGTGAAACTCAAATTTTAAGTTTAAATCCGGACTGTCCCTGGGTGATTAATAAGCGAGCATGAGCGAGTTGGGTATGCTCATACTCGGCTCATTAGCTTAATGAGCGAGTTGTTAATGAAGGAGTTAGAGCGAGTTGTTAATGAGCGAGTTAGAGCGAGTTGTTAATGAGCGAGTTACCGAGTTGTTTAAAATACATCATTCAAAATTAATTTTCATTTATATAATTTAACAAATTGTCATAATCCAACCTAATTAAACAGTACATAATTTAACAAAAAATTATCCATAAGCAAATTTAACAAAATCCAACAATTATCTTCTTATTGTTCTCATGACCCTACATGTCACATACTCAAAGGTCAAAACTATCTCCTTGTCATGCATCTACAAATTTGCATTATCAAAATAATAATAAAAATGTAGAATTTAAAAATATACAAATTTAGAACTGTACATATCCAGAACGGTGTATTAATGATCAAATTTTGGGTTATATTAATGATCAATTTTTTTGTGATCAAATTTCTTAATGAGCGAGTTATGAGCGAGTTGGAGTATGCTCATGCTCGGCTCATTAAGTTAATGAATGAGTTATAGCGAGTTGATAATGAGCGAGTTATTAATGAGCATTTAGCGAGCGAGTTATGAGCAATTTACTCACCCCTACTGTCCCATTTACTTTAGCACAAATATTAAAGAGATTTTATGCATTTTATTTCAAACTGGTTTGGTCCGGATCTAAACTCAAAATTTAAATTACTGAAGAGAATCCGAACTCAGTAAAGAGTGGATTTGTTTGCTTGAGAAAAGTGTAGGTTCAATGGACATCGGATGCATTTTTGAATCTGATAGATACTGGAACCGTCCGATGTGCTTTAAGATTCATGCACGTTCCATTCCGAGATTTGTGTGTACGAACTTTAAAGCGTGTTAGCCAAGCCAACTTGTGTATATGTAAGAATATATAAGCTCCTTTTTCTTATCAACTATTATAATATTATTATGTTTTTAGTGTGATGCCATTTCTTTGTATTACCTATTAATTTTGGAATTACTTCATAGATGAAATCAAAATTGTGATATTGTTATCTGACACGTAGTTGGCACTCTTAAAAATTTATGACATTTTCTATTATAAGCCAAATTGATATTGATTATTTATTTTTGTAATAAATCAGAGGCATGAAATTTATGTTTAGAAACTTTCCAAACCAAATTAAAAGAATAACTTATCATACTGCTTTGGAAAAAACACTCTGCAAGACTGCAATGATATATTTGTGTACCTTTTTTTAAAGAAAAATAAATAGTTATATTTGATTTGTACATTTTAGCAGTGGTGAAACATGAGTGTAAACGAATCAGATATTATTCGATTTCGTCTTGATCTGAATCAGAAAAAATATTTAAATTATCCGATGAGTATCCGTATTTGTATCTAAAAAATTATAACAAATAAGAATACGATTTATTTACTAACTATTCGTATTCGTTCCGTTTACACATGTAAGCCACAACAAAGATTCTCTTTCTTTTTTTTTAAATAAGATCCGTTTACACATGTTCTTTTACTTTTTATTATTTTTATTTTTCAAATTGAACAACTTTTGCTTAATTTCAAATCTGATGGCCAGTGATACTAAGGTGATTTCATTGATTTTCGGCTGATCATCCATAATGGTATCATCAAGTCAACCTACTCAGCTACATATTAAATATATTTCTAATTTAATTTTAATTGTCAGAATTATATTCAAATATGTATTTGTATCTGTCCGATAGTTGATCCGTATTCGTATTCGTTTAATATCCGATTTGTATACGTATCCGAGACTATCTGTATAATCATGTGCGGATTCAGGATTTTTTTCAGGGAGGCAAGAAAATATCCATATAATCATCGACCGCCACCTCTTCTCGCCTCTCCTTCTTGGAAGGACCTTGATCTCTCTCTCTTTCTCTTCTCCTCTTGAGATTGATTCGATCTTCTAGATCTGAATTTTGATCTCTTCGTATCTCCTTGATTCAAATTGAGATTCAAATTTGTGAGAATATTATGAGATCGTGTTGATAGCTCAGCGAGATCTTTTCAAAGAGTTTAAGTAGTGACTAGTGAGCTAGTATCTAGATTCGCAAGGGTGGTCAAGATTCAAACAACTAACATTGATCTCTTCTTATTCTCGATCAACACCTTGGTGTGCGAACCTTGCGATTTCTTATTTTGGAAACTGTAACAAGGGAGACTAAAGCACATGCAACCGGATCTCTCCACCTGATTGGAGAGATATGATTATAACACTTTACTAAATCATGTGTGTGACATGATCCATGAACTGTGTGTGATTGATTGCATGTTTACAGTAAGATCGTCTCTAGATTACTAGTGAAATTTTTGAAATGTACCTACTAGCCTAGAGTGTTACCTAACACTCCAAACATATTTTAATATGAATATCATGTTGAACGGTTCGGATCAACTGTTTAAACTTTGAAAACAAACATATGGACGTAAAAATCAGTCTTTGATCTAGTGACAAAATCAATGCTTTTTGTGCAACAAATTGCAGATTCAAAACTCAAATAATTAAATTAATCGTGAATATTATAAATAGCTAAATAACTTGATCCCCAAATTTTACTTAAAAAATAATATATGGACAAAATTAAAACAACCTCTTTAATTCCGAAATCACAATAAGTTAAATCGTAATAAGCAAAAAGAAAAATATACACTGTCAAAATATACTCTTTTAAATCGTATGAAATATATTACTGACAAGAAGAAATTTCCGCACACTATTACAAGCAAAACCTCTTCAATTTTAATAGAGGATTTAAATTCCTCATATATTTTTTAACTAATCGTGCTTTACATTATTCATTTTCGTTTTCAAAATCTAAACAGTCGATCTGAATCGCTCAATATAACCTCTATATTAAAATATGTTTGGTGATCAAATTTTATATTTTTTGAAAATTGATTACTATTTTTTAAAATAGATACAAAATCATTGTTTATCGGCCATCTGATAACAGTGATTTTGTATCCGTCTAAACAAATTGTTAAAAAAATTTGAAAAAAATAGAAAATTTAATCTTCAAATATATTTTAATATAGAAATCATATTGAACAGTTCGAATCGTTTGTTTGAACTTTGACTGTATAGAGATCATGTCAAATATAATGAGACGTAATTTTTACGAGTCATTTGAACCATCCTCGTTTTAATATCAAGGAATTCCATAATTATTAGCATATTAAGTATGGCAAAAGACGTCGATTCATCACCCAACCCGACCTTATCAGTTCGACTGTTCGACAGGTTCTCGGTTTCCTAACATGCAGGGATATGGTACACATCCCAACCAATCTATAACTTTATTTATACTCGAATACTGTACCTCTACAGCTCTCCCCATTTGTATAGTTTCCTTCCCATCAAAACAGCTGGTTTTACTTTTTATCGAACATTCTTAACCGCACGAGTTGCGAAAGAAATTTCGTATACTTATTATCCAACTAATTTTTAAGACTATACAAACATCAACAACACTAAATTGCTTGCTTTAATATTCGGAAAACCACAAGCAGGATTCCCAAAAAGCGGCACCGACGCCGGTATGCGGTATGACAAAATGAAAGAAAAATGAGAAAAATGAGTAGTAAATTACCCATCAAATTGTTAATTGTCTCAAGCAAAATAAGTCATGAAAGGGAAGCTTAGTTATTTGTTATCCCACCAGGCCACCATACAAATAGCCCCATATAAATAGCCTCTCTACCCCTCTAATATATTAATCCATTATTATACTTCATCAAACCAAACCAAACAAAACAAACAGACATCCCCCTCAAATCTCAATTCCCCCTCTGATGATCTGATCTGACCCTCTCCAACCATGAACCTAAACACGTTTGCAATTATAATTTTCTTTCTTCCTTGCTTCTTTCTACTGGTACTCGTCAGCGAAGCGCTAACACGTCTGGCGACACGTGTCATGCAGATGCATGCCCGATCCCACTTCGACTGGCCGCCGGGCTCCTTATTCAACCGCCGGGGCCGTGTTGCTCCCCTGTTTCAACAATGCAATCAACAATTATGTGTCAAGAGATACAATTGTGGTACCGGCCAGCAGAGGGAGCCGGTACAGTGCGTGTTCTGCTTGAGTGACATGTCTGATGGAGAGGAGATGAGAGAATTGCGGTGTCGGCATATATTCCACCGGGCTTGCCTCGACATGTGGCTAGAGCACAGGTGGGCCACGTGTCCTATCTGCCGGGATTGCTTGTTGCCGACCGAGGGAAAGGCTGTGGCCGGTGTTGCTGACGTGGATGGAGATGAGCTGGAGGAGGTGGGACTTGCTTTGGTCTCCTATTATCGTCAGAACTGGTGGATGTGGTGATTTGGAAATTTTCATCCATACCCGAAGAAGATGTTCAAATTGTCCCCTAGTCAGATTAGAAGGATCTTAATGTAAATAAAAAGAAAACATGGGAACTTGAGAAGATCAATCTCGAGAAGCCAATTACATGCCAATGGCGATTGATAAAGCTGCAAATATAAACTCTTGAAGGGTGTCGGTGCAAATTTTACAGCTGCCGACTGCTGTCGGACTCGGATCGGAACTCCGGGTATCACCCAATTTTATCCCATCTCCAGTCCCAATAAATGGAGATGTCCCTTTCGCCTCCACTGTGCCCCATATCTCGCATCAGAGCATTTAACAGAAAAGATATAAGCAATGCTCAGATTAGATGTAGATTATCACAGAAAGTTATCCTATACAAAGTCGCATCTACTGTTTTCTCCACTTGCGTTCGACAAAGATGTATAATTGATTACGAGCGTTTGTACAGTACAATTGTAATTTGGTGAGCCGTCATGGTAGTTAAAGGTTGTAAAACCCGTGATAGGTTCAGGTGTTGCTGTGATGTACCTTTTGTTGCAAAATGTTTTTGGTTTTTTGGAGCTAGAAATTGGTGGAACACTCACGAAAGTACAAAACTTTTCTTCTTTTTCTTTAAGGTTTCTATCGCCGCACCATGTGGTACATGTCACGGACATGGTATATTGCTATTTTATCGATTCTAGATGAACTGTGCTCATCAAAAGAATTTGTGTGTTTGAACAAATTTTAAGACCGTCCCATCCGTTTTAATATTCACTAGAAGTGAGCCTCGCTTTGCTTCGGCGGCTATTATCGAGAGGAGTGTAAAAAGATTGTATCAAGATATTACTGAAAAAAAAGATAATTAACTATTAAGATAAACATCTAACTATATACAAAGTAAACAAAATGCCATATTAATAAATTCAAAATCACAAAATCAAGTTGTTACTGTATAAAGTTATACTGGTATACCATATTCATTAATTTGTGATTTTCTAACTATATATAAAGTTATACCATATTAAAGTTTTTACTGTAGCATATACTGTAGCAATTACTGTAGAATATACTGTAGCAGCCCCTATGAGAATTATATAGATATAATAGATGTGTATGAAAATTAAAGCGGACGTGTACAAATTTTAAAGCAGTGCCAGTGCGTATGGATCTTAAAGTGAATTGGATGGTCTTGGAGCTTATCAAACCTAAAATAGATCCGATCAATGCCCATCAGACCTACTCCTCTCCATCGATGAAATATTAGTTTTGATTTACTTGAAGTTATATATTTTTGTATTTTTAGTTGAAGAAGGCTATGTTACTAAATAGTGTGGATTGATCAGTATTATAGATCAATATCTCTATTTTAAAAGTCTAAATAGTTGATCTGAACCATTCAATATGATCTTCATATGAAAATTTAATTGTAGTTCCAGTTTTATATATTTTTTTTAGTTTTTTCTTTTAAATAGATAGAAAATCACTTGATTTGAAAATTCTAGATTAATTTTCTATTTATCTAAAAAAATAGTAAAATAATTTTAAAAGTATAAATTTTTTGTTGCAAGTATATTTTGATATGTAAATCATGCTAAATATATCTAATCAACTATTTGAACTTTGAAAACAAAATAATGTTCCGTAGTACAAACCAATCCGAGTCCGCATCATCTGCATTAACTCAAAAGAGCATCTTTTCAATGAATAATCTCGACCGTCTGATTTTAAACTAAGCTAATCCGGCAACCACCTATAAAACAAGGAGCCCTTTAATATTAGTGCAGATTTAGTCGGCACAGATCTTAAAGCTAATCGGACGGTACAGATGCATTAACTCAAAAGATTATTTTTTTAGTTAATGCAGAGGATACGAATTTAACCAATCCACACTATGCATAGTAATATGGCCTCACTCTTTTTATTTTACAAGTTTTTAAATTAGTTATGTATAAAATTAACATATTGGCAATTGTTGAAATATATAATTATCCAAAATAATTTATTCTTAACTTCTTAAACAAAATAATTTTAAACATAAATTATGAAATGTAAATGCTTGGCTTCTTAAATATAACAAAACGTATCTTTGATTCAATTTTATTGTATGATGGAAAACCGATGATTTTGAAGCTTGAACTCATAAATTTCTTTAGTTGGCTTAAGCTTGTAGTAACTGGGTCCGACTCTGCTGCTTTTCTAGCAGAAAAGGAGGACCCTCCTCTTCAAATCCAACGATTCAAAAATTTTATTCACGTATCTCGATAAAAAACTTATTTCATGCACAAATCTCAACGAATTTTGAATTGTTGGATTTGGAAGAGGAGGATCCTGCTTTTCTTTTAGAAAAGCAGCGGAGTCCGTTCCGTAGTAACTTTGGTCTTTTTTATAACTGCAGGTTAGTGCAGTAGTACGAGTCTTCGTCTCTCTATAAAAAAACCACATATTTAATTCTCAAAAATAAAAATAGTATCTATAAAATAGCAGTCACCCCTTAATTAAAAAAAATTGGTCTTTTTGAAAAAAAAGAGTAATTATTCTTTGTTACTTTATAAGATATGATAAGGAATATCTTGTTTACAGTATTTACTTGAGATGATAATTATCCACATATGTTAGTTTGTAATAATCTAGAAGTCAATAATACGATAAATTTGTTATATAAAGCTTTATTCATGAATTAAATATTTAATCATTTTGTGTTTAATCATTTTGTTACCTTGAGTATTATTGAATTTATGAATCATTTCGAGTTCATGACTGGAATTTTATTAAGGGTATAATTGGAAATACAGAAATACGTATATCAAAACAGTATTTTTCAGTTAATTTTTAATAAAAATAGCATAAGAATACAGTATAAATGACAAAATTAAAAATTAATGAAGTTTAGAGTGACATTTTTACAATTTCAAATTTCGGAATGGTTTTGGAGTGGCAAATAACCAATTTCCCCATAAATTTACAATCAACATAATCTATGGTTTGAAAAATTGGGAGTAATTTAATCTGCTTATAAATAATATTCGTTTCACATAAAACAACCTCAAACTTTTTAGTGAATTGTCTTCTTTTTATTGCCTTTTTTAATGGTGGAGTGAATGAATCTGTAAGACAATACTGCAACTTGTTCTCTGTAATTGAGAATAGAGAGAAAATAGTGATTTTTGAATTATATATTTGAAATATTCTCTCATCACAGTTCACACACAAAAATGGTTGTTATTCTATCTTTTACAAGAAAAAATGAATGAGTGTTACTGTTACGTTGTTGTCAACCGTTCCGAATAACAATAGCATCGCATTGAATTTAACATGATTCACTGAGAATGGCTTGACTATTGGTTGAAATTTCCTAATCACTTTAACATCAAAGTCATTTTATACGAGTAGGTGTTTGCTAAACACACCGGTGTTATATTTTAGTCAATTATGATAAATACAAATTAACCAACTAGCTATAGCTATAGCTACTTCACTTGGGTATCAATTCAATTCTTACTTCTCCCATCATTGTCTGGATAGTGCTCCGTACCCAAATCTCTTAGCCAGTTTGTAAATTTGGTTTCAATCGGAGGTATTGTTTACGATGCAATCTTTGAATCAGGAACAGGGACAGGAACAGGAACACTGACTCTGATATTTTAATGGATATATATAAGAATTAGAGTGCTCTTTTTTATTTTTATTTCTTTTTTTTTTATTAATTTCTACAAATAAAAAAATTCTCTTAGGACCTCGCTTCATGGTCATGGAATGGACTCTGCTACTTTTCTGAGAGAACTACAGCGTCCTCCTTTTCCGAATCCAATCATTCAAATTCGTTGAAATTTGTGCATGAAAAAATGTCTTTATCGAGATACGCGAATGAAAATTTTTGAATCGTTGAATTTGAAAAAGAAGGACGCAGCCGCAGAGTCGGATCCCATGGTCATGGACCCACCATGATATCCCAATCGTTTTTCTTCTCTTTAACTCAACTTGCAAGGACAATATTTCATTGTCAAGGAAAAACCTCACTAATAATGTCTTTCAATATTTTTCTTTTGTTCTGAAATAAACAAAAATATCATATACTAATCTGGGAGTTTGGGCGGTATGATGCCTCATCAGAGTTATTTGATCCGTATTAAGATTTAAGATTTGTGTGTGTTTAATCTGCACAAACTTTAAAAACTGTATGTGTAAATTTTAATGTGAATTGAAAGACTCCAATCAGATATTAGACTAAATTTGGTCCAATGTCTATCGGACCGACCCCAACTTGATTGGGATTAAAGACATGATTGTTGTTGTTGTTGTCGTCGTCTATCAGACCGACCTCGATACCTAAGGGTGAAAACGGATTAGATAATGGTAAAACCATATTCGTATCCGTTTTTGATTTTTGGATACGGATACGGATCGGATATCCGTTTTTCAATACTATTATTTTTGTAAAAACATAAATATTATTATAAATTACAAAAGTTAATTATATTTATCTAATTTTCGAATATGGATCCGGATCCGGATCCGGATTCGGTCGGATAATATCCGACCTGTTTTCACCCCTACCGATACCACATCACCCAATTCTGAAAATTTTGCATTGCCGACCTCAGCATTATCATTAATGTGGAGATTCAGACGTTGTAACTATTTGCATTTTCACCTTCAATCACTCACTCTCTAAATTCTTAATCTGTACTAATTACTTGGAAGAAGAGATGAATTAAAATGAGTGATTGGGTTATCAAAACTACTCATAATTGACACTGTTCGGATGTTGATCCAAAGCGATACTTGGTACGGTGGATGTCAGAATATTATTTATTCTTGTTTAACATATATTAATTTCAACTAATTTCTACTGTTACATTTTTTTTGTTGTTGATAATTTAAATCCAACCAAAATGCTATTTCCTATTGAATAGACGAATACATCACTTGAATTTGATGTGTTCGGAAATTTTAATGAACCTACCAGCATTTCAAAAAAAAAAAAAAATTTGGACATCAAATAAAGTGATGTATCTTGAAGATGAAATAACTTCATGGTTTTTCATGAATCTCTACTACGCAACAGAAAGAAACTAAAAAAAAAAATTTCCTTTTAATGGCCTTATTGATCGAATTTGTTTCAATATTCGTTAATGGCCAGATTTATTTCCCCCGCTGAGCATCATCAAATTCAGTCTGATGTGAGATAAGAATCGCCTGATCCACATCTATGTTCGCACGATAATTTCATAAATCATGCAGATCAAATAGACATAAATCTTGACGTGAATCTAACGACTCTTATTGAATATTACATCAAATTGAGTATGATACACCATCGGATCGCCCCCGCTCCTTTTTCTAGACATGGAAATTGGACCAATAATTTTTGAAAGGACGGCAGCCTCTGTCAATCTATCAAAAAAAAAAAAAAAAAATTGAAAGCAATTCATTCATCGCCATCATTTTGGGAGTCCTATGTAATTGACAGTCTGATTTCAAATAAAGGGAACTATTTTAGAAGTTGAACAAGAGCATTCTGCATTCATAGTGGTGGCTTTCAAATGAAAATGAGAAAATGAGAAAATGATATTAATTTTTAGAGAATCTTTTCATACGTAAGGTTAAGTTTCTCTGCATTACTGTGTATTAGCACAAGTCGCCTGGTGCAATGACTCCAATCCACACTTCCACAGTATTGCTACCGTCAATTACGCCCCACACAGGATTTGCTACAGTTGTTATATATATTGCGTCCGTTTTAGTAATAATACAAAATTACAAACACCGTATGGCTTCAATCCCCGATTTTTTTATTAATACCCTCGGAAAAAAAAATATCAAATATGCTCTCTGTTTTTTTTTTTTTTTTTTTTTTTTTATAATATGCCCTGACCGCCCCTCCATGGAGCGGTTTACTATGCCCATCAAACCGCCTCCCATGGGGCGGTCCACCCTGCCCAGCAAACCGCCCCCCATGGGGCGGTCCACTATAAAACCTTATAAAAACCCGTTTTTCTCTCTTTTCCTCTCACATTCACTCACTCTCACCCGATTTCAGTCTCGCTCTTTACTGTGCTGAATAAGGTAATTTTTATTATTATATTATATTATTATTATTTTTATTATTATTTATTATTATTTTTTATTAATTTTTTTTTTTATTATACATTTTTTTTATTGTTTATAAATAATTTAAATTTGTATTATTATTTTGTAACTTATAAAAGTTTGTTTATTAATGTAGCTCTCAAAATGCTGGTTACACTGTATGTGGGTGGGAAGTTCGTGCAGGGTGCAGAGGGTGCACATTACACAAAAGATGCAGCTTACGGCTTGGAAGTTAATGAAAACACCTCATTTGTGGAACTTAAGCAAAAAGGTATTTGAAAATATTGGTGTAAACCCCAACCGGTATGACATAGATTTAGCTACTCGGGTTGACAATGGAAGGGGGGTGGTAGACCTTGCTATATAAAGTATCCAATAACAGATGAGGATTGTTGGAGAAGTATTTACAATACTTTTGAGTCTATGGGTACTCCGATAATGGAGTTATATTCCAGAAAGGTTCTGCATCAATCCGGGGTTGGACCTTCTAGGGACAATACAGGTTCTGATAGCCCGGTGCACCACCACTCGGGTTTTGACCACTCGGGTGACCGAAACTCGGGTTCTGACCACTCGGGTGACCAAAACTCTGGTCATGTATCACCGTATGAACTGTACGTACCACCCGTTCATACTGATTATACCACTGATTATACCACCGAGATACCGCCGCCGCCGCCGCCACCTCCTCTTGAACCCGTAATCCAAGCCAGATTCCCATCTGTACCACCGTCCGTACCTATACTGGTACCTGTTATTGTTCCCCGGAGAGATGCTATGCTGGAGGCTGAAGGGATTGATGCCATACCGGAACATGAAATGGACTCGGGTGATAGTTGGGATGGGGATTGGGATTCTGATGCATTATCAGACGGTGATGGAGATTATTCACCCAGGCAGGACAGATTTTCGATTAGAGGTCGGACAGACAGACATCCGGTAGTCACATTCAACGATACCACTGCTTTTGAAGAAGCAGACATCAGTTATTTTGGGAAGCATGTCGTTTACAACTCAGAGCTTGCTCCGAATCAGGTTTATACCAGCGTCCAATGCTGGAGGCTCTAGATCAACCTTTTTCTTTTTTGACATGCAACTGTAGGGATTTTCCACAAAATCATCATCCGAAATTTCATGCCGAATATGCCGTAGGGATTTAATATGTTCCTTCATGCTACATACGTAACATTGACTGATATGAACACAATATTTACATTTCTTTTCTCCCTTATTTGTACCTCGATCACTAGTTGACTCTACCTCGGTTTTTACCTCGGTCACTAGGCCATCACGATTGGACGACCGACATCGGTTGCTCTCTTTCTCTTTACCTCGATTGTTACTGTCCATTCTTCTCATCTAAAAAATATGAACAATAATAATACAAAATTAAATAATATACTAAAAATAAAAATAAATAAATAAATAAAAAATAATAATAAACAATAATAATAAAATAATAATAAACAATAATAAACAATAATAATAAAATAAATTAATAAAATACTAATAAAATAAATTAAAATAACTAGAAAAATAATAATATAATAATAATACAAAATTAAATAATATAATAAAAATATAAATAATAAATAATAATAAACAATAATAATAAAATAATAATATAATAACAAATAACAAATAAAAAAATACCTGCGGAGCACAGTAAAGAGCGAGACCTTCCCGGGTGAGTGAAAATGAAATGTGAGGGAGAAAGAGAGAGCAAAATCCTTATTTATAGGGTTTTATAGTGGACTGCTCCCTCTGTGAAGCGGTTTGCTAGGCAGGGTGGACCGTCCCATGGGACCAGTATCCTCTGTAGTACTGTACAGAACAGTAAATCACTTTACAGCCTAGATTTACTCTCAGCCGGTGCCTATTTGGGAGATTGGAGGGGGCAGTATTATTTGTGCTTTGAGATTCGTGCAAAGTTAAAAAGAACGATCCGGATCCAATTATCTACGGAACAGTAAATCACTGTATTCTGTGAACTTCTCAGAGGATACGAATTCCCGTCCCATGGGGGAGCGGTTAGGGCATATTTAAAAAAAAAAACAAAGAACATATTTGATATTTTTCTTTTTTCTGAAGGTATTAATAAAAAAATCGGCTTCAATCCTCACTGCGCTCATCAAATTTTATTCAATGAGAATCGGACTAAATTCAGGTTGATGTCTGATCAAATTATTCGATCCATCAAGATTATTACGGTTCCGAATTTTTTTTATTGCATTGTATAGGTATCGTACGGTGCATATGGCTTCACAATTGTTTAATTTTATTTTACTAATTTTCTAAAACCATGGTTATAGAATTAGAAAAGTTTTTTTTCGTAATATTGTTTTAATTTCGTGTATAATTTCTCAATCGAATGCAATCAAAATTTATACATGAATATTAAACATTTGTTGGTATTTGAATTTCCTTTCCGATATATAGAAATACTCCATATCAATAATATCAATTATATAGATATGAACCAATAGAGAAGCAATTCCCATCCTATCTAAATAGATAAATGATTGGGTTCATTGAATATTTATATTTTCCAAATTTGTTCGAACCAAGGCGTAGATGTACTACTTGTAGACATAATCATTAATAAATAAAGATTAACAAATAAACTTAATCATTCATTTAACATTTTCACTTTAAAAAATTAAAAAGTTGGCAATAAAAAAGATTTGAGAGTAACAAATAAAAATCTTGCAATAAACAAATAATTCTAGCTATTAACAAATAAACCAGATCATTTACATTTTTACCTTAGTCAGACATAACGATAAATTAAAATGTCTTGAAACATGTGATTTGGTCACCGACTGAATTTTTTCTTTTTTTCTTTTTTTTGCACTTTCATTTTAGAATTGGATATCGCTTGTTAAATTTGTCGCTTATATAATTGAAATGTTATTTTTAAATTCATATCTAAAACAGTTCAAATTACATGACTCTTACTTTAGTTTTCTCCAACATCTAATTACATTCAAAATATTTATTTTCTTTTCTTCTTTTTTGTTTTAGAATTAGATATCGCTTTTATAATTCGTGGCTTGTTAAAATGTTACTTTTAAACACACATCTAAAGAGCCGAATTTTTTATTAATATCCAAAAAATAAATTAAATTACAAAAAATAACCATGGCAGGGCTGAAATTCGAAATTTACCCAAACCGGAAATTTTTTTTCCGAACTAAACGTCTAAGTTCGGAAAAAAAATTTCCGGAAACTCAACGTCTAAGTTCGGAAATTTTTTTTCCGAACTTAACATTTTTTTTTTACAAATTTCGGAAAAATTTTTTCCGAACTTAAATTTTTTTTTTTTTTTTTTTTTTTTACAAATTTCGGAAAATTTTTTTCCGAACTTAATTTTTTTTTTTTTTTTTTTTTTTTTTTTACAGATTTCGGAAAAAAATTTTCCGAATTTAAAATTTTTTTTTTTTTTTTTTAACAGATTCCGGATAATTTAAAATTTTTTTTTTTTTTTTACAGATTCCAGAAATTTTTTTTTCCGATCTTTTTTTTTTCCGATCTTGACAAAGTTTTTTTTTTTAAGAAAAAATAGCTAAAATACTGAAATCTAACACTAAAAAATCGAATTATTTTTTAAAAATTTCAAAATAGTGTAGAATAATTTAGAAATTATCAAAATAGCTAAAATACTGAAATCTAACACTAAAAAATAGAATTGTTTTTTTAATGAGGCCTATTTTATGGTATCTTTCATAAATCATAAAAAATAAAATAAAAATTCCAAAAATAATAAAAATTGATATTCTAAAAGTTCATTACATAAATAACTTACTGAGCTACGTAGATTGAATAATATAAATAAAAATCTTAATCAGAAACTTCAACTGAAGTTTTGAGGCTCTTCCCTTTGTTTTTGGCGATTCTTAATTCAGAAAATTGGCGAAGACAGTCCGAACGCATGCGCATTTTTGCAAGCTTTCCGAAAATGGTCATTTGCTGAAATCGGACACTCGAGCGCCGTTTTATGGCCGTTTGAAGTTTCGTCGTCGTTTTTTCGCCTTCTCAGGAAAGATATCATCCCTATTCGTACGTTTAGAATATCAATTTTTATTATTTTTGGAATTTTTATTTTATTTTTTATGATTTATGAAAGATACCATAAAATAGGCCTCATTCATACGTAATTTAGCGTAATTTATCGTATTTTAGCATAATTCTACATAATTATTGTAATTTCAGCATTTTAGTAAATTTACCGTATTTCAGCACTAAAATCGGCCCTATTCGTAGTAAAAAAATAATTCGATTTTTTAGTGTTAGATTTCAGCATGTTAGCTATTTTGATAATTTCTAAATTATTCTACACTATTTTGAAATTTTTTAAATTAATTTAACAAATATTTAAAAAAACAATTCTATTTTTTAGTGTTAGATTTCAGTATTTTAGCTATTTTGATAATTTCTAAATTATTCTACACTATTTTGAAATTTTTAAAAAATAATTCGATTTTTTAGTGTTAGATTTCAGTATTTTAGCTATTTTTTCTTAAAAAAAAAAACTTTGTCAAGATCGGAAAAAAAAATTTCTGGAATCTGTAAAAAAAAAAAAAAAAAATTTAAAATTATCCGGAATCTGTTAAAAAAAAAAAAAAAAAAAAAATTTTAAATTCGGAAAATTTTTTTCCGAAATCTGTTAAAAAAAAAAAAAAAAAAAAAATTAAGTTCGGAAAATTTTTTTCCGAAATTTGTAAAAAAAAAAAAAAAAAAAAAAAAAATTTAAGTTCGGAAAATTTTTTTCCGAAATTTGTAAAAAAAAAAATGTTAAGTTCGGAAATTTTTTTTCCGAACTTAGACGTTGAGTTTCCGGAAAATTTTTTTCCGAACTTAGACGTTTAGTTCGGAAAATTTTTTTCCGGTTTGGGTAAATTTTGAATTTCAGCCCTGCCATGGTTATTTTTTGTAATTTAATTTATTTTTTGGATATTAATAAAAAATTCGGTCTAAAGAGGTTCAAATTGTACGATAGTTCATTCTAATTTCATGCCTCACACATTTTTCATCTTTATAATTGACTGGTCAATTTTGCATATTTTCTTAATTACCAAATGTCAACTAATATATCAAATGTCTATGTTGTACTCAATTCTAATTTTGACCGAAATACCTAGGGGTGCAAACGGATCGGATATTACCCATCCGAATTCGGATCTGTATTCAAAAATTAGATACGGATATATGATATTCGGATATCCATGTAAATACGGATATGAATTTAAATTTTAATTATCCGTATCTGAATAGTAAATATATTTTAATAAAAAATTATGTTATTCACCATTATAATTAGATAAATATTATAAACTTTTGTATTTTTAATAATATTTATATTATTTTAATAAATAATAGTATTGAAAAACGGATATCCGATCCGTATCCGTTTAATATCCGATCTATAACCGTATCTGTCAAATATCCGATCTATATCTATATTCGTATCTGAAAAATAAAAACGGACACGGATATAATATTGCCACTATTTGATCCGTATCCAATCCGTGTGCACCCCTAGAAATACCTACTATACTGTACATCATTGTGTCGCACTCATTTTTTTACCTTTTTAGTTGCTGAAATAGCAACTATATATATCTTAAAATTTAACATGTGTATGAAATATGTAATTCTTTTCTTCAAAATAAAGTAAAAATGAAGTCATGATTAATAAATGGAATGAAACCTCAACAGGTAGGAATGAAACCTCAACAGGTAGTCTGTCTGTGTGTAATGTGTGTGGATATTTCTTACAAACACACGGTGACACGGTAACAGATAGAGATTAATGGGACAAAAATGATTTTATAACAAAACTGACTATGATTGATTATTCAGAGGAGAGAGAGAGAGACCATTACTCCATTAGAGTCGGATTTATTAATAGATGCACATAAAACCTCCAGCATAATCCTGCCACACGCATGCGATTTTGGTCCTGGTTGAAAAGTTTCTAAATAGCGGGTCCGCGCATGACCCAGCTAGTAGGCCTTAATACCACCGCACGTTCAGATGCAAAGTTATGGCCTCCCTGTTTTCCCAATCACACCCAGATTGATCTCAGAAATGGAGACATTTTGCTCAAAAAGTATTGGTTGGCGGCATGAGAACAAAACTGAATCAACGAGCCAAGATAAGAGGTGTCTCACTTGAGCCTGGTTCAGCACTGATCCAAGGAAACTGGATCTGACTAGTATAGTTAAAATGCACATTAACATGAGAAAAAAAGAGGCAGCTAGCAATACTGCAAGTGGTATTTTCATGAGTTGAGAGATGAGAGCAGCAGCACACACGAAAGAAAAAACACATATATATATATATATATATATAGGTGCTGGGCTTAGCTAAGCCATGGTGTAAAACGACTTGGTGCTCCACGCCTCATTATTTCCATTTTGAAAATCCAAACGACCAATCCGAACCGCTCAAGTTGTTCTCCATATTGATACGTGCTTGGAGACCAAATTTTACATTTTTTGGAATTTTTTTACTATTTATTAAGCCACTTTGAAAATCACTGATCCGGCGGTCCATAAATTTTTACTGTTTTTTACTATTCATAAGGATTTTCAGATTTTCAAAGTGGCTTAATAAATAGTAAAAAAATTCAAAAAAATGTAAAATTTGGTCTCCAAGCACATTTCAATATGGAGAACATGTTGGAAGGTTCGAATCGACTATTTGAACTTTGAAAATGAAGATATGGCGTGGAGTACAAAGTCGTTTTACTCCATGAAGTAGCTAAGTCCATCTCTATATATATATATATATATATATATATAGATAGGATTTGTATGGGAAGGATAAGATACAATATTCCCTTTTTTAAGTACAATAGTGTTATATCTTAGTATTTTACTCTCAAGTAATCAAGTTGCTCCCGGGCTCTGTGTATGTGTAGTTTGACCAATCTTTGCCCATCCTGTTTACCCAATATATATAAAAATATTAATTAATGTTCCAGGAAGTAAAATAACCTTTTTAACAACGTGACTATAATAAGATTTACACAAAATATAAATGAAAAAAAGGTGAGCAAGGTTTATAAAATAGTTTTGGCTTTTTTCTCAATAAACTATTAGTATGCTCAGTGTTCATATCTAAAATTCGAAAGCGTTGGAAAATTTTAAACCCAAATCAAACGAACAGAATGTTGAGATTCGTGCGGTAACCCCATTAAAAAAGATCCAATCAAACCCGACCCATTCACAAGTTTATCTTCACAGTAAATACTAATACATTAAATTGAAAAATAAGTATTCAAGGGTTCGTTGCGCTGATAACCGGTATACCCAAATCAAGATTACTAAATTATAAATCTTAGTAATTGAGTCGAGTTAATCACTAACAGGCTTTAATTTAAAGCATCCACATTTAGATTTAAAACCACCTTTGCGTAAAGCTATAGTAGCCAAAGTCTTTTTTATTTATTCAATCTAATGAGGATGCAAACTTGAGCCTCACTGATGCATATAAACTAAAATGACTCCATTAGCCCGGAGGCCAGTTCATCTGTCGCCCACCAATAACATGCACATGAATGTGGTACACAGATTGGCCTGAGAAAATTAAAAAAAAAACAATATTAAATGCAGTATAGTAGAGTACAAACTGTAAACATTTCGTACAACTTCCTTGACATCCATGTAGAAGTACCTTTACTACATAGGTAATTTAAAAGGTTCTTAGCAAATAACTAATTTAAGTTTATCATGTTTACAGGTAGCAACAGACTTCCCTCGCACTGTCTACATGAAAAAGCCAAATGATGCACTTGATTGACAATTCAGACAATCTAGTGAGCTCTTTATGTGAACATGGAAAATTTTACAGCTAAGTTCAATAATCAGAAGTAGGGAACTTGTAGGGTTATCAATTTTCTTACAACGGGTGCTAAAAGGTGGAAGCATTGGTACAATTCAGGTCACGAAAATAGACTCAAACAGTATCACTCAGGCCCTTTATTACACTACACAAGTTTTGTGCCCACAAGTATCATTGCTACCATTCTGATCTTAAACTGCTAAACTAATCATTATTAATATACATTTAGTTCTTCGCATGTGTGCATACGAGGTAGCCTGAGTTGGTCTTTTATTTGAATTTAGAAACTGAATGCAATACACGGCAGTTTCCTGTTGGATATTGCACAGGAAAGAATAAAGCCTAGGGTCTCAACAAATTCCGAGAACCTTATTTTTTTATGTAATTTCAACTTCCCACTTGTATTACTCTTTGATCTGACTCCGGGTGACCCTTAAACTGACAGCTATTAGAGAGGGAAGAGACCGAATGTATTGTTATGTATTACTATTTGATTCTGCCTCCGCCCCTTAAACAGGCAGTTATTAGAGCGAACAAGAGTCCCAACAGTAGCAACAATACCACTTGCGAAGATCTTACGTCGCTCGTAATTTAGGACAAACAAATTATCCAAACATTATCAATGCTACCATTCACATTATTTGGAATGACCTGTACAGTACAAATGCTACCATACAGCTTACCTAATTAAATTATTGGGCTAACCAAAAAATAAAACGAAAAGCATCGGGTGCCAATTCCAGGAGAAAGGCAAAGAATAAAAAGGATACAAAACATAGAAGTTGTTTTAATAAATATTAGAGGAAAGAAAGACATACATCCATCTTTGCCATCATTAATGACAACTCTATATCCATCATCGAGCTTTTCCTGCTTGGCAACTAACTTTGCAACATAGAGGAGCCGACCAAGTATCTCCACATGTCTCTCCTCTGCCTATTGCATTTTGCATAAACAATAATACCCACTGTTCGTCAATATTTGTGAAACATTCATAAATAGAGGTATTTGTAGAAACACCAACACCTAACATGAACACCAACTTAACATTAGAAAAAGGTTCAAAATTGACCATGTTGCCCTTAAAAACCCAATATATTCACTGCTGTAGCTAAAAAATTGAGGCCAATAACAATGATTTTTCTCATCTCTTGAAAATGTAATTACTCTCTTCCTAACTCCTCCCATGTGAGTTTCTCTTATTTATCTAAAGCCAATCACCTTTTAACAAACAACAAGAATGACGTATATATGCAAAGATAATGTAAGGATGGTTTCCTCCCAGAAAAGAAAAACAATATATATTCTGGAAAAAATGATGCTCTGTTAGATTATTCCAAAAAAATTCTTCTTACAATGGCCGTTTAAAATTAAACCGTGGGTTTTTCAGCAAACGAATAGTGAAATTAAAAAAAAAAAATTATGTAAATACATAAAAGTCAAATGTTATAGTACCTTTGAAAGACCAGATAGTCCATCTTTGACCTTAGGAATGACTATAATATGAGTTGGGGCTTGGGGACTAATATCCCTAAAAGCAAGGACCTGATGCAAATTAACCATTGGGAGTTGTCCATAACTAGGAATAAAAATACGGCAATTTTTGGAATAATTGGCATTGCAAAAATTTACACATAATATTTGCTTTAGTATTACAAACAATGAGTTGCATCGCTATTTAAGACCTTAACTAGTACAAATAGTCTTAATTTTGTAAAGAGTGGATAATTAAGTGAAAAGAAAAACAATCAAATCAAATTATCCATATAACTAAGTGAAAATACACATGATTAAATAAAAGACCTAGAACTGAATTACCTTATCGTCCTCGTAAACGATAGTGGAAGGAATCTCTTTTTTAATTATCTTGTCAAAACTGCAGAATAACAGTCACTAATTAGTAGTCTACTTTAATATCAGTTATTTAAGGATCCAGATTAAGCACTTAAAATATGTTGAAGTTGCTGCATTAAACTAAAAAGCATAATCTCTTACTCATCATATGAAGCATTAGCTCATACAAGGACAATTAGACAAACTGCAATCTATGTCCATTTACAAAAAAGAAAATACTATTCATATCAAATGGAAAAGATAATGGTATTAAACAGAAACGCCAGCATAAACGGGACTTGGATTCATAGAATGGTAATCTGAATAAGGCAAGACAATACTACACTATCCATTTACAAACCTAGGTGATGGTAATAGGAAACGAAATTAAGAGGAAATGAAAAAAAAAATCACATGGTCGGAGCGTCGTCGTCGACCGGGACCGCAGCTAAAGCCGCTGCCTCTTTCTCAGATTGCGCCATTAGAGTTGAAGTGGAATGAAATGAGGAAAAACCACTCAAATCTTTTCTTCATTTCTTGTGCAATTACATTTTGGCCCTCTGTTGGTTCCATTTGAGTTCTGAATGGTCTCGGTCTACTTGTAATTTTCACAAATTGGATCATGTGGACCCCAGTGTCAGAAAGTTCGAATCGAATAGCTCCTATGGTCTCGGCGTACTAGAGATGTTATTCTTGGAAAATGGTGTTAATTGCTCTAGTAACCCACCAATTGGGCCTTGGCTGGTTGCATTATTTTTGTCTGTTCGCTTTGAGCCGTTTTAGGGCCTTTATGTAATCACTTTGAGACCAGAGACAAGGGCTTTACTGTTTCCAATTCGGCCCATTCAAAATTTACAAATTTTCAACTCCAATGGCATCAGAAATCCGAATTTTTCCATGTGATTTCTTCTGTGCCGAATAGGGATCTCGGCCCGAAATCGATTTCTAATTATTTGATCTCTTGAATCATTGTATAAAATTTTCACCTCTGACATCCTTGATCAAGATAAAAAAAAAAAAATCCTATGACATTATTGTATATATATAAAAAAAAAAAACTCTGTACCGAATAGCCTATTCGACACAGTAAAAAAAACCTGGACCAAATAGCCTATTCGACATAGGCATTACACCAAAGTCACACTATTTCGATCGAAAATATGTGAATCTTGAATGGGCCAAATTGACTGTTCGGCACAACCAAAAAAAAAAAAAAAATGATTTGATACCAAGAAGCCATCTCAGTAGTTTTTATAAAAACCAAACCAATCAAGTTGATTTGGTAAAATCTTTTTATTTATGGTTTCTAAAAAAATTCAGACAAAACGCATGTTGAACGGTTCGGATCGACTATTTGGATATTGAAATCGCAAAATTGACCTATAAAAAAAACAGTGTCACGATGTGTCACCAAAAAAGGTGTAATTGAATCCCTCCTCTTATAAGAATCTATTCTTTCAATATGATAACTCCTAATTAAAACTTGAATTACAACAAATATGGGGTATTCCAACAATAATTTCGTTACTATTTGAAAAGCCAATATATCCTTGAAGATTAAAGTTTTTCTTTTAATTGCAATTATGTTTTAGACCTTTAGGATCTGGATAACACTATATCATCTAAGAATACTCTTTTATTGGAATTAATTAGAGCTGCCACCCTTTAAACATTATGGTTTACTAGGAATAATATATATTTTAACAATTCACCTATTCCCTCTTTAGCTTATGTTGGTTATGTAATAATATCTTTGACTTCATATTGGTGTAAATCTAGGAATGATAATTTTTTTTTAAAATTAACTTTACTTCTTCCTTTTGATGTTACTCCTTTGAACCAGCCAAACACAGTGATAGTCATATCGGACTCCAATACTCAGGGAAGGACAGGGGCGGAACTAGAAAATGGAGATTGGAGGGCTGAAAAATCAAATATAGTGTAATTTCATTTTATAGAAGAGGCTAAAAGATATTAATACATATAAAAATTACAAAATTTAATGGATTAAACTACAAATTTTCAAACTATAGAGGGTGCTTAGTACCCTTTCACCACCACTATGTTCCGCCCCTGGGAAAGGACATCATCCCAGGATTCAGATCCCGCACTTGAATTAGAGGGGTCGGATCTAGAGGATTTCCTTGCTGATGTGGGCTGCTACCCCTTCTACTTCTACTTCTAGTTCTGAATCAAGCTCCTATGCGGATGCTGCTGCTACTAATGCTAATAGTTTTCTTGATAGTAATTATGTGATGTAATTGTGGTTTAACTTGTAATAATTAGGTAGTGCCCTTTAGGCTTTCTCTAAGACTTAGTCTTTTGTTAGATGCTGTGGTATAATCCTTTCCTGCTATTATGATTCTCTGGTACGTATGTAGTGTCAGTTTTTGTACCTCAGACAATTATTGTTTTGTAATGAAACAGGTGGGACTACCCACTTTTATCCCAAAAAAAAAAAAACCCTAAATTACAACAAATATGACCAATTTTTCAAATCAACCTTACAAAATTACTATATCTTGTAACCACCTAAAACCCAACTCACATACTATATGGCTTATCATCATATACTAAAGAAAAAATATAATTGACCTTATTAGTATCTCCTGGAATGATAGCCACAACTTTTATACAATCTAATAAAGATAAGTCTTGTATTTTTTTTTTAATATTTACAAACACTCCATCTTTTTTAGCTACATCATCTGTCATGAATTGAAAACAACCGACTAATTTTACGCTTTAACATTTGTGCTAAAGCAGATCAGACGATCCAGATCTAAACTCAAAATTTGAGTTAACTCAGGTAATATGAATTCATTAATTATTATAAAAAAGTTAGAGGCTTTTTTCTTCTCATGTCTTATTAATATATTCACCATTATGTGTTGTAAATGGAAAAAAAAAATATTAAAAGATGTGGGGAATACTTGGATGGAACAAGCATGAAATCTGGTGAGAAAGGCAGAAAAAAAAAATCTGAGGTACCGTAATTGCAATTAATAGCAAAGTAATTTTCGTAAAAATAGAAAAAATTCACTCTTACCATAAACAATGTAATAGCCATAAAGTATTAAATCGTAATTCCAAGATAATTACACATTATTATATTTTTTTTCTTTACTTTTTGTCAAACACAATAATAACAAAAAAATGATGTCTAGGATGATGGAAAATCGCCTTCTAAAAAAGCGAATTAAACGGGATCCGTATCCTCTGCATTAACTCAAAAGGGAATATTTTGAGTTAATGAATTTCAACCGTCTGATTTTAAACGGAGCCAATCCGACTCATGTCTATAACATAGGGGGCCCTTTAATATTAGTGCAGTTCTAGTTCACACGAATCTTAAAACAGATCGAACAATCAAAATTCATTAACTCAAAATGCAGAGGATATGAATTCAATTAAACGCCCCTTTTGTATAAGAGATTAGGAAATCAACGTACCGGATCTGCATGCTACTGCTTTTGGGGCAGACGAACGAGCTCAATTAAGCGGTACCGAAGTAAAAACCTCCTAGGAAACAAAGTCATCCAAAAAAAAAAAAATTGGGTTTTGGCACGAAGACAGTGAGGTAAAGAAGTAACACCAATTAAAAATGATAATGGAAATTGTCATTTGCCCTTTCTAATATTCAAAAGGCATGTTGAGATTCTAATTCCCCTTTAATTAAGGCAGCATTTCAATTTTATGTAATTTGCTATGATTTTCCAGGTAATGTGTAATTAAAACATTTATTTCCAGGGTGAGGGGGGAGGGTTGCCAATGTCGTGTTGGTCACGTTGCGTCCCTCTTCTGAACTTAATTTCTTTAAAAGGAATTATATATATATATGTGTTCTTGTCTTGCGATTAGCAACAGGAAAAAAGAAAGATATTTTAAACCTTTTTTTTATAAAATTTGAAGAGGATGTGAAGGGATGGATATGGAATATTTCTACGGTGCACATGATATGTTTTTCTTAAGAAAAATAACTCTGTTGGAGTTCTTAAGCTTCAAGCAATTAAGCATTAAATAATTTTTGGAAATGTTGATTATGATTTTTTTCTCATTGAGTACCCTTAATTATTTCAATTTGATGGTTTTGTAAATTTAATTTTCACCTTCAACAGGTGTTTATCCCACTAGAAAACAAAAGTCATGCAGTTTTTGGCATACACAAAAGGACGCGTCAAAGAATTTCCCTTTCCACAGGGGCTATATTATAATAAAGTTTGATAGTATTATATATGAAGAAGAAGAAGAAGAATAATTCTGTGGTTGTTACTTGATAAACACGGCTTATATTAATTTTCCAACAAAACGGCTGGCGCAAGGTGGACCTATTAAATAGAGCATCCTGACCTCGCTCCCCTTTGTTTCCGCCTTCAATTTCTCCATTATATACCATTTTCATTCATTGCTCCAATTTGCTCTCCTGCAGATCAGATCAGATCAGATCTCCTCTTTCATTTTCAGGTAACAAACTCACTCTACGTTGACTCATTTTTTCTTTTCTTTTCTTTTCTCTTTGTTTGTATTACTTTGCGATCAAGGTGTGAGAACCTCCATTGAAGATTGATTGATTGATTGATTTGTTAAAATAATAGAATCCTAAGTCCTAACCAACGCTGCTTGTTTGGTTTCAGATTTGTATTTGTATAATCTAACCATGAACAATGATTTCGTGCTCACCGACAGCCAACGCCAGATGCATAGACGCGAGCAACTGAAACTCTCATCCATGAAGAAATCATGGTCGACCGACTCGCTCAACAGCCTGGCAGGTGGTAGAACTTGCGTATGTGCGCCAACTTCTCATGCCGGCTCTTTCAAGTGCCGCTACCACCGCCACCCTTCCAATATGAACCTTCAGGCAATGAACCAGCAGCCCAGTACCAATACCATTGTAGAGGAGACATCTGATGCCGACGACAGCACCAAGCCACAGCCCGATGCTAAAATTACGACCGATAATAATAAGATGACGTTTGATCGTATCTGAAATGGTGATTACCTGATTGGGTTGTGCATGGAGCTCTTGACTAATAGAGAAACCAAGAACATGTAATTATAATTAAGCAGCATTTTGGGTTGAGGTGTGTGATTGAGTTTTGTTTGGAGCATTTTCAAATAAGCTCTTGCAGCTTATTAATTATGACAGACTGCAGAGAGAATGAAATTTATTTATTTCCTTCATTTTCCTTGAGCTGTAAACTTAATGAAACAGTGTGTGTATGTATGTATATGTTTTGCTTTGTTTTTATGATTTTCTAACGATTTCTAATGTAGAGCGTTTGGTATTTTTAGAATCCTTTATAGCCGTAAAACAATAGATTCATCTATCCGTGCTTAAAAAGAATAATTTTTTTTCATACTAATATCGTGTACGAGCGTTACAGCATAAACATGTTATGAGAGAAATTTCTTTTTTATACGAAATGACATATTTTCATAAAAGAAATTAGACTAAATGACAAATAATATTCTTTAAATAACATATTAAATGATATTTATATGTAAATAACATCTCTTAAAAGACATACTAAATAACATATTATATGACAATTTTTTTTACCTTTTTGACATTTTTGCACACAAAAATCTCATATTAAATGACAAGTAATATTCCTTAAATGATATAACAAGAATAAAAAAAAATGAAGACATGACTAATCAATTATCAATCAATTCAAAATTCCTTAAATGACATTTAAAAAATCAAAATAAATTATGACCAATCAGAAAGATGATACAATTTGTATATAAAAAATACGTACTTCTATATAAGCAAGTGGGATAAGAACCATTATTTTTTCCATAAAATATAAAAAAGTTTCTATAACAGTTAGTAAACAAATAGCTTTGTCTAGTTATTAAGAATATGCCACCATTAATGAATATGTTTGTATTCGGATTTTTGTGCATTCAAATATTTGAATATTAATGGTTTGTGGATACAGATACAGATACAAATACGGATATATAACTTACAGGGACACATATTCAATTTTGGAAGCAATATAGGTACGAATACGGATAATTATTTGTATTTGTATGTTTTAATATTTCAGAATCCATTTATTTTATAATTATAGAAAATAATATTTTTTTGTGATCTATTGATTAAAATTATAGTTATGTTGGGGATTAAATTTTATTAACCACATATATATTTGTAACAACGTAACAAGAAAAACATGAAAAAGATTAATTTGTTCACCATAAAGAATGAATATTTTAATTATATTCGTATTTTATGTTACTTTTATTTATTAATGAAAAAAATAATTTGTTAAATAACAAGTTAATTTGGTTATTATATTTTAAATTAGGAATTCAAATATATTTGTAGACATGTTCGTATCTGTTTAATATTTTTGATCCGTATTTATATCCGTTTAATATCCTATTCATATTTATATTCAAAAAATAAAATCAAATACAAATATAATTAGGGGGTGTAAATTACACCCCCTAATTCAGGGTAAGCATTAACTTTGAATGATCTGGCTCACATACTGGTCTTAAAAATTCTAGAGGTATAGTTTTATTACAGCGACTCCCCATGAGATATTTTTCCCTATCTTTACTATTTGGCAGTGACACCTGTACTATTTATTTTCTGATCATCCCAACTGTACATAGATGACTAGTTGCTAAGGCGTACCAGTACTTTGTCAAACACCAAAATAAATAAATCAGAGGCTGAGATATGGTATTTCCCAAATAATGGATGATATTTAAAATCATTAAATAAATTGATAAACAGATAAGATGTGAATCAGGCTGTACGCCAGATAGTGTACCTACAATCTAGTTTTTGTTATTTATTTATTTATTAACTTGGGGTCATAATAATTGTTTTAATGCATCAAATTTCTAAATATTCATTTTTTTTCATCAAAACTTAAACATTATTATTTCCAACCAAAAATGAATCCCTTCTCATTTCTTCTTTTTTTAATCAAATTTTTAATTTTTTAATTGATATATTAATCGTAGTTGGACATTAAGAATGTGTTCGTTTGAAGAAAAGAGTAAATTTTGTTGAAGATCACTAAACTTTACTTTTTGTTACGAATTGTTACTGAAGTTTGATTTGTTTCTCGGAAATCATTGAATTTTTTATTTGTTCCAATCAAGTTACTTTATTACTATTTTTGTTTAGAATACTAACATAATATGATATGGATTACAACTAAAATCAAACTAGTGTATTTTAACTGGATATAGAAAATGATGAGTTGTATGTAAATTGGCTGCCAAAATAACTTGATTGCAACAAATACAAAATTCAAGAGCTTCTGAGAAAAAAAAAATCAAAATTTGACTGTCGTCCGACAGAAAGTACCCTATAAAATATCACTTCATCTAATTTAGTCATTGGAGGTATAATCACAAGTGTCCATGAAGATGGTACCAAGTTGGTACCACTCCACATAGGTCTTATATCAACCCTAGGATTATTACAATTATCAAACTAAACAGCATATCTAAAGAAAACGAATGAACAACATGCTCAAACAAGTTGTATAGGCTTAATATTGACACTATTAAAACTTGAGGTATTTCTTTCAGCCATATTACCCAAATTATAGCTCCTCTAACCATTTCAAAGAATGTTTAAATTTAAAATCTAACATTATAGATATCATCTATATAAGTATGATGAGATCTAACATATGTTTTATTATATATTGAAATTGTATGAATTTTGATTATTAGATTAATTATGTATTCAACAACGTAGCAATAATTTTACTTTCTAATTTTCAATTTCATTATTATTAGTTTTTTAAATTCATCGTCCAATAATTGTATTATGTTCTACAGTGGTTGCTGACTAATAACAATTATATTACTAACAAATGTTATTATTACTATAATTTATCTCTTTTTTTTAACAAACAAAAAAGAGTTTAGTACAAATAAATGAAAGAAATGAAATGAAGTACAAGCCTGGAAAATGAAAGAACCTAGAACTGCTATGCGGTTATTCTAGCATTGTACTCTGATAGGCCTGTAATCAAAATCAAAATAAATACAAGTAAATGGATTTTCTTGGGTCCAATCCAGGGAAGAAAAAAAAATCAAGCATTCGTTTCAACACTCATTGCCTAATAAATACATCTCTGACGTTAATGTAAGATATTGCATTTTTTGCTCTTGACTTGCTATTTGCATTTTCCTTGTACTATCTATACATACGGTAGAGTTGGTATAATCTATTTTTTCAAAAGGAAAAACACTCCTATTTTACATCGGACCATATAATTAAATGGAACAGATCAGGTTCATATAAAAAGTACCCCCTGAATTCTAAATCAGATTGACCCAGTCTGTGTAAGTTGTACCGCTCGAATTGAAATAGTAGGATCCTACTCTTTTTTTAACAAAAAATCAGTGTATACTTTCAAAAAATCTATACCTGTGGTATTGTGCCAGTGTTAGATCAACATAGGTACGGAACACAATCAAGCAAAAGTGCAAAACTCACCAATTAGAACTAAATCTATGAATAGTATTCCTATTGCTTGAAAGGTTACATTGAGTTTTAAGTATCATAGAAGCAACAATAAACAAACAACTGATGACAAATTTAAAACATCCAAAAGAAAATTGAACCCAGTTTTGAACTTACAGTACTGGCAAATCATGCTTCATTTGCACATCTGAAAACCGAAATATTCTTGCCAAACACTGAATCAATTGATCATGAATGACATCATCACTCGGCAACTCCCCACTCACCTCTCTCCTCAAGGAAGTAACCCCTTTACCCTCTATCCCACATGGCACAATATTCTCGTACCAGCTCAAATCGTTATCAATATTAAAAGCCAATCCATGAGATGTGATTCCAGAAGAAATTCTAACCCCAATTGCCCCGATCTTTCTCTCACCAACCCAAACACCTGTCTCACCCTTATCTCCAGGTCGGGCCTTCACACCATGCATAGATGCCACCTCAATCATAACCGACTCAAGCCCCTCGACATATTTTCTGGCACCGAATCCGATTTCTCTGAGAGAGAAAATGGGGTAGAGAATGGCTTGTCTTGGGCCATGAAATGTTATGTCACCACCTCGCTCAGTGTAATGGAGCTCTGCCCCAAGGGATTTCAGGTCGGATTCTGGAATTAAGAGGTTGTGGTCAGTTTTTCTTTTGCCGAGAGTGTATGTAGGGGGGTGTTGCAGGGATAAAACAAGGTCAGGTACTCTGCCAATTTTTCTGTCTAACAAAAGCTTTTCTTGGAGCTTTAGTGCATCTAGGTATTTCACAATACCTAATTTCCACACTTCCAGAGCTCGCCGTACTGTCATGTTCTTAGAGTCGAGGTGTTTGTCTGCAAAATTGAACATATGATCAAGTTCTGAGCAATGTTGTTCTCCTGAGATACAGCTCAATATCAGCCATATCCAGGGCTCAATTTCTAGCATTGCTCTTGTATATTTCAAATCACTTTTAAGGTTTTTTTAGCAAAGAAGCACTTATATTTATGATGTTTGATACCATTTCTAAATATTTGCAACTAGTACATTTACAAGGTGTTACAACAAACTCAACTGGATTTGGATCTTAGACTAACCTTCTTTGCAAATGGTGGGGTGCTATTTGCAAGGAACCGTCACAGATACATGTTAACTACAAATATGAGAAATAATGGTTATTGTTTTAATCACACGCGGTCTTTAAAATTAAGGAAACCCAGGGACAATTTAACAATTTTGCATTTGGACCATATGTTAACAGCGAGGTGCTACTTCTAATAACCCAGATAATGCTGGGCTCAATTGCAAATATGTGAAATGTTGGGTAATGGCCAGCCCTTCTTTTAACTGTCTGTGAGGTGCTTCTTCTAGCAAAACACATAATAATGGGTCCAATTGCAAAAATGTAAAATGTTGAGTATCATTTGCAATACGATGAGTTCAATCTGCAGAAGCTTCCATTTTTCACAGCAATCTAACTGGAGCAAGAGATAATCCCAAAATCCCAGTAAGAGCTCTAGTCTACAAAGCGAAAGAAAAAAGAGTACTAAAATTCTAACCTGTAAACAAACTAACGAAGAAAGCTTTTTCTCCCTCTTCATATGGTTTTGATTCGCACCCCAGTGAAACAAAACATGTCTGATTTAATCTAGAGGAACCAAATCAACTTCTTTTTAATGGGTTTTCGCTGTTTATTGGATTTAATCGGATCGTGTTTGACTTTGAATACACCCGTTCCTAGCTTAGGTGAACCTGATGCAGCTCAAGTAAATAGGCTTATTAACAGTGGCGAAGCTAGAAATTTTGTTAGGGGTAGGCAAACATATATAGTTGCAAAAAAAAAATTAATATAATATAAAATTACATTATCAATTAAAATAAATAAGAAGTCAAGATAATATAAATGAACATCAAAGGTTTCAACTAAATCAAAAGTTTATAACAAATATTCATTTAAACAATTCAAGCTATTCAAGCAATTTAAACAATTCAAACAATTCAGAACCTATCAAAATTCTCTTAAAGCCATAATTAATTGGGTTTAAAAACTGATTAGTCCTCATTTAAACAATTGAAGCAATTCCATGTAAATAAAATTAAGACAATAATACAAGTTAAAATTAAGACGAGAGCTATAGCAATGCACAAAAATAACAAGTGCTTAATCATCTTCTTGTTCAAAGTTCAAAGTTATGATATGGAGATAGATCAAAATCACATTCACTGCTTCAACCCTTTTGCTCCCTTAATTAGTTAATTTCATACACAGAAGCTATCTCCGACATAATACCGCCCCGAGAATGCATCTCAGGTTTTAAGTTACAGCCCTTTATTTTGGTTATCCTATTTTATTTTTCTACTATTCTTGCAAATGTTTAAATTCATTGTTCAGTATTGGTCAAAATCCAAGCAATTAAAACACACAAATCATGTAAATCACGGTCTGCAAATATACTCTAAAATTTAATTTTAGGCGGCCTGCAAATATACTTCCAGATATTACAAGCAATTTTGCGAGAAATTCGGGTCAGGAAATTCGGTCAGGAATATACATCAAATCCAAGCACGTCAGGAAATTTGCGAGAAATATACTTCAAATCAAAGTTCAGGTCAGTAAATTCTGTCAAAATCCAAGCAATTTTGCGAGAAATCGAGGAAATTCGGTTAGACCTAAACTCCCGTATTACAGTAGAAGGGGATTTACCTACACTACAGCAGTAGAGGCGGGCTGGCACAGGCGGAGGTGGGAAGAAGCGGGCACAGGCGGCGCGGCGATCCTTCTTCTCGCGCAGGCGCAGGCGGAGGCGACGGTCCTCCGCTGCTCTGGCTCTCTGCGAGCGGAGGGTTGAGAGAGCATTTTGATTTTTTGATTGATCTGGGCTATGGGTTCTGGGCTTTGGGTTCTGGGCTCTGTGATACACTAGCTTCGCCCCTGCTTATTAACTCGGCCCAATACAGACAGTCGTCTCGTCCTGATTTGTTCTGTTCTCTCATCAGCCCTGCTCTGAATTGCTGCTGGAGCAACGGTTTTAATTTCGAGTATCCTTCAGAAAATCCAGTGCTTATTGCCTTATTTCATTTTATACATGTTTAAATGTCTATATATTTTATATTATTATTCTACATACATATAAAATAATATTTTTTTTTATTTGAATCAATAAGTTGGAAAATCAACATCCAAAAAATATCAAATCGGTGTATTTTTGCAAGCTCATGATAATAATTATATAAAGTTGAATGTCATAATATTTACATGTTTATAAAGAAATTAATATAGGTCATATTTAACGATTTTATTTTGACATTTAAATTTTAAATTTTAAGTTATTGAAGTTTTGAAAATAAAAGCATAATGAAGACATTAAAAATAAAAGCATTGAACCCTCCTTTTTTATACATTTGATTTTGTCGAGCACATCTTATTATAAGCCTTCTAAAAATTCTATGTTGTTAAATATGAAGCGTTTCTTTGCTTGTTGAGAATTTTCATGGGATTGAGTGTTATTTTTCTAGTTCGTTTCTAATTTGTGATGCTTAAATACTAGGGGTGTAAACGGAGCGGATTCGGAGCGGATAATGCTGATATCAAATCTGTATCCGTTTTCAATGAGCAGATACGGATACGGATAGGGATAGTAAACGGATATTAAAATTCAAAACTAAATCCGTCTTAAACGGATACGAATACGGAGCGGATAATCCACGAATACGGATTCGAATACGGTTACAAATAAAGAATAATTGTTGGATAATTGAGTCATATGAACTTTAAGTACAAATACTAAATTAAAAAAATTAAAAACAATTAAGAAAAACAAAAGTAAATTAAAAAAAAAGTAAAGAAATGGAGAAGATATAGGAATGGAGAGGAGTTAGGAAATATTAACCGCTGAAAGTCAAGTTACAACGAAGCGGAGAAGTTGAAATTTCAGATTCGGATAGTGTGGATATCCGCTCCGTTTATACTTTCAAAGAATTATCCGTATCCGTATCCGTATCCGTATCAAATTTCCTCATACAAAAAATATCTGTACCCGTATCCGGGATATCCGTATCCGTTTAAATCCGAATTCGGATAATAAGCAGATTTGGAGCGGATATCCGGACGGATATCCATATCCGTTTACAGCCCTATTAAATACCTAACCAATTTGTCAAAGTCTTTCTGACCAAATATTAGTTTTTTCTATTTAAAAAATGGGTTTATTGAGATTGATTTAGCATCCTCATAACTTGAAATAAAAAGTTATGGTATTTACTTTTTATTGATAATTCATGAGCTTTTTCCCTTTTTTTTGTAGATGGAAATGGATTATAAATCTGTTCCAGAGACCACAAACAAATTGACAGAGCTTGCGCTGGATCAAGTATGCCAGTCGATTGCCAGAATAGAGATCTTTCAATCACTTGTGGCATGGAGAAATGTAGTTTTGTTTTGCAAAAGGTAGCTTTCTTTTCTCTGTTCCATTACTGAAGCAAGTTTTTACAAAAACAATAAGAAATGAAAATTACTCTGATACCACAATTCTCAGCAACTCATTCAGCTTTGAGAAAAAAAAAATATATGTCTTAATGTTAGATACACCATTGTTCTAATTTGCTCTATGTTGGATTTTTGAACTGGTAATAAGAAACCTGAGATAGCATCAAAGCTATCACAAAAGAAACCTGGGGACCTTGACATGAATATCCCCCTTCAGTGTGTGGCATCACTGAGCAATTTGACCTTAGAAGTGTTATATTGTGAAGTCAAATAATCTGGTTATAGTGGTGAAAGGAAATGAAGAGTTCGCCACTAGTTTCTTTGTTTTGATTAAAAGCAATCCGTGATTATTTCTTTGTATTGTAAAGACTCTTTGTTATAGTGATTTTGTGTTGGGTTTCTATGATTTTCTTCTGAAAGGGTTTTCAGGTAAAATCTTGTGTCTCTCTTTTATTTTCTGTGCTTGATTGTTTGTTGTGGTTATTTCTCGTGTACCTTCCATATTTCTCCATTTGGTCAGGTATTAGTGTATGCCCGTAAGGTGTTCGATGAAATTACTCCTTGAATGTTTCGGCGAGCAAACTGAGTAATGTTTTTGGTAGATGACAAAGTTCTGTAACAATGGAGACTCTGTAAGTGAGCAAACTGAATACGACGGATTTTTTTTTATTTTTAGGATTTGAGTTTGGGTGCATGCTAATAATGCAAATGGAGTATGTGTTGAAATCTTGCTACTACCAGCTAATGGTTCAGTTGGTATGGTTTAGTTACTTTAGTAGTTAATTAATGATATTGTGTGTGTGTGATTGAGGCAAAAAAAGCCACCAGAGGTTTTATTAGAAGGGTTTAGTTGAATAGATATGAAGTGAGGATGTTACAAATTTCTTGTAGATTGATATGACTCGATGTAGTTTTTGGAAGAATTTATTTTCAAAAAATTAAAACAAATAATTAGTCTTGACAGAAGAATTTCACCACTTGTGTGTTTGCCTCCTCACCAGGTACCAGATCCTTTTATTGGAGATCAGGGCTCACTCATACACACATGTAATAATTATACTTGTCCTAGTCAAATACACCAGTTGCTATACCTCAACCACTTTTCCTTTATTATATTTTAATTCCTCACTACTTCCTTTATTGATGTTTGTCGAGATTTGAGCACGAAAAACTTTTTTCATGTGCCCAAATTTTTTTCCTTGAAATTCGCACGTGAAAAACTTTAAACGATTGTGATAGGAATAACAGGATCTGTGATCCCTTGTAATAACAGTAGATTTATATCCCATCCCCAGATTGGAATTTGGATCCAAGAAACTTTATTTACAAGCATTTCATTTCTCGAACTTCATTCCTTTTCTTTCATTCATCTGTACTGAAATAATGGGTTCAAATGGATGTTAGATACAATTTGAATATATTTTTCCCCTCAAAATAGTATTGAAAAGGTATTTTTTTTTATAACAAAGTATTTTGAAAAAAAAATATTAATATTTTTGAATCAGTTCTATCACGAAAAACACAATTTAAATAACATATTATGTTTACTTTAGATAAGATAGTAATTTTTTTCACACTACTGAGAATCAAGGGCTGCAAACGAACCGAACCGAACCGAACTTACCTCCAGTTTGAGTTTAGTTTGAATTAATTTCGAACGAATTCAATTTCGAACTCTTACGAACTTTGTTAGGACTTAGGAGTTATGACTTATGGCTGGGCCATAGTTCAAAATTATAGCACTTCAATAAAAATTCAAGCATTCTGAATTCTGAATTCTAATTACACAGCGCACCAAAGTTTATATCAAAGTTTATTACAAATACCAAAATTTATATCAAACACCAAAGTTTAGTACAATCACAATATCCAAAGTTTTCCAAATAGCCAACAGGAGCAGCATCACCAAAGTTTTCTAATATCCAAAGTATTAAAAGTACAACAATTTAAGTTATAACTGAGAGCAATTATGGACTGGGCGACCTTATATTTTCATCAGCGAACATAAATTATCAGCGGAAATCAACGGTTCACGTTTGAGTTAATTTTGAACTAAGTTTGGTTTGCGAACCTATTTCGAACTAATTAGGTCTAGTTTGAGTTTGATTTGAATTAATTTCGAACTAAGTTTGGTTTGAATTAATTTCGAACGAACTCAATTTTGAATCGAATTTTTTACGAATTTTTTCGAATCAAAATCGAATCGAATTACGAACTACAAATTTTTTTTGCAGCCCTAATTGAGATGGACACTCTTTTCATATTATTATGAAATAATTTATTCTTACACTACTGCATTGACGACTGAAACACATTCAAAGAGAAATTCAACTATTTACTATTTAGTTAGGGGGAGTTTCATGAATATCCTTCAAAAAATTTAAATTACATATTTTATCTTCTATAAAATTATAATATCATATTTACCATCTAAATTTAAAAAACTGAAAAACTTAATTAAATTACCTTTTCTATTAAAACTCATTTTTATATATAAAGTATCCATCTTATCTTTTATTAAAAAAAATATGTAACATGTTAAGAGAAATATTCAGTCTTCTAACTGACCGGTTGTGAAAACAAATGATTCATTTTCTTACTTGTGACGTACACACTAATGTATGCTTAACTTAGCAAAATGAATATTTTTCTTACACTAATTAAATATTTTTTTAATAAAGGATAAAACGAGAACTTTATAAATCTAAAATGAGTTTTAATAGGAAAAACCATAAATTGAATAAATTTATCGGTTTTTAAAATTTAGAAGGATAAATATGATATTATAAAATTTTGAGAAAAATACATAATATTGAGAGTTGGGGCTATACATGAAATTCTGCGTACTATTTATTTATCAAGACACTGCTCGACTACTTGTCAGTGGCCCCCCGTATCGGTGACTTATCATACCATGTGGTTTCATTCTTCTTGCCACACAGGATCCATCCCCAGCTTTCGTTAAACCCTAGCCCATGATCCGACAAACCCGACTAGATCTCACTCAAGTCCAGCCCAACGTTTAGTTGCCAAGTTGCCTCTCTCTTTGCTCCGACCCGAAACCCGGGCAACCAAAACCCGGCACAAGCTCTACTAGCCAACGAGAGGGTTCATCGCCGGAGCTGAGCACGCTCAAGCGTTCTTAGGAGCTTTTCAACCTGCTTTGCCGGAAGAGAGGTAAACCCTTCTTCTCTCCTTCCCTCTTTCTCTCCGTAAATTTCACCATTTATTAATCCCCATCAACGGAGAGCATTGTCGAGGAAGCGATGGGAAATTTGATTTTCTACCGCGTTATTTTGAAATACGATAACTTAAATGGGGCACTTTCTATGACTCGATTTGGGTTTAGTTTCTTAATAATGTATGTTCTGTATTTCAACGTGGAATTATTTGCTAATTTATTTTCTTATAATCTTCAATTGATTGTCTTTAACTGAACTCCTTGCTATATACATGTGCTGGTTAGAACTCAATCAGGAACTTGTATGTTAATTGTAGCCTCTCAAAGGTAGAGAAAAAAAAGAAAACGAGGTAATAAAAAGTAGAAGCAAATGGGTCGGCCGGAGCCTTGTGTCTTGTTTGCGCAAACAATTTTGCATTCTCAACTCGATGAATATGTCGATGAGGTCAGTCATTAGTCAATTTTTTTTTGGTCATATTCACTTGAGTTTTACTCTTTTGTTTTACTAACTCGGCATAGTAATTTTTAACTAAACTATTCAGGTAACATTCTCCGAGCCAGTAGTGATCACTGCATGTGAATTTCTTGAGCAGAATGCATCTCCTTCTACCCCAAACGTATCTCTTGTTGGGTATGAAACTCTTTGCAATCTGTTTATTGTAATTTCACTTTCTAACTATATCTGGAGAAGATGTTCAACATTTCTTGTACTTTCAATCATGCTTAACATCTTTCTAGTTACCGAGGTTAATTCAAGCAAAAGTTACTGAATTACCTAACTTTTACATTATCTCAAATAGAAGTTTCTATAACTTTAAAAATCTTGGAGTTAAGAGCCAAAAATATAGGTACTCCTGGCTTCGTTTTTATTTTTAAATTATGGAATGGAGATGTAGTGCCTTTTCTTCACAAACTAGAAAATTAAAGTCAAATTTGAGGGGATGAAACCAAAGTTAATGTAACCTACGTAAATCTTTGGTATGGTTTAGTGGCCTTTGAAGAAAATTTCTCTATAATAAGATGTTTATTTATCACATTTGTGATTTATCCAATGACTGGGATTGGGAGTTGATTGCAAAGATGTCCGCTGCTGACTGCAAATATTAGAAATGCTGGGCTTAATTGCAGATTTGATAATATTAGTAGGTGTAAGTGCCACATGCAAAATTTCCCCCCTTTTGAGCCTTTCATTTGTTCATGCTCAGTAGGGGTGTCAATGGGTACAATGCGGGTAGGGTGGAAGCATTTTCATACCCATACCCACTAAGAATTGACCTTACCTATACCCTACCCTTACCCATTAAGATTTGATTTACCCTACCCTACTCTTACCCGTTAAATTATCGGATAACGAAATTGTAGCGGGTGAATAACGAATAAAACTAATATATTAATTAATTTTATTATATTTTACGAATAGAACATCAAAACTCATTCATTTCACATATATTACTAATAAAAAAATAAAATAAAACAAATATGTAATCAATTATTTAACTAAATAACAAAATATGTAAATGAAAGTAATATGATTAACATTTTTCTTATAATAAAAATCATATAATAAATAACAAAAATACACAACTAATTATTGCTCAAACATTATCATATGAAATATCACGCAAATAAATTTTAACATTACTAATTATTACTCAAACATTATAATATAATTTTATTTTAAATAATTACCTTTTAGGGTAATGGGTACGAAATAGCCTTTACCCGTACCCTTGCCCATTTAGCTAACGAAAAAAAAAATCCTTACCCATACCCATACCCGATTAGCTAATGAAAAAAAACCTTACCCATACCCGCCTTATTGAATACGATACGGGTAGGATAAATGAGTAAAAAGGTATCATTGACACCCCTAATGCTCAGTGTATTGGTTTAAATTTTTGTGTGTTGTTTTTATTCTACTTTGTACTGTAGAGCTACTTCACCTCCTTCGTTTGCACTGGAGGTATTTGTACATTGCGAAGGGGAGTCTCGGTTCAGGCGACTCTGCCAACCTTTCCTCTACTCTCATTCTTCCTCTAATGTTTTGGAAGTTGAGGTAAATTTTTTTATCATTCTTAATTGTTTTTGAGTAACCAACAAATTATATTCTTGTTTGCACATTGCATCTCGAGATATGATTTTGTGACATCAAAATATCTTTGTTTGTTTCTGATAATGATGTTGCTGAGGACAGTCAAACTCAAACCTAACATTTCTAAGCACAAATGAGAAACCTGTGCATAATGAGAAATATAACTTGCTCCCCATTTTCTTATTTTATGTGTGAAATCTTGCCTCATTATACCTTGCTTTACTTGTTATATTTTGGACTTTATTTTTTCTGAAACAGAAAATGGGAAAGTATTCATTATATTTTTCTGCTGTACAAGCTTTTACTGATTTTCCTCTGCTCTTTTTGGGTATTTGTGATTTGTTTGTTTTGAAGGGTCGTATTGATGTTCAAAGTTATAGGGTCGTATATTGAATTAATCAGGCAGGTCAGGTTCCATTGACAACGGGTTAACTTGACAAATCTGGCATATTTTAAAATCAGGCCAGAAAAATATTTATAAATGGAAAAGAAAAATTGGAAGACATGTTGGCCATAGATTGGTTGTGTATCAACTTTCATACAATTTTTGTCATTTTATATTCTCCATCAAAGGACATTAACTATAGACTAATTTCAAGTATGTTTGTTAGATAAATGGTAAAATATGCATCAAATTCCATCATATTTCATGTCCATGATATAAATATAGTTTAGATCACATTCCAAATGTCCATTAAATTAGACAACAAGATTGTCAATTTAGTTCATTTTCATTGGATCCGACCCATATTTTATTACCCTCTTGATGAAAAAAATGAAGCAAAAAACCTTTTTCTTTTTTTGGAATAATATAATAAAGACAGCTGATAACTGGTTTTCTCTTACTTGTCCCATCTTCAATGCAGGCTATAGTAACAAGCCATCTGGTATTGCGAGGCACTTACCGCAGTTTGACCCTCGTAATTTATGGTAATACTGCAGAGGACCTTGGTCAATTCAATATTGAATTAGACCTTGATAATTCTCTAGCAAATGTAGTCTATTCACCCTCTGAAGGGAAACTCGAAGATCTCCCTCCGGCATTGCACAGCTCCAGTAAAATCACACTCAATGAACCGTTGCCTCGTCTTAAATCACTAACTTTGCAATTCCCTGAATCAGACATGTCAACTGAAGTCAGGCAGTTTTTGTGTCATGCCCTCAGAGCATGTGAGGATTGCAACTGGGTGAATTTTGATTTCAGCATGCTTAGTTCGGTTATCTCGTCAATTTCTTCCTTTGCCATGCTTAATATCGACATCTTACAAGAAACCTTGAGCTTGGGTTCTGAGAAATCAGTGCATGCTTTGGTTGAGGCTGAGGATCGGCTTTCACAAATTTGGAAAGAGTTTGGATTAATGGGATCGGATATAGAGTTTGATTTGTCAACAACTGAGCTGATTGGCATGTTTACTCGCAGTTTCCCGTTCTTTAAAAGTGATGTTTTAGCTGGTCATGCTTTGCTCTCTGAGGTGGATATAATTACTTTTTAGTTTAAATACATTGTTGCTTTCTTTCGTAGATTCTTGTATTTCAATCTAATATAATTTTCTGTATGATTGTTTCTCCTTTTTTATTCTTTTGTCAGAACAAAAGCTTGACTCTGTCTCTTGGGTTGGTGCTGCTCCTGTGTTGTTCAAAGGAGGGATGCTTCCATTTCATCAGCAATGGAGGAATGGACAAAATCATCCAGTTGCTGTCTCTTGAGATGCAGGAGTCTACCTTTTTGACGGTGCTTCTGGTTAGTATAGTCGAGTGTGCAACCCGGCATAAGATTGGATGTGAAGCGTTCCTTGGCTGGTGGCCACGTGGTGATGAGACCTTACCAGCCTGTGCTAGCCTAGGATACACTTTGCTATTGAAGCTGTTATTGGAGAAGCATAGACATGATATCGCCTCTATGGCCACCTATGTGTTGCACCGACTCCGCTTTTATGAAACCTTATCCAGATATGAGGTTAATTTTCTTCTCAAAAGAGACATGAATCATCATGGTTTCATTTCATGTTGATCTTTTCCTTTCTTTTCAATTTTTATTTTTTAGTGTAACATCCTCAATTTATAAATTTTCAGTCAGCCGTATTATCTGTACTGGCCAATCCACCTGACTATAGCTCAATTACCACTGAAGGAGCTGTTTCCTTTGTAGCAGTTAGTTCTCAGCTTGCACAACTTACGGTAATTACCTCTTTTCTGATATGGTTTTCTGTGTATCATCTCTTTTGTATGGTGGGTTAATCATATGTAACACTGGTACAGAAATTGTTGAATATGTGTGGACCTATTGAGGATCCTTCGCCGGTTGGTTTTGCCAAAAAATTGCTCAATTCAGGGAGTTCTGATAGATTATTGTCTTCTAAAGCCACTGTCAACTCCATTGCAAATTCCAAGTACAGCTTCACTCGATTTGATGTTGACAGCATCCTCTTGTCTCTTCTCAAGGTACTAATTCAACTGTTCCCTACATTTCAAAATTACGTGAAAGTATTTTTTTCTCTTTTTGGAAGTAATTTAACCTTATTTATTTTTTTGCAAATAGGAGAAAGGATTTTTTCCTCTGTCAGCTGCACTGCTGTCATCTCCTATTTTACGGTCTGCAACTGCAAGTGGTGCTGTTGCAGATGTTTTTGTGGAGAGTGCCACATCACTCGAGACAATTCTCCTCTCTCTTCTCCTATCACGTTCAGGTAATAGTGATAGCTTGTACTATGGCAACTGCATTTACCTTGTGCAAATGCACAGGATCCCTAAAAAATATACGGTTTAAAGTAAAGCGCACATTCTGTGCTCTTCTTTTTTTGCCACATTTCCTTTCTAATGGTATGAAGCATATGCCAAGGAAATAGGTTACTATCTATATATAATAACTTGAGGACAATGAATTTACATATATGGGTGGTTGGTTGTGTCTCTCTGGCTGCAGTTGCTTCACACATTATTCTAAGTTTTAACAAAAGTTGAAGTATTTTACATGCATTTCTTTGATTATATTTAGAAGCGTACAAAGTAAGACATTTGGGCCAGTTATCCATGTTACACAATAAGCATTATTGTGCTATATTATTTACCAAAGATACGTGTGCATAAACATTTCTAACCAAGACAGTTAATTTTGTTCGATCTGCTTTATAACAATCAGAAGGCATATCTTATTTTTGGGAACTGAATCATTAACAATATGGAGAAAAGCAATAATTATAAATCACTCGTAAAAACGGGCTTTGCATGTGACAGATGCCACAAAATGATGTTAATTACTTGAGTTGACTATGCTCTTCACTTCATCTAACAAGAAATTAAGATTAAGAGCTAATATAACTAGTTCTTCCATTGACAATCTTGTAGCCTGTTCAAGTGATATGTGACATTGTTACTCCTACAATGCATAGGTTGTCAATATAATATACTATTTAATGCGCATAAAACACTAATTCTGGTAGTGGAGTGAGCGCCTACTTTTTTTATGTCCGTACCATAGTCATTAGCAGTTTTCTTGCTATCTTAGAATAAAAATATACTATTGGAAAGGTGAACATTTTGGTTTGGTTCAAATTGTTGTGCTGATAAAAAGACCTGTTGGAAGTATGATTGAACTAACTTTGCATCCATATGAAGGAATTAGGTTGATGGGGCATTAGTTCTTATCATTCCATCCTACTATTGGTTTTGATCTTGAGGTGCTACAAAGTAATGTCATCTAAATATTAATGACTTTCCAGTCATTCTTGGTTCAAGGTGAAGTTCAACATATTGCCTTTCCGTGAATTTGATCACCTGCAATGTGTAAAAAGATAGTCTTTCAAGACCTAACTTAAAGAAGTAAAGACATAGTTAAACAATATGTTTTTAAAAAAAGTTAAATTTCTGTAATTTGTTGCGCTTGTCAGCTGGTAGGAGGCTCTGATGTGGCTATGTGATATCATCCTAGGTCTTTCTGCGCTAAAAGAAATTGTAGATTTCCCTAAGTGATTATTATTAATGTAGGTTTTTGGTGTGAGCATTATTGGTGCAGGTTAATATTGCCTGTTTTCTAAGCCTGTTGGCTTAATGTAGGACTTCTGTGTTTTTCTTTGGAGGTTACATTTTTTTGGAAGATCTGTCTGTACTGAACTGTTGTTGCCTGATCATTATAATCATAGTATATAAAACTGGTCTCTATTATAATGAATGTGAAATTTAGTGTACTTGAAAATAATATGCTTGAAAACAAATATCTGTGGGTGCTATGTAAAGTTTATGTTTGGGAGAGAATCACAAGAGCAACTTGTCAACTAATTCAGAATCAACTACTTGATTATGAACTAAGATTAACACAAGACATATGGATGATTGATTTCACAAATTCTGAGATTAACACAAGACCTTGTAAGAAGTTCCATTTAATGATGCTAACTTTGTCCTCACTATTGATATATAAAAGAAATAAATGAACAATTACTAGTATTGATTTTTTAGAGTCAGGCATATACTGATCATGTATAACCATTAAATATGAACAAAAATAGGAAAGAGTCACTCAAGTTCAAATCATATTCAAGTACCTTTCCAAAAGGGATTACATATTCCACATAAATTATTGGTCAATAAAAATAAACAATTTCTATTATCTTAGAGACTTAGACCAAAATAATATAGTAAATGGATGAAGGTTGTGGTGTCTTATTAGCAATTTCTGATAAGGAATTTATGCTTGATTGAAAGGTTTTTTTTTTTTTTTTAAGAGCAAGGCATATAGTGATCATGTATAACCTATTAAATATGAACAGAAACGGGAATTAGTCACATGGGTTCATATTGTGTTCATATACTTTGCCAAAAGGGATTAAACATTTCTCGTAAATCTTTGGTCAACCAAAAATAAAAATAAACATTTCTATTATCTTAGACCAAAATAATAAAAACCAGCAAACACATGAAAGGTGTGCTGTGTCTTATTAGCAATGGTGTAAAGATGGAGTGTAACAGAGTGAGATTGAGGGATGTATGAGTTGGAGACCTATGAAACTGCACAGAAAAGATAAAAGATTAATTTAAAATTTTTAGTGTTGCATGAACTAGTACCTGTTTTGGCTGCTTTTCATCCCATGAATAGCAAGGGAGTTTTGAGCCACCTGATTTGTATTCTATGGTTCTGACTGGAATCCCAGGGATAATCTGAATTAACCATACCCCAACCCCATACGAGACATGAGTGATGTGGATCCAGTCCTGTTCCTTCATAGGGATCCCAGGTCCTGTTTCCACTTGTGAAGAAAGCAACACATACAAGAACACAGGCACATAAAGTGCCAAAGGATGTCACACGTGGAACTTCCCCCGTAATGTATCAAGTATATGTTTGGCCAAGTGACACTTGCGTGTTAAACGGGGTTTATAGAAATAACAGATGTCGTGATACTATGACAACTTTGTACTGTTTTCTTCTTCTTATTTATTTTTTTTTTTTTTTCAGGCTTGACATTCCTACTTGATCAGGCTGAAGTGACAGAACTTGTAGTTTTCTCTCTCAAAGAAGTAGAAGATTCGAATAAAGCAGAATGCATGACTCTCAGGCAGGCATTTGTTCTTCTGTCGAAAGGGTTCTTTTGCCATCCTCAGGATGTTGCCACGATAACTGAACTCCACATTCAAGTGGTTTGTTTTCCAACACAAATTTTTTTACTGCTGGAAACACCTGAGAGAAGTTGTCTAATTTATTTATGGTGTATGCTGTCAGGCAAGTCTTGTTGATCGATTGCTTGTGGTTGCTCCAAATTCTGACGAATTGCTTTGGCTTTTGTGGGAACTCTGTGCTATCTCCAGGTTTATTACTTCATCTCTTGATTAGAATACTTATCTAATTCATGTCCCATACCATACATCAATTATGGTATTGCCTACAGTACTAACTGCTTATACAGAAAAGGTTTCCCATTGCTGAACTAGTACTGAAATGACCAGTTGATTAGTTGCATACAATACTGTACTCAGATAGGCAACGTATGTATGAAATTTTCTTGAAGAAATTATCTTATTTAATGCAGATCTGACACTGGTCGTCAAGCATTGTTAGCCATAGGCTATTTTCCCGAGGTAGCTTCTTAAAATCAAAATTTGTATGGATTGGATTGGATTGGATTGGGAAAAAGGAAATTTGTTAATATGAGCCTTTTGATTTGTTGTATAGGCAGTGTCAGTTCTGCTGGATGCTTTGCGCTCATACAAAGATCAAGACCAAGCTGTTCCTACTAGTGGTACATCATTTTCTCCTTTTAATTGTTATAGGCCTTGTGCCCTTGTGTGATCAAATTAACCCGCCATAAGAATCTGAAATATTTTTTCAATTTAAGGAGATGTGTTGTCTATAGGTATGTATTTGTTATAGTACCATTTACTAATTAAGAACTGGCAATCATATAAAGAACTTTGTTTTTTGTTGTCCTCATTATTCATTGTTTTCTGTGTATATTTATTTAAGTAATCTATTTATTCGCACTCCTACATTTGTTTGCTTATGTATTCAAATTGCAATAATTCATTTGGTCAAATCATATTATAGGATCATCATCATCTCTCAGCCTTGCTATCTTCCACTCTGCTGCTGAGATTTTTGAAGTGCTTGTCACTGATTCAACTGCTTGGTCACTTCATTCCTGGATTGGAATTGCAGTTGATCTTCATAAGGCTCTCCATTTGTCATCCCCAGGATCAAACCGAAAGGATGCCCCAATACGTTTGCTTGAGTGGATAGATGCTGGGGTTGTTTACCATAGGTATGTACTTGACTCATATATGTTTGCAGTAGTGCTTTGTTTGTGAAAGGTCTTAATCACACTTGGAGCTGATAGTCATTTGATATGAAAAATTAAAAGAACCATTGTTCCCTTTGGTTCTGATATTGTTACAAGGTATCAAATTAGTTAGAGTGATATGTACAAGTGTAATAAATGTTGGAAGCTTGTGCATAAAGCTGTCAATTTTTTGTATTAAAAGTGAAACTGAGGAGTGTAACAATTTTAAAGCATATCCATATATTGTGAGCTTTTACTTGCACTCCAGTCCAGAAAATGAAAAAGGAATAAAATCCTACCTGACTGTAACTTGGATAAGTAGATGCCACTAATATGCCAAGAATATGAGCTGCACTAACCAATCTTTCTCTAAAAATTTAAGTGCTGTTGACACTATTCCATGTCATTTAAAAATAAACACCAGAATATCTCCTAAAGTTGTAGAAATGATATTCTGATCTACAAGCAAAGACAAGGTGAAGTACTTTTTAGAACAAGGTTTTGGTAAATTACCAAAATGTTCCTAGGACTAACTGCAAAGTTTGTACTTCTAATTCACAGGAATGGCGCTATTGGCCTCCTCCGATATGCGGCAGTCTTAGCATCTGGCGGAGATGCACACTTGTCCTCTGGGAGCGTGCTTGTGTCAGACTCGATTGATGCAGAGATGGTGGTATCTGATCCTACTATTGACTCAGATGGCCACATCATTGACAACCTCCTTGGAAAGCTTGTCTCAGACAAGTTCTTTGAGGGATCTGACCTCAGAAGCACTTCTATCACACAACTCACCACTGCTTTTCGTATCCTTGCCTTTATTTCAGAGGATCCTGTAAGAACCATACAGTTTCTCTATCTTTGTTTTTTGGCCAACTACATCTAATATTTCTAGTGTCAACAAATAACATCTTGTATAAATTCAAGGTCGCAGCAATGACTAAAATGGCCCTAAAAATTCTCCTTAAAACCAATGCATCCTATAAAGTTAGGGTAAAAATGGTAAAATATTTGTTAAATTTGTTTGGTTTGATTGCAATGGTAGAAATGCTAGCTCTTATTTACAGACAAATATTTGGTGTTATTCGAGTTCTTTTTCCTTATTTTTGTGGCGCTAGTCATATATAATGGCGTGGCAGTATGAAATGGTTGTTTTTGTGGGTTTTACCTTATACTTGTGTTTTTTAGGCATGTTTGTGCAAATGTGTGGGATGTACTGAACTGATCTCTAATTACACCTGATGCAGGCAATCGCTACTACTCTTTTTGAAGAAGGTGCCATCACACTTATTTATGTGGTCTTGGTTCATTGCAAATATATGCTTGAGCGTTTGTCAAATAGTTATGGTAAGTCGCTTATACTCAATTCAAACTATTTGGTTTGGCCAGAAAGCTTGACTTTAGATGTGATTTTTACATAATTAAAATGACTTAATTTTTGGCATCTTTTGATGTTTTAGATTACCTGGTTGATGAAGGAGCAGAGTTGAGCTCTACAGCAGATTTGCTTTTGGACCGCAGTCATGAACAAGAGCTGATTGATCTCATGATCCCCGCTCTTCTTTTGCTGATTCATGTCTTAGGAAAATTACAAGTAAGCCTTGTATTATTAACTTTCTGTGCATAACTGAATCTGGAGATCAGTTGTAAGATGCATTTCCATTTTATTGATGTTTTATTGTTTAGGAAACAAAGGAGGTTTATCGCAACAAGAAGTTACTCAAAGCTCTGCTCCAGTTGCATCGTGAGATCAGGTAATGAAGTATCACGTTGTTGTTTCATTTTTAATATTTTCATCTGTACTCTAATTTATTCTGGTTGTTTTGTCCTTTTTTATCATAGCCCAAAGCTGGCAGCTTGTGCGGCAGATCTGTCCTTTCCTAGCTCTGCACTAGGTTTGGGTGCTGTGTGCCATCTTATCACATCGGCAGTTGCTTTCTGGCCAGTATTTGGCTGGGCCCCCAATCTCTTTCACCGCCTTTTAGAAAATGTCACTGCTAAGCTGCCCGTGGGCCCCAAGGATGCTTCCAGTATGCTTTCACTCCTGGTATGCTTCTCTCGTGAACTTCTCTCACTTCTTTTGTACATCTCATTTTTTTCATGGATGATACACTGCTGTTTTTTAACTGTTATTTTTTGCATTGAAAGGGTGACTTACTTCCGGATGAAGATATATGGCAATGGAGAAGCGAGATTCCTCCATTAAGTGCTGTCAGAAACCTCAGCATTGCGTCAATTTTGGGTCCCCTGGGTGAGAAAGAAGTCAACTGGTACATGCACCCTAACCATTTAAACCAGCTGCTCGCACAGCTGACTCCACAGCTCGAGAGTATCTCACTGGTGGTTCTAAATTTTTCTACTTCGGTGCGTACATCCCTTCTAATATTTTTTGGTACTCTTGTGTCATTATATTTGTCTCTACTTGGGTGTTTACATTCCTTCTAATAATCTATGGGACTTGTGTAACAATATTTTTCTCTACTTTGGTGCGTGCATCCCTTCTAATAATCTATGACACTCTTTGTTGGTGATGTTTATATAATTGATAATTTTTTCGTACTCAGGGCTTGATGGTGATGCAAGACATGCTTCGGGTTTTTATAGTCCGTCTTTCATGTCAAAGGATGGAGGGTGCAACTGTTCTTCTAGATCCTATATTCTCTTGGTTGAATGATCTGGCCAACCAAACAATGCTCTCAGATATGGAGGCTTTTAAGGTACATGTTGTATACGTGGCAAATTGATGTACACTAAAATCTACATGTATATAATTATGAACATGTGCGTACACTCTGATTGTGCAGGTGCATCAGCTGCTTCAATTTCTTGCTGGCTTGTTGGAGCACCCAAAAGCCAAGGTTAGTCGGTTCATCTTTAATATCACAGCACTGTTATTGTGGGCCCAGCTGTAATGTGCTGTTAGCTGAAGCTTCCTCTTTCATTGTTTTTTAACTTAGGAAATTGTCTGCAAGATGGGTGTGATGAGGACACTATGGAGCATTCTAGACAGGTGCCAACTGCACTCTACAAGTGCTACACCTTACAGTTGGAGGATTCCTTTACTGAAGTCCTTGGCTCTCATCTTAAGTTCCCAGCCTTCTAATGATTTAAGGCAAACTGAGGAGTGAGTTCATTATATACTACATTTATATTTTTAAAGACGGTTGTAATGTTGTTTTTTTAATTTTGGTTCTGTGAATATAGGCACAAGGATGATGATTGTGTCAGTATCAACGATTACTCTTTGCTTCTCTCCCATCTATCGAATCTTTTCCAGGTTTTTGGTTTATTTCTGATGCTTCTGTCTCAGCATTTTTTTTTTCAGTTGACTACATGTTAATTTATTTATTTTCCTGAAAATATGAAAATCAGGGTCTGCCGGTGGGGAACGAGATGTTAGCATGTGCACTTACATTCAAGGATGTCGTCTTGTCTGATCAAGGGAGAAGTGCACTGGCGTTAATGCTTTCTCATATCCAATCAGCCAGTCAACAAGAGCAGGAAAGAAAAGGGTGGCAGCGGTCCCTACCTTTACTAAGGTGCTTCGAGAAGCTTTCGAGGTCTCATGATTTGTCTGAGTCTCGACCTGATATTGTGGTAGAAATTATATATGCACTATCACTTGGCACCATCTCCCTTCTCTTGGACAATGAGTGGTGAGCTTTCTTTTATTATTGTTTGCATGTGCATGCTAGGTTTTCAATGCAATTATATTATGTTGATACTGCAGCTGTCAGATATGGTATCATGAAAGTCTATGTATTTCTCTGCTTGCATGCACACACACTCTACATATCAGGATATTAATTTTTTTTTTATATATTTTGTGCATAGTTCTTCTCTTAGTAGTTTAGAGGGAATCACAATGCTGAAGCTCCTTTTCGGACTCTCGAGTGATTTGGATCCGGGTTCAGATTCTTACAATGAGAAGCTGAGCCATATCTTAAAGTTAATAAAGGCACTTCAAATAAAGATCAGTGAAGATAGCTGCTCAAGTGTTACTATTGATAAATCAATCTCACACCAGGTATAGCATTAATTCATGTAACATTTCTTACAGTATTTGCCAGGAATATCAATCCCCCACTGAGTATACACAAATTCATTCCACCAAGTTGTCTCGGTTAGTGCTTGCATGTATGCTGTTACTGTCTGGACATTGGTACCAAAATGTTATTATCCTGTACATTGCTGGTCTGGTTGCCGGTTCAGCATCCCAGCCCACAGTTTTTTCCCTTCCCGGTGTTATCTAGTTACTAGCTTATTTTTTGTTTCCTAAATATTTATTCTGTTTTCCAGGCCAAGGCAGCCTTGAGATCAATTTCAAACATCCTCGAAACATCAGATCCACCTCTCAATCTAGCTTCCACAGATCTCAAGGAACAGCTGGTACCCCCAAGTGACATTGCCAGAGCAGTCGTCATGACAGCACAGCTAATACCCTCTACTGCTAGTTCAGTCCAATCAATTACCAATGAACCTTCCCTCTTCTTTTCAAATGCATGGAGATCCATATCAAATTCAGGGAAAGAAGAGGAAGAATCTATATATTTAGGGTTTATGGAGAAGTTTGTGTGGGAACTCCCACAAACTGCACAATCAGCAAGGCGCCGACTTGCATTGGGAGGTGAGCCACCAGCTAAGCGACTTCGTGAAGGACCTGAAACTGTGAGTTCGTTTTCTAGAGGGACTAGCTTGGCAAATACCCCAACCCAAACAGGCCCCACGCGCAGGGACACGTTTCGTCAGAGGAAGCCCAACACGAGCCGGCCACCTTCCATGCATGTAGATGATTATGTGGCTAGAGAGAGAAACATAGATGGGACCAGCATTGGGTCAAATGCGGTTGTTTCGACTCAACGTGGCCGCCCCCCATCAATTCATGTTGACGAGTTCATTGCACGGCAGAAGCAGAACTCTGCAGTCATCCCCGTGGGTCCCAGCACACCTGCCGATGCACCTCAAGTCAAGGGGTTATCACCTGTTGTTAGCAAAAATAATAACAGTGAAGGTGACACTGACAAGGCGGACAAGCCACGTCAGGCCAAGGCTGATTTATTTGATGAGCACGAGATAGATATAGATATTGATGAGTCAGGGTCTGATGACAAGGGCCTGTTTCCCCAGACGGATGATAATCTCCAGCATCCTCCTGTCGTCACTGGAGAGAACTCCCCAGATTCAGTAGAGAACGGGACAATGCGGAGCCCACTCGTCAGACCTGAAAAGGAGAGCAGCAGTGCCCACAATCCTTTGGAGAGACATGAGAAACAGGTGGTGGCCTCTCCTGTTACTCGGCCACACATGGGGCCCCAACCTCCGTCAGGGCCTTTACCAGGTCGATCAGGCCCCCCTCCTAATAATCAGCCACCACTGCCTCCAATGCCGCCGCCTGCCCGTGCCATGTCAGGCCCAGGTCAAGGTTTGGACCAGATGCAGAATAATTCGATGCCTTTTGGCAATCCTTTGAGGGGTCTGGCACCGCCTATTCCTGGTGGTTTCCCGCTTCAGCCCTCTGATGTCAACATTCCCAATGCACTTATGGGGCTCCAGGTAAACTTTTAAGGAGATATTTATTATTATTTTTCTTAGTTCTGCCTTCTAGTCCCTTTTGGAAAGTATTGATTTGAATTATTAGTTTTGCTTCTCACAGTTTTACCATACTAATTGTTAGCCAAGCATGTGCTCCTTAAGAGTTCTGAAAAGGAAGAATTATATATTCTTCTATGGAACATGAATTTTAACGATGGAAAAATGTTAAATATTTTTAGATATAAATGCTATATTTAAGTAGAGTATCCATCCTTGTAAGTTGTAACAAATGCTAATTCTCATGCATGATTGTTACAGTTCCAGCAAGAGAATATTCTACAAGCAAATGCTATGCTCAATTCTGAGGCCAACAAATTCCCATGGAACTTCAATTCTGGTGGAGTTCCTATGAGGCCCATGCCTCCGCTACCCGCACAACCCTATTCAAACCCATTAACCCATTTACAACAAGCCCTGGGTAATGACCCCAGCCTCGCAAATATACCTGCATCCCATTCATTTGCTTCCCTCATTATGAACCGACCCATGCAAGTGGGCCCCTCCTCATCAGGCATGCCCCAGCAGCGAGCCCCACCGCCTCCTCCACCCTCAGTACCACACCCATCACAGACAATGCAGCAGCAGTCGCTGGGGTTTGCACAGGTCCCCCTAGGGTTTCCGCAGCAACTCCAGTTCCCACAACTACAGCAGCTGTACTACCAAAATCAGCAAATGGGAGCTAGGCCTCAGGCTCCTGTGTCAGGTCATGTCGACCAAGCTCAAGTCCAGTTACCTACCAATCAAACAAATCATGGTGGTCAAACCAGCAGCTCAAGTCTGCAACAGCAGGATTCAGCCGCAGCTCTGCAGCAGTATTTCTCATCTCCTGAGGCAATCCAGGTACTTTTGTCAACTTATTTTGGACAGTGTACTTTTACTTGTGGATGATGATGGATTGTTTTTAATCATAATTTTAATAACCTCTTTTTTTTTCTTTTTTTCTTTTCGCGTGGCAGTCATTACTGAGTGATCGGGATAAACTTTGCCAGCTTTTGGAGACACACCCCAAGCTAATGCAGATGCTCCAGGTTTCATTTGAAAACTAAATTAAATACATTATATTTGTTTATATCCTCTTATGCTAAGGAGTTATTTTGTTGTCTTTATTTTTTTGCTGAATCAGGATAAATTGGGTCAGCTGTAACTGCAATAAACGGCGAGGGGTAACCATTGATTCCAGCTTGTATGCGAGGAAAATATATCATTTTTGTATAAATTTAAAAAAGATGGCACTGTGCTGTTTTTTTTTTCTTGCGCTATGATCAAGGAGCTCTGCTGTAGAACTCTTATGATGAGCAAGCATGAGATGTGTAACATTGTACATTAGATATTTATTGTGTAATATGTGAATAACCTTCTATATTCGGCCTTTTCTTTTGACCTTGCGAGTCCTGATATGCTTATTATTCTGTTTCTTTTTATCTTTAGCATTTACTCAGTTCTAGTAGTTTTGCTTTGCAAATAAAGTGCATGATGATTTATCTTTTATTTGTGGGACCCGTGAAGGTCTACATATGGACATAAAAAGAAGTCAAATTCTACTAAGAAAATCAGGAATTGTTTAAAATATACTGCTGGATTCTTCCATGAACAATACCTTGCATGATGCAAAAAATATAAGGGTAAAAGAAGAAACATTTAATGCAAAGCAAGCACAAAAATCCGTATGTTATTGTCGAGGAACAGAAATTGACTTTGCTAACAGATAAATAATTATTTTTTTAAATGTACATCAAAATTAATAGTGCTTTATACATCAGGAAATTAGTAATAATATAATGAAACTTTTGAAATTGAAAATATTAATGTTATTAAAAAAAATAAGGATAAACAACTAACAATTTCTTAATTTACTACTATGATATAAGGACATGAGATAAAATAAATGTAGCAAGTCCACAACACTAACAAAATGGAAATTTTGAGAACTTTAAATATTCTTCTTTCAAAAAATGTTCCTTGAAGGCAATTTAAGAGACGGAGGTGCATGATTTCTTATGTCGGTGAACTAAATAATAATGTTGATAAGATGCTATACATACTTAGCATTTGACAAAAAGTAGTTAACATTTACGGATGACATGGCATGCATTTATTGGAGAATTACTTTTGGTTTTTTTTTTCCTCTTTACTTCTCAGGAGAATTACTTTGAAGTAGCACCATTCATTTATCGCTCAAAAGATTCTGTTGTACAATTGGTGAAAATGCGGTCTCGGGTGGCCTGGCCTGTATGAGCCGAAATTTTTATTAATAGAAATTAAAATATTAAAATATCGGCATGGAACAAGACTTTCGTCAGATTTTGAAATATAACAATTCCGTTGGCGTTCATAACGTCCAGAGGCCGTTATTGTCCATAACGGCCCGATTAGTGGTTTAATTAGGCACCACCAAATCCAAACAAGTCACGGCTTAAAAAAAAAAAAAACAGGCCGTTATGGACATTCACGGCCAGGGGGAGCGGAAAAAAAAAAAAAGTAAGGCCGTTATTGTCTATAACGGCCAGGAAAAAAAAAAAAATTCCAGCAAATTGTGTGAAATTGTATCAAATTAGTTTTAATTTGATGTTAAATTGCTAGGTTTAATTAGGGTTTAATTTATGAGTTCGGTATAATTTTGTGCAATTGCCTTATCTTAGTTTTAATATCGAAATTTTGTACCAAATTTAGTGTATTTTATTTTTACATGTTTGTTGTATACTTTAGTTGGATTTGATCAAAATACTTGTGTACATTCATGTGTGTTCAACTCTTTGTAATATTTTTAAATTGCATATGAATTAAATTAGTATAATGTGTGTTCAACTTCTTTTAGTTTTGATGTTAAAGATAAATTATTTGAAATATTATGCATGGTAGGATGTCAAGCAGCCGCGGTCCGAATGACCCTAACATTCAAGATGCATATGAGGCACCACCAAATTCGAACTTGCCAGCAGAAAAATTTAGCGAATTGTTATGGATGCCGCATGCACAACACAAAGTCTCGCTGTTCTCTGATACTGTAAGTTAATTGTTATGTATCCCGTAGGCGGATGGACTCCACATTGGGGCTCCCCGGATTCAGCCAAGTAAGTAAAAAAAAAAAAAAAAAAATTTCCTGGCCGTTATAGACAATAACGGCCTTACTTTTTTTTCTTTTTTTTTCGCTCCCCCTAGCCGTGAATGTCCATAACGGCCTGATTTTTTTTTTTTTTAAGCCGTGACTTGTTTGGATTTGGTGGTGCCTAATTAAACCACTAATCGGGCCGTTATGGACAATAACAGCCTCTGGACGTTATGAACGCCAACGGAATTGTTATATTTCAAAATCTGACGAAAGTCTTGTTCCATGCCGATATTTTAATATTTTAATTTCTATTAATAAAAATTTCGGCTGTATGAGAGCACCAGATTAGAATACAGATACAGTGTACCTACTACCTACTACTAGTAGTATACTTTTATATCTTTGTTTGTCAATGTAATATAAAAAATATAAAAGAACTTGCTAATTTTTATGGATTCGAACCTTTCAAAAGGCTGGGAATAGCATTTGACAACCGAAAGCTACACAAAAGACTAAACTTTCACGGAGGTAATGTGGCAATTATTTAGTGGTAGGTCCGTGTTGTAAATATTCGATATATATAATATGAAGCATAGTCTTTTAAAATAATTCGATATTGCTAAACCATGTGACTTTCCAAAAGAAAAAAACAAGCTGATGTCAGATGCCAACTTTCAGGTTTACTTCACTAAATGTGTCTTTTTGTAGTAATTTAATGTTCACCAAGGTATAGAAGCCAGCTTAATGTACCTCCAGTAAATTACTATAGATCTCACCATTTCATCAAATTATTTCTTAGTTGCACAGACAGTCGACCAAATTCTGAATCCTTTTGTTTTGTATTTTTAGAAAGTCTATTTCTTAAATTTCAGAAATAAGGTAACGTGTCGTGTTGTGATCAAATCAAATTTTCACTTGTAGTGTCGTATCACGTCATAACTACATGCGGTGTGATCAAACGTAACATAATTGATTACATTTAATTACATTAGTAATATTTAGTAATGTTTAACTATTTTTTGTTTCGACCTTCAAGTCTGTTAAAAAAAAATATAAAAAATATAATATTAAATGTGATCTTATGACCGCATGTGGTATAATTTCAAACCATGCCATTTTTTTTCAAAAAGTGGCCACATGTAGTGCCGTGACATGTCCGATTACAACATAATTTTTTCTTACATTCCTAATTGAGCTCGAGGGAAATCCATATAGCTTGATAAAAGAATTACACAAGGCAATTGCAGAAGACGAGATTCTCTCTTTTGCTCCAACGACAAAGAAGCGATCTCAAAATCCTAGCCGCCCTCCCATACCGCACTTTCCCCCTTCCGCCCTCCCATACCTATTAGGCCTCACTCCCAACACAGTGATACTTTCCACACTCTCGTTTCTACCTCTTCGAACGGATATGAGAATGAGAGAGAGAAAAGGGAACGGAGCTGAGAGCGCGGTTTTATCAGAGCTCGGAGCGTAGGGTCTCCACATATCGATCGGAACTCGGCAATGAGCAGATCCGGTCGTCGGAGCGCGATGGCGCTCGAAAAGAGCGGATCCAATTGTAGAGAGAAACAGAAATTAAAATAATAGAGTCATTAAGAGTATATATATATAAGTAGGATTAAAATATTAGAGTAGTTTAGAAGAACTAGTAAAAAAAAGTAAATTAGAAATTGAGATATTTAACTCGTTGTAAATATATATTTTTTTAATAAAATCATGAGTTGACATAATATCACTAGCTTTGAAAACAAAAATATGTGTAAAATTAAGGATATATATATTTTATGCATACATAAATCATAAATGTCGGTTGAGCTATACATATTTTTTTGGTTAGAAAAATCATTAGACGATTGCATTAATTGAAATAGTTACAAACTAGCTGTTATACAATATTAGACAATAAGTGTTTGTAAAAATATACAGTTGTAAACAAATAAAAACGTACAGGAAGTATGCGCACACAATTGGACATCCTTGCTTAATTGGAGTGATAGGAGCCTAGTAATTATTGTCATTGTATGCATATTGCAACTGAGAAAGCACTAAATTGACCGGATCAGGACAATCACCAATCAGCTGGAAAGACATTGAATCAAACCGGACTAGAAACTAAATCAATCAGTCTAGAACAGTCACCTCTAAGCAGAGAGAGAAGATAAGAGAGCAAAGAAGAAGAGATAGGAAGCAACACAAAACAACACACAAACATTAAACCAAAACCAAAAGGAATACCTATTGTACACAGACAGGAGATCACTCACCCTTCTGTCACTTTAAAAGAGAGACACCACAACTAATCCGACATCCATCGAAGAGCTCAACAAGAGGTCACCATGGTTTTCCTGTTTTGGTTTCGCCTCTTTTCGCTGTGCTTATCGTCACCGCTCAAGACACCACTTCTTCTTCGAATTCTTCGAATGGGATGGTCCCGATCCAAAATCCAAAAATTATGTTACTTTGGGGGATCCGGGCCCTTCTTCTTCTTAGAGCTATACCGTCCATTATTGTTGACTTTCAGAATAATTTGCGGAAGTTGCAATTGTATTTAATCTGAATATAAAAAAAGATGTACAGTGCTGTTTAAATAGCCAAAAAATAAAGAGACGTTAGAATCTCTAACGGTTGCCTACTGTAGTCTACTGTAACCTATTTTCTAAGAAAAGAGAAAAAGTAGAGTAACTTTATTGACTAATCTAGTTGCTCCTTTTTTTATTCATAAATAGCATATGATGATTAATCTCTGATGCTATTAATTAGTCCCTTAATCCTAATTATTCTCAACAATTATTATCATACAAATACAATCGTCTTGTTATTTATAATATGATTTTTTTTTTTATTATAAGTACATAGTTTACCGTTCATTGCAGTTTGCAGAGGTTACTACTATTATTTTATTATTATGCGTACATAATTTACAGTCCATCACAGAGGTTGGTGTTATTTCAATTACAAAAGTACGAGTCACATTCGAGGATGCATGTGCATGTGTGCCAGTTTTCATCATAACCCTGTCCCTGATATTGTTCGAATTTTAAACTTTTTGACGTACTACTCATCAAATCATTATTATTGTGAGCTCTCACGTCACAGAGCAATATACAGAGACTGTTTGGCTTGGCTTGGCTTGGCTTGGTTGGTAGGAATAAATCCAAGTACTTCATAATGCCTACTATCTTTTCAGCTCAAGCTAATATATAGCATTTTTTTGTTGTTGATACAAATCATATTACATGATTGAGGCACACTAAGGGCCTGTTCGGTCCAAGGGAATGGGCACAGGAATGGACGAATTTGAACTAATTTTTTACTGTTTACATGAGAAAGCAGCCCCTGTTATTCTTTTACTCTCTATATCTCTCTTCAAAAAGGAGGAGAGAGAGAAAGAGAATCACGTGAGAGAGAGAAAAGAGGAGAGATAGAGAGAATAACAGTGAAAGAGTAGGGATTTGAAGAGCACCGAATCCCATTCCTAGAGTGATTAGCAACATAGTCCAAAATTCAGAGAGATGTTCACTAATTGATTTCAGAATGATTTTGGTACACAACTCAAAAACAGAAAGCAAATAAGCAAAGAAAAATAAAATCAATTAGCTTCATAGCTCAAAATTAGCAACTTATCGTTCTTCAAGAAACAAAATGCAATTACGTAAAGGAAAAAAAAAAAACTAACACCGCTCTTAATGACACAGAGAAGCCGAGAGCGACCCCACTTTGTTCAAAAAAAAAGCGACATAGATGATTTAATAGGTTTGAATCCAATAAGTTCTTTAAACTCGATTCGATATTTTTTTATCCTATCTTTATAAAAATCCTACACCCGCCTCTATTTGTACCCCCATTAGTTAAAATAAGACTCTTCTTGTACTATTTCTAAACTTTTTCTCTGTTGATCTTAAAACACTATTCTAGATATATTGAAACTTAGGTTAGAGTGAAAATTTTGGAACTTAGGCTGTGCTCCAGACGAAATGAAATATCGCTCATTAAAGGAAAGGAACGGGAGAAGAGGGGAAAGGCTAGCAGACCGAATTTGATCGAGGTTGTTCTCCAGCTCCAATAGAGGGAAATCATAGAAGAAGTGGAGGAGAGCGGAGGGGAGAGGAGGAATTCGCTGCAGGAATTCTTCCAAATTCATTACTCTTAAATCGGGGTGTAGACAGAATAAACAGACCTCCAATCCCTTCTTTTTCTTCCCGTTCGTTCTCTTTACCCTGCGTTTTCTGGAGCACAGCCTTATGCTCTCTCATGTCTCAAGCAGGAATTGTGCCATTATATGTCGTAGAGTGGGACCTGTAAATTATAATATTATAAAGTTTATAAAGTTTATAGATTATCTAAATTTTCTCAGAGAATATGTACTTTGAATAAGATGACGAGTGACACTTTTTGACCACACTTACAAAAAATATCTGATCATTATCTAACAGTCTCAATGACTCGCCTACATCAAACTTTGAACTTAGCACGAATCTCGAAATAAACAAACGACCTGAATTTACATAATGGATGGAATCATAGAACATCATCGTTCGACCATCTGCGAATTGATCGGTGCTCAACATTTCACTCAGTAATAACTAACAATTCTTAGATAATTAATGTACTATTAATTAATTTGTTAACTCGCCACACGCATAGTTACACTTGCAAGTATAGTTACACTTGCAAGTGCCGCAAAGAATCAAGCCCACTAACAGCGAGGTTCAACATGCAATAATTACTATTTGATCGAGAATATTTGTCCCTTTCTTCTAAACCTCGTCGAAAAAACACATGTTAGGTGTGGCCCTTCTTTTCTTCTACTTTATTAGTTATATTTTACCTATTAAAAACTATAAAATTTAGTCTTCAAATAAATTATGTTTAACAATTCCGATCGACTGTTTGAACTTTAAAAATAAAAATAAAAATTCGTTGCACAGGTTGATCAATCTCACTCCCAATTTCTGTTATCATTTATATATTTGTGGAACCTAGATTTTAATAGTGATCCGTTTTTTTAGAAAATTGAAATTATAAGTGTAGTTTTGTTTTATAAAAAGGTTAGAATATTAATGTATGTAAAATTTATTAAATTTTAAGATAAAATTATAAAATTTCAATTATAGGAGAGTTTTAGTTTTCTTTTCCCTCACTTTTTGTGATTAATTTTATTGTGAGTTGATGCAACACAAGAGAAAATAGAGCTTCAAAACAAATTAATGTTCTTCCATTTATATCTTTGATAGAGCTAAATATTAGAAGTTCTGTAAAAGTTTTTTTTTATTGAAAATCTTTACTGAAGCTACAAAGTTGTGAGAGAGAATCGAACTCTCGACTTTTGAGTAATCAACAGTTTTAAAACTTTTTCTAGCAACTGTGCTACCTCTCATTTCTCAAAGTTCCGTAAAAAATTAAAAATGATATATAGCTATAATGCATATTTCTCTGTTTGCTTCTTTTTTTTGACAATACAATTAAAACAAGAAATAGCAACCGAAATCACTTTTAATCATGCACTTATATGAAATTTATTATATAGGCAAACCCACAAACTTTAATTTGTGCTATTTAAGCACTAATAAGTTAATCTTTGTTAATCATTAGTAATTTATGCGAAAAATCTAAAAAAAAAGAAAAAGATTCTCTATTTTTTATGTGTTGCTGAGTCAGTTGTACATAGAGATTCTCTTTTCCTTTTTTACCCTCTACTTTTTATAATAACATTAATTTCTTTATTTTCTATTGCCGACTTATATTATTTTTTTCTCAAAAATTCCAATTTCCTTTTGTTATGGTTCACGTTTGTCTTCTCATGACAATCTAACCTAACTTCATCCATGTACAGTCACTTTATTAATTAAAATTGTTTTTAGTTTTAAAAAAAATAAAACAAAAGGTGTTTCTCTTGTTGGTTCTCTTTTACTGATTTCTAGGTGGAGCAACAAAGAATTTTGGAAAAAAAAAAAAGTTCAAAAATAAATTCTTTTTTAAGTTATGATCAGCATTGATTAGGAGAGAGCATGGAGGTTGCAACTCCTTGTCTCTTTTAATATGAAGATCATATTGAGCGGTTCAGATCGATTACTTAAATTTTGAAAATAAAAATAATAATATTGAAGTATGATGGGTACAGAATCAATGAGATATTTTAATCCTACTCTTAGATCTATTATATATATGAGTGCAACCTCTAACTATAGGAAGTGGAAGTTATCTTTAAATGAAAATTCAATTATTTAAGTATTCAAAAACTAAAAAAAAAAACTAAAATACTTTATTCTAATTGAGTAAAGCAAGAAATACAAGTCTCTTGTCTTTACCATTGTTTATAGTGTAGAGGTATGATGTCACATCATTAATTTTATTTCTACTGTCTTTACCACTGAAGTGAATAACGATAATTTTTTTTTGGAGGAAAGCAACTTGCGTTTGTTTTCTTCAAGGCCAATTGGGACAGCAATGATAAAATAGAGCAAGAAGAAAAGAATTTGGATCTTCGTACGATCCACGCAATTCTTTATTTTTCTTCTTCTTTTGTTAAACTAACGAAACACATCTTATTCTTTCAACCAAAAGCTTGTAAAATTATGTCAGCATTCAAATTCTTTAAACTTGCGTAGTATAGACGACGCTTCAATCAGCATTCAAATGATGTTTGACATGCCATTTAAGGTTATAAAGTAATTAATTCTTTAAATTGCGACTCAAACAAGTCAGACAAATATTTCGGTTACATTTGGTAGCATTGAGTGGAACAATGAGAAGAGAGCAGCATGGATTGCCGCACGAGGTCCGTAATAAAAAATCACAGTATTTTAGATATATTTCACTTGGCTTTCTTAAATTTACCAGTAAGGTCCACAAACCTTCGATCCTTCCCTTCCATTTCCGGTTCTGCTGTTTCTTTATTCGAGTAGAAAAGTGTGCAGGGGTCCAGAGGTAAAGATTTTAACAAAGGAGTTTTGACTTCGTGCAGCGCAAAAATAATATGCAGCACTGTTTTGATTGTATATTCCGGCGCTGCATAAGTTAAAACTGCTCTGTTGAAATCTTTATTCGGGGTTCAGTGTGCAATTGTGCATATATGCTCTTACTATAGTATTCGGGGACACATATTTACAAATGGTTCCCTGCACGTGGAGCATGGAACCATGAGTCCACTCGCACTCACCCACTCGAAGACCCCCCATCTCTCTCTCGTCTCTCTCGTGTAGTCGTGTCTTTTCCACTTTTCCTCGGGATTAGAAAGAGAGAGAAAAAGAGCATCGTTTTCTAAACATTCCATGCAATAATTCATAATTTATAATTTGGAAATTTAGAAGTCGTGACGACTCACACCTCTTTCACCGCCTCAATCTTTCTCTTTCTCCAGTGAGATCTCTTGCTTCAATTTTCTCTTTTTAGAGAATTCGCCTAGAGCTCCGTACAACCTCATGGGCCAGAGGTATTAATTTGCTTCGGATGTTTTCGGAATTTGAAGATTTGTACTTTTTACATGTCAAACACGTCATAATCTGTTTTGATTTGTCCTCATCCCAATCCCAATCGCAATTCCAAACTCTGCTTCTTTGTAAAGATCCTACTTTTGATTGTTTATTATCGACACATTTCTTCTCCTTTTCTGGGATTGAAGTTAATAGCTTTGGTTTATTTTTGGTAAGAAAATTACTTCTCTTTATTTCTGTCAACGTTTGGAAGTTTCTGGAGTTTGCTTTTGCTAAATTGAATCTGATTTAGGCGTTGTTGTTCTATTGTCGTCAAAAATAATATGGTCTCTGTTTTATTTTACCTCGGAATTTGCTGTTTTTGAACTAACTATATATAGATTAGGTGATTTTTTTTTTTTTTTTCATCAAAATTTGCAAAAAGTTTTTTTATCAAACTGTACTGTGAATTTTTTTGGAGTCGGAGTTTAGTACAGTTTGAGATTGGGTATAGAATTTGAAACCGTGCATATAATTTAGCAAATAATCTATCAAGTTGGTAACACTCAGGAATTGTTTTCAACTTGTGCGCTTTGGCTTTTCTTTATTTTTTTTTTTTTCAGGATCATTACATTCGTTTGCAACGATTGGATTGCTTTAGTCAGTTAAAATCCCAAATTATGCACACTTCAAGGGGCTAATTAAAGACAGTCTGATCTTAACTCTTCAATTGATCTGTATATTTGTTTCTGATACAATGTACCTTTCAGGTGAAAAAAGTAGCAAGTTCCGCAACAATGGGTGCGGCACCATCCCAAATGGAAGATGACAAAGCCCTGGCTTTATGCCAGGAGAGAAAACGGTTCGTCAGACAAGCCTTGGACAGCCGGTGCAGCCTCGCCACAGCCCACTTTTCATACATCGAATCCCTCAGGAACACTGGTATAGCTCTGAGAAGATTCGCCGAGCCCGGCAGGCAGACAGAGTTGTCAAGCTTCACCACGTTGACCTCAGCCACACCAGATCCAGTGCAGAAGGCAGTGTCCCATGTTTCAAATTCATCGCCTCGGTCGAATCAGCATATGGAGATGACTGATTCATTCTCTCCTTCGCCAATTGCTTCGCGTCAGTTTCATGTCAACCATATGAAGGCCATGAGGTAAGTGTCATCCGCTATTGTAGTTTCCGGTTTTCGGCCATTTGGTTTTGTAGAGTAAATTAGATTAAAATAAATAAAAGAAATTGATTTATGCTATGGAAGGGTTGTCAGGCTTTTTGTCAGATATTCTGTCTGGTTTTGCTCTCGTCTGGGAATTTTGTATAGTTACCACTAGGACCCCCTTAAATCGTTTCATTTCTTTATTAGTATGGATGCTATATCAGTTGTCCAGCATGACTTGTGACCAGTAAGCCATGAATACAGTAGTTGTATGTGCTATCCTTGATTTGCTTATCCACTCACAACCACTTTCAGGATGACATTGAAAGTCATGAAAGAGAAGCCACCAGCTATCATGACCGCAACACTTGAATCGTCATCTCCCAGAAAAACTGTACCACCAACATCAGGTCCAGAAGAGAGTGCGAATTATGAGGTGCCCTCGCCGCCGCCGCCCGGGACACCACCATGGGACTACTTTGGACTGTTCCAGCCAGTGGATGACCGGTACACACTAGACAATGACCATGGGATTGACCTTGTAGATGACATTCGCAGACTACGTGAAGAGGAAGGTATTCCTGAATTAGAAGAGGAAGAAGAAAAAGAAGAACAAGATGTTGAGCAAAAAGAAGAAAAAGAAGAACAAGATGTTGAACAGAAAGAAGAAAAAGAGAAGCTTCCTTCAGGAGAAGAGAGCGGGGATGATTTTGGGGATACTGATGAGGATGACTTTGGCGAATCCTCCAAGGAGCCTTTAGTGCGCATATTCAAAAACCGTAATCTGATGGAAAACCATGATTTATTGGAGGATTTGGGTTCTGATACCGAGCCACAAATTGTTGGCCCCAGCAACTACGAGACGGATGAAAGCAGAACCACAACACCGGTACGTGTTTTTAGAAACCGTGATGTAGAGGATTTCGGTTCTGATACAGAGCCACGGGAGAATGGAGAGAAGGAGAGCAGCATGTCCCATGTTTTTACTGAGGAGAGCCGTACCAGGACACCGGTACGGACGCCACCTAGAGTTGTGAACCAGAAGGATGTGAATCCAATTGCAGTAAATGGAGGAAAGCAGGAGGAGTATGTTGTTAACAGGCCGAGAGATTTTGGTTCATGCCTGAAGGAGATTGAGGAGTTATTTAGGAAGGCAGCTGAGTCGGGAAGAGAAGTTCCGAGGATGTTAGAGGCTGACAAAGTGCATTTTCGACCTTTCACTGCAGATGAAATTGGTTCTGATATTTTTTTTTTTGTTTAGTTTTTCTTGATTCAATTTGACTGGCATTGCACAGGATGTGCTAGCTAAAATGATGTTGTGCCACATGGCAGAATTCTATTGGTTTTCTCTTTGAGTAAAGGAAGGGGTCAGGCCCCATTTTTTCATTTTAAACCCCAGCCAAAGATGGCATGGAACTTGCCTAGATGGGAGAAAGTGCCTAAGACCAATTTTCCTCATCTCCTAGTTTCTCAATTTTTAATTAGTAAACAAATAGAACTTTTAATCGACACTTACCGTTTACCAGGTTTCTGCTATAATAGAAAGATTTAATTGAAGAGCCATAGAATCTGCCATCTAACAAAACATCTAAAAACACGTACTGGTATCCTCTACATCACGGTTTACCAGAACCAAAATCACGGTTTACCAGGTTTTTGTTAGATGGCAGATTTTAATTGAATAGCAATTGAATCTGCCATCTAACAAAACATCTTTTAAGCAGCTCTGTGTTGTGCAATAATTAGTTTGTTCTTTTGATTGTTTGTTTTTTCCCATTTTTGTATAATAATTAGTATAATATTTTTGTTGTTGTAGCACGAAGGTCGGGTGTATCTACTTATCTCATGGCATTTTTAATTTGCTGTACGGAGGAGCCACTTCAGCCTCAAGGTACATATGACAGTTTAGCCTAAAATATTCATAACTAAATCAGTAAGCTGATTTAATTGGTAAACAAGTTAAAACAAGGATTTTAGTATAGATGTACCAGTATGGACTGAAAATAGTAATTCTCAGTCAAAGTTATTTATGCAGTAATACTAATGTGATGCATTCTTTGTTTTTTGTTTTTTTTTAAATAGCTTCAGCTCCAGGCGAGATGAAATATCTTACTTGGCCGCGATCAGTTTCATCTCTTTCTTCTTCATCAAGAATTCCGGTTGAGGAAACAACCAAAGACAGTATAGACAGTATCAACAGCTATGTTGCTGGTGGGGTCTACATGAATTCTGGAAGCCATGCTTCAACCTTAGATAGGCTGTTGGCATGGGAAAGGAAGCTTTATGATGAGGTCAAGGTATGTGAATAGATAATAGTTTGTTACTATTTTTTTGTAAATTGCCCAATGTCACTTGTACCCTTGTGACTGGAGAATATCAGAAGTATTCTTACACTGCCCCTTGTGTATGATTCTTGATCTCTACAAACAAAGCACGAAGATAGGAGGGTTATTTTTGGTATTTTGCAAGAAATTATGAGAAGACTGGTACATACATTTTTCCCATGCTTTTGAGGCCGTTCTTATCTTCACTGTGTTGATAGCTAAGTAATTTGAAATAACATATTAATTGTTTGCCCCTACAGAGGTGGTTTTAGTGGGGGTAAAAGCAAAAACTAGTTATGCACATTTTGCTATTTGTAATTGAAACATTGCCAAATCAGCCTCCCATTGTCCTAAAATTATCATTAACGTTAGTAATTGATTGTTTATTTTTCTCTAGTTCTTTCCCTGAAACTATATTGTGCATATCTAGATTTATGGTATTCCATATACATAAAATTTCTTCTGTCAAGCAAGTATACTTTTTACTAAACATTTTCAATCTAGATATATATTACAACTATTGTTGTTTTTCTATGAATTCATGTAGTGATCTTTTAATAATCATTAAATCCAATTTATAAAGCTTGTAATGACATTCCATGTTTTGTTGTTTGAATAGTGTTTATTACCTTAATACGTCCATTGTACGTAATAAACTAGCAACAAGTTTTTATGCATTTGTGCTTTTCATCAGCCCCTTTATAATAAATTTTGCCACTCCTCAACCCCTTGCTCCTAAGCCTAAGCTAAACTAAAACAAAACTGAACTCTTGTATCAAGCCACAAATTATACCTTGCCGTCACTGGTGACATATAGTTGCAAGTTAGATTAGATGTGCAAAATCTTAAATATTGTTAATTGTTAAGCAGGGAGAAAAAGCTTTTATGTTATTATTTATTGGACTTAGGCAAGTGGGACAATTAGGAGGGATTACGACTTCAAGTGCAAGCTATTGAGACAGCAGGAGTCACGGGCAGAGAGCGCACATAGAATCGACAAGACCCGTGCAGCAGTTAAAGATCTACACTCACGAATCCGCGTGGCTATCCAACGAATTGACAGAATTTCGAAGACAATTGAGGAGATTAGGGATAAAGAACTCCAGCCTCAATTAGAAGAATTGATCGACGGGTATGATTAGATTTCATATAATATTTTTGTTTTAGCAGCGTTTTACCCATTCGTAGGGTTCTTTATATATGTTTATCTTGCATCAGTTACAAGACACCCTTTTTTTTCAACTAAGAGTCACACCACACATTATGCCCCTTTTTTTTCAAACTCACAAATCATGGATACTGTCTGTTCTTTTTGTAAATTGACAGATGAAATGCTTTGATTCTGTTTTTGTTTGTAAAGTTGCTAATTTATTGTTCCTGATGCTCAATTAATCACAGATTAATACGAATGTGGTCTGTGATGTACGAGTGCCATAGACACCAACTCGACTTAATCCAGAACACATCAGCAAATGGGTCCATAAAGTTTTCAAACCAACAGGAATTGCAGAATCAAGCAGCCTTAACCCTTTCTCATGAACTCAACCTCCTATCCTCAAATTTCACCAAGTGGATCTCAGCCCACAAGTCATATCTCGTAAGCATCAACACATGGATACACAAATGTGTTTCGCCCCTCCAGCAAAAGGCTAAAAGGAAGAAGAAACCACAGGATTCACTACGCGTCTTCGGTGCACCCCCCATATTTGCCACATGTGAAGATTGGCTCAGATTACTTACAGAATTACCATTACCACAAGTGGTAGAAGCGGTAAAAGATCTTGCAAATGTGGCGAACCATTTTGTACCCCACCAAGAGAAGCGGGTTAGAAGTTTTAAGAGCTCGCTGTCATTACCAAGAAAAGGTGTCTCTAGTGAAACTTTAAGGGGTGAGAACGGGAGAAGCAATGATCAGCCGGTAGATTGGAGTTCACATTGTGATAGTTTTCAATCACGTCTGGTTTTCTTTTTGGAAAAACTCACAGATTTTGCAAACAAGTCCCTGGATAATTATCAGGAATTAAAAAAATCGATTGATATTGCCAAGGTAGACTATGCCAGGGATAAGCAACAGTACAGGCAATGATATGCGACGATCGGGTGGTTTGGTCATGTAAGTTTTCAGTTTGTAAATCTAGTGCAGAAATAATTAGTGTATTTTTTGTTTATTTTTGTCATAGAAGGCCAGGTTAGGGTTGGGTATAATTTTTTTATGGTAAATAAGGGTCATTTTGATTGAATGTAGATGTGATAGAATAAGTCAGCTATAAAATGCTGTTGAGTTGTTTGATATAGATAACCTATGGTCTGTTAATAGGATTTGTTGAGAATTGTATCTTTGTTAAGGTTATATTGGGAAATAGAGAATATAGAGAAATCTAGAGAAATATGTGTTAAATGTAAATGCTATATAAGCCCAACTCATTAATGAATAAACTAAGTTTGCAAATAATTTCATTTCTACTGGATTGTTATTATTTTTGTGCAGAAACAGTGTAGCCATACAATAATATGCATTATATTTAACTTTGCTCTTGTAGTTTTATATGAGCTTGTTTTAACCTTCAACATTTCTCAGCTTTTTTTTGCTGGATAATGAAAGCTGGCTGTAAACCTGTAGGGCCTGTTCGGCTTGCCACTGTGTCCGTGGGAAAAAAAATTCACTCACAGTGAACTTTTTTTCTTCACGCGCACAGTGTTTTGGCCATTCAAAAATCTTTTTTCCTAGTCCATTCCCATTCCCTTCAATCCGCCGAACAGGCCCGTTCGTTTGTTCAAAATCATGTGGGGAATGGGTGGGGTTTTGAATAATTGGGATTTAATTCTCATAATCCGTTCCAATGGTAGTTTGTATGAAATAATATTGCCTTTTTTTTCTTCCATTCTTCATTTTTGTTATAGTGTAAATTGATGAGAAAAAGAAACCATGTTAGACCTAATTTTTTTTGTCCAAGGTGAAAGCTCTTGTATTATCTCTTATATTTTTTTGTCCAAGGTTATGTTTTTGTGTTGAGTCCTCTCAATTTCAGTTTCTGAATTTTATTACATAAATTACTTATTTTTAATTACAATTTAATTTATAATATTTATTGTTATATAAAAATGAATTCAGAATATTTGATAAATACAAAAAAGTTTAGTATAACAAAATTATAAAAAAAATACATATTTGTATTTTATTTCAAGCAAATTAAAAGTCATTAATTATCAATTTAATAATGTAATTTTTTATTTATTTCCGCGTTGATTGAATAACAAGTTTATGAGCAAATATCATTATGAAATAATAATTAATAAGTATTGTTATGTTATTGTTTAATCATCTTATTTAGTTATATAATAATTATTAATAAGAATCAAGATTCTAAATAGTGATTATCGCGTCATCGCAAAAAGGTTTAAAAAAATGCTATCGCGAATAGCGTAGCTATAGTGAAAACTATCCTACATAGTGTTTTTTTTTTCTTTCAAAAATTATATTATATAATACTACTAATTATCAACATTATCTAAATCTCATAGAACAGTAAGTAACACCAAATTGATTAAGAAATTATAATATTCATATTGAATCAGTGCAAAATCAAAATTCCTATTCAAAATATCCTTAGTAATATCATAAATTAATTATTTTTTTCCTATTCAAATAACTTAAGCATCATGTCATAAACTATCTATATTTTTCTATTTAGAAGCAAAAACAATCTGGACCTTAAAAAAATTAGTCCTTAAATGAAATTTTTAATTTGGGCCTTGAAATAAAAACCTACGTAGCATACCGTGCACTATTTGCGCTACATGCTACGTGCTATAGCAGTCGTAGCTGAAATAGCGCACTTTTATCCCATAGCTTAGCGTTTAAGGTCCAGAAACGCTATAGCATTGCTATAGCGCGCTATTTAGAACACTGATAAGAATAGTTGTATTAATATCAAGCATTTTAGAAAAAAAAAATATGATTTTCTACGACTGTTCTCACGGTACAGCTGAACAATTATTTCAGCACATTCTCACTCGAGTATGAGTTTTCATAAATTAATTTATAAATTTTCGAATCTGAAAAATCTCAGTGAACTGTAATTTTTATTTCAAGTTACAGTGACATTATTGTAGGATCAAAAGAGTGAGTCTATGATACTATGCATAGCATGATTTGGTCCGTGATACGGATCAATATTTTCGTTTTCAAAATCATAATAGTCAATCCGAACCATTCAACATAATTTTATATTTTTTAGAATTTTTTACTATTGTTAAAGATAGGTAGAAATCACTGTTTTTGATGATCTAGAATTTTCAGATTAAGTGATTTTCTACCTATCTTAAAAAATAGTAAAAAAAAATTTTAAAAATATAAAAAAATAGTACATATTCATATGGGGATCATGTTTAACAGTTTGGATCGAACATTAAAATTTTGAAAACGAAAATATTGATCCGTATTACGAACCAACTTGTGATATGCATAGTACCGTAGACTCACTCGGATCAAAATACGAATAAAAAGTGAACTGATTTTAAAAGAGTGGTATGTATTTTGTACAGGTGGGTGATAGTCTTTTCCGTTCTCCCCTTTAGTATGGATTTTATTGAAAAGTCTCAACTCTCAACTCTCAAGCAGATTTGTAACGCCTAATTAGATCGGTCGGTCCACATTAGTTATGACTATTGTACCCTTTTTTCATATGTTGCTGCTGATCGATCTTATTCTTAGATCTAAAGTTTAACTTGATTTAAATCGTTTGATCTGAAATGAATGACTCAGATCTACCTACGACTAGAACGAACAGCTAAAAGCTTCAAGAAAAATCGAGCAAGCAGTTAAAGTCTTTTACCTCTAATTCCCGTGTGAAGAGCCTGTGATGGATTGTTGACATATGGAGCCCACTGTAAAGTCTTAATAAGTGGGACCCACCTACAAGTCTGTTCCTACGGTTTCACACATACGCGCTCGTCTCAGGGAAATCTGATTCCTCTCTACCCGATCGGAATCTAGTCGTTTTTGGCGTTTGCCATTAGAAGAAAAAGGAAATTGAATTCTCACTGTCATTCGATCTTTCCTGTCGAAATTTCTCCAGTCAACCCTGGTAAAATTTAAATTCACAGAAAGAAGCATACCCTCTCTCGACTCCCCCATTTTCTCGTAAAAGGGAGACGGAGAAGAAAGCAGCAAATGCATTCTTCTAACAAACCCTAGCTTTCTCTCTCTGTTATCTCCGTAAATTCTAGGTTCCAGAAATGGAGATCTTGGGGAAGCTGAGGAATCTCGACGCGTACCCGAAGGTGAACGAGGATTTCTATAGTCGTACGCTCTCTGGTGGCCTCATCACCATTCTCTCTTCCATTGCAATTCTCTTCTTGTTTCTCTCTGAGATCAGTGAGTTACCTATCTTTCTGTCTAATTGATATTTGTTTAATATCAATTTGATAGAATTTTCTTTGGAGTATTTTTTTTAGAGCTTTATTGCTAAATGCTGCCAGGAATTTGTCTGAATTTATGTTTAATTATATGCACTAATAGTAGCTTTTTCCTCACTCGTACTAAATCATTGTGTAGAATCTCTGAGCAACATAAACTCGGATTAACTTTTGTTATAAAACTGGAATAATGTTTCATTTTAAGGCTGAAAATACTTGCATCAAACAATTTGAATGTTAGTAATTTGAATTTAGGCTTAACTCAGTTATCCAACTGTACCCCATCTATCAATTCATTCAGCTTGCCTAACTTTGATTGTCCTACTACAACCATTGAACTTCCATTTTGGTCCAAACCGGCTCATTCTTTTTGTGTTATGTTATTTACAGTTGTAATTTGATTCGTTAGACACTCTAGTCCCCTAATATATGAAAGTAAAGGTTCCACATGTATGGCATATATACCTTCTCAAAATTGTATGGAATTGATTTCTGGGAAAAATAAATGAATTTGCATATCTGAAGGGCAATATAGTTACCTGTTTTCTCAGAAATAACCACCAGAAAACAAGTTTCACATGTGAATGTCATGGTTTCACATGTTTCTCAGAAATAACCAGTAGCAATGATTTTTCTTGTATCCTATACAACAAATAAAATTCACAATCTTTGGGTAATTTCATTTTTAAAAAAGAATGGAGTGCCCAATTTCATTGACACAAATGTTCAATGGTTAGGTACAAACCACAATTGAGTAACCATATGAAACCTGGGGTATAGTGACCTTTGGTGAAATTATCCATAGGTTCATTTTTCTGTTAGATGTGCTGTTTTGATACTTTTTTTGTCATTCTTTCAGGATTATATGTATACTCCTCGAAAGAGACCAAACTTGTAGTAGACACTTCAAGAGGGGATAGGCTTCGAATTAATGTTAGTACTGTTTTCTTTGAATTGATGGCTGTAAGGGATCTTATGGATTGATATTAGCAAGAAGAATTTCAGAAGTATTGACTAATTAAGGAAATATTTTTGGTGCAGTTTGATGTGACCTTTCCTCACATAGCTTGCTCTCTTCTTGCTGTTGATACAATGGATGTCAGTGGGGAGCAACATTATGACATTGTATATTTCTTTGCCTCTTCTTTTGTTCAGTATTATTAATTATTCTTTTTTTTGGTCCAATGATCCTGTGAAAATTCTTATCTCATTCCTCGATTCACTATATGATGATATTCACTCCTTGCAGAGGCATGATATAAGTAAGAAAAGGCTGGACCCTGTTGGTAACACAATTGATTCAAGAAAGGATGGTGTTGGTGGGCCAAAGGTATATTTATCCTCAAGCATCTTATGCTTTATTTCATGGTTTCTCAATTTATGGTTAATCTCATTACTTTCATACTTTTATCATTGCTTCAGATAGAGAGGCCTTTGCAAAAGCATGGAGGAAGGCTTGACCACAATGAGAAATACTGCGGTTCGTGCTTTGGTGCTGAGGAGGTATTCTCCCTGAAATTTACTTAAACTTGTGCTACTTGTGGTTTTTTCCTTTTGAATTGTTTCCTTTTGCAATTGTACCCCATATTTTCTGCTTTTGAAAATAACATCCAATATATCTGAATGTTATAACCAATACCCAGCACAGCAGTCTGTGGTAATTTCAAATATCAGCAGATGGTTAAAACCAAGTTTAAGTGATGCTACCAGTGACAGAGTTCCCTAAAGTTTTTCATATTGTTAAACCAAATCACTTTGTATCAGCATATATAGCTTGATAGGCAACTTCTAAGCTTGACTAGACTTGATATGGTCAAGTTCAGGCTTGGAGAAAATAACTTGGAGATAGGATCAGATTGTTCATCAATTGAACATATCTTTACATTTGTACCAATCTGATTGTTTATTTCAAATAATGTTGGTTTCTTCTTGTAAATGTGAGAAACTTATTTTGTTGTTTGCAAATATTGCAAAAGGGGAACCAATATATATATCTCTTCATGTGTAACCAGTTTAAGTTCATTGGACCAACATAAAACCTCTTCTAACTTTTTTTTAGTTACAATTAGGCTCAGGGAAATATTAACTTGTTAAACAAACTGACCTGTTTGTTAGATTTAGGAGAAAAAACTGTCATCATTTAAAGGTCCATAGCTTTTACATACAACCTAATTTTTGGGCTTTACTTGCAAAATTTCTCAGATAATATCTGATGCCCAGTAGGTGTAACATGAAATTTATTATGAAATGTTTGGTGTGATCTGCCAAGAAGGAAAGAGTAAAAGAGAAAATAAAAGAAATTTGCTGTTTGACCTAGTGTATTGTTAAACAAATGACTTTCTAGTCTGACCTAGTATATAGTAGATAGGTTTGGAGCAGTGAAATATAGGCCGGTGAAGAACTCTAATTTTATGCAATAACTTATCTTCACATGTCAAGCTGCTTTTATTTTAGTTCTTATTTTTGTGCAATTTTAGTCAGATGATCAATGTTGCAATACGTGTGATGAAGTCAGAGATGCATATAGGAAAAAAGGATGGGGACTCACAAACCCAGAAATGATTGATCAGGTTGATTTTCTTTTGTTGAATTTATACCGCTTTATTTGTTTTTTTCCTGTAATGTGTTGCCCTACATAAATGTGAAAATTTCATGGATACCTCAAAGCAAGAAATGTCATGGTGTACCATAAAACTAAGTACTAACCACCTGTATCTGTAGAAAACATGAAATTTTCTTCATTGTTTTTCCAATTGACTTTTCTTAGTATGTAACCTTGGTAGTCTCTACCAAGTTTTTCAAAAAATAAAAAGACTTTTCTTAGTATGTATGTGTATGTTTTTAGAGTAGAGAAAGAAAAGAAGGATTAATGAATTAGTGGGGAAGTTTAGTTGGGGTCTGATATGTTGCATGTATTATAGAGTTCTTTGAAGTTGTATTTTTATATTAATATCAGGATTATAAATTCCAACATTTGTTAGCTATGTAACCAAGTAATTTCTATGTGAAACAGTGCAAGAGAGAGGGATTTGTTCAAAGGGTAAAAGACGAGCAAGGCGAAGGATGCAACATACATGGATTTGTAGATGTCAATAAAGTGGCAGGAAATTTCCATTTTGCCCCTGGAAAGGGTTTGCCCCAGTTCAACTTTCTTCAAGATCTATTTAACATTCAGGCAGAAAACTATAATGTGAGTTTGACGTCCTTTGGGTATTCCTCGGGCATCAAAATTAGGGAATTTTTTTTTTAATGCTTACACCACAGTGTACTTCAATTATTACCCAATACATTTTTTTCTGATTTAAACCAGATAAGCCACAAGATCAACAAAGTTTCCTTTGGAAGAGATTTTCCTGGTGTTATAAATCCACTTGATGGGTAAGTTCTTTTTTTCAGCATTGTTCAGCAGGAAAAAGAAAGAAAGAAAAGATAAGTTAAATCTGTATGGCCTTTCTAACCTGATAGTTCTTTATTGTCACATTAATTTGACGAGGGATTCAGTGTAGAGTGGATCCACAAGGGAGAACCTGGAATTTATCAGTACTTTATTAAAGTGAGTATCTGATTATATCTTTGTTTTTACATTTATATAGTTAATTCTTGATTATGTTGGCCATTTAAGGAGGTAAAGATAACTGGGGGGCAAAAAAAAATCTTCTAATAAAATCTCTCTTTCCAATCAAAACCATGTGCTGGAAAAAGTAACAACTTAAAAACACATGAAACCAGCTGAGATCTCTGATAAAACTTAAGGAGTATTGACTTCATTTATTGAGATTTTGAAGGTTTTTTCATTGAAATTTGTGAGTTCTGTTCTCAGGTGGTTCCTACAATATACACGGACATCACTGGTCGTAAAATCCACTCAAATCAGGTTAAGCATTTGAGGCTTCTTTAAACGTTCTTTAATACATTTGATTTAATTACGAGATTAATTATTGTATCTTTGCTGGTTGTAGTTCTCAGTGACAGAGCATTTTAGAGAATCTACTGGATATCCAAAACCCCCTCAAGGAGTATACTTCTTTTATGAATTTTCTCCAATCAAGGTTAGATTTCATTTTCTCCAATCAATAGTCTTCATTTTTATTAATTTTTCTTTTCGCCCCTTTAAAAAATGAAGGTAAAAATGTAAATTCAGGAGATTTCAGATTTTAGTTTTCATTTTTAACAAGTGAAGAGTATGTATACTTCATTAGTTTTAGTAGCAAATAGGTAATCACTAGATGGGGCACGGGTCTGTTAGATTAATCAAAGCAAAGTTTGGGATGGGGCACAATTTGTCAGATTTATAAAGCAAAGTTTTGAAATAAAGTTGGAACATAGCTGAACGAAAACCTTCTATTTGAATGCCACTTTATTGAAGCGTTTTACTTTTCCTTTGTGCAGGTGATGTTAACTGAAGAGAACACATCTTTACTTCATTTCTTGACCAACCTTTGTGCTATAATCGGAGGTTAGTAGATATTGCCACATATCAGTTTAATATTTGATAGAGAACTGCATGCAGTGTTGTTAGTATATTAAATTTCTTTAGCAAGAACAAGACAAAGGTCGTTTTATTTCTCATACAAGTGTAAGCCTCCGAAGCAGTTAAACCCTTTTGCTTCTTTATGCACCTTTTCAGGTATTTTCGCAGTTGCTGGTATTATTGATTCATTTGTATATCATGGTCATAAAGCGATTAGGAAGAAGATGGAAATTGGGAAGTTAACATAAATTCTTCCCTTCATGCTGCTAAAATTTCATCAAGTCATGGTGTCCGGAGAAAAAAAAACAACTAGACAAAACTAAACAAAAAAGAAGAAGACATTGAGTACTAGTTATGTTGGGGTTACGTATAAATGTGTTTTTTTTTGCTTTAATTACATGCTCTTGTTCTACCAAAAATTTTGCAAAATTATTTGGATATGGTAAATTAGTTGGAGAACATTTGAGATTTTATCTATGAAAATATCTTCACTTTTTAATTGAGTATTAATTCTGTTATGAGGGCGCGCCTTCTACAAATGAGGATCCAAAGTATAACATGTTCTTTGTACATTTTAATACTATGCAAGTACTGTGTATCATACATATGCACATCTATGTGTAAACGAATCACCAATAAGGGTTCAAAACAAAAGATACCTAAACTTTTCTTATTTAAAAATTCTGGAGATAAGTAAAATAAGAAACCAACAAGCTGACTCTTGAAGCAAGATACAAATTACTCATCTCCAGCATCTGCGCCACCTACATTTGCCACATCAGTAGTCGATGACTCAGGCTCACTAGTTTCATTCTCCCCTCTTCTGACAACACGGCCAACCTTGACATATCTCTCTTTGAACTTCTCTATCCAATCACTCAACACCTCCAATTCATTTGATCCCAACCCGTCTAGGTTGTCCGTAAAATCATTCGGGTCGAATGACATCAGCGCAAGGGCCCGGCTTATCTCATTACCAGAAAAGAAATGGTATGCCCCACCCGGCCCATAGAACAGCCTGCATACAAAGCGAAGACATAAAAGATGTATTAAGTACAATTTTATATGTGAAATTATGATTCACCTTTGCTGGTTTATGTATAATATATTCCAATTAAAAGAGCAGTAATTTTTATTATCTTCAGTTCTCTCAAAATCATATATTGGAATTCCATTGACATAACAATAACAGCAAAGACACTAGTCTGAGACAATACCTAGACAAAAGAATCTCCGAAAGGAATTTACACTGGTGAAAATTCTCGCTAAAACTAACTACATAGTTCGGATCCCTCAATTCCCTAAACACAAAAATCACAGAGAGATTTTAATTCAAAACACTAGTAGAGCTGTGCAGGTGTACAAGTTTCTTCTTATACATGGCTTTGAGTTTCCTTAAACTCATTGCCTTCAAATCCACCTTAACTCCATTCTCAAATTTATCCATCTCCTGCTCCTTGTCCCCATAATAACCACCCTTTTCAAGCACACTTCTGCTGTATTGTATAGCTGTTGCAAGGCGCCTCATGAGCGAGCCTAATTCTGCAGCGCTGACTGGAGATGCATTGCATATCTCAATTGGCGGCTCAGTTGTGATGTCAGAAATTGAGCTATAATAAATTGACTACAGTTAATATGTCCTTACACAGCATTTCATTGATTTGAATTGCAAATCTTAATTGGGTGGAAAGTTAGTTAATTCAAAAAATAAAAAATAAAAAATAAAAAAAGTAAATTTACCATCCACGTGAGACATTGTAGACATCTCCCTTGATGGAGACCAAGAGAGGCTTATTTCGATCCGATCCATTATACTCTTTCAACTCCTCCAGTGTCATCTCACCCATCTGCACGGGCTGGGCCAGGAGCGCCGGCGGCGGAGACGGCGTTTGGTCCGCCGCGGGAGGAGGAGTAGGGGTCGCAACGGTACTCTTCTCGGTAGCAGCGATGGATTCGGGGTGGACAAACAAGGAAGAGACGAGAAAGTAAGCTCCGATCATGAGTGACAGTATCGTGACGAAAGCTGCCAGCGAGAGACCTGTGTAGGCGTGTATTGTCTCTGATAAAAACGAGTAGGTTTCCATGGCGATTGGGTTTAGTTTTGGAGCGGAGATGAGAGGGGAGAGAAAGTGGGTTGGTGAGAGGAGAAGGCTTTGATCGAGGAAAGGCAGCGACCAGCCAATTGCCGAGTTGAGTCTGCTCAAATCCAGCCGACATTTTTAAAAATATCCAAAGTTAATTAAAGATTAATAAAAATACCAGACCCATCAAGAATTTTTTAAAATGTCCTAAATGGCCGGTTTTCTGATTTAATTTTTTTAGAGACAAATAGCTAAAATGTTGAAATATAACACTAAAAAATTAAATTTTTTTCTTAAATATTTGTCAAATTAATTTTTTGATAGCATATTTACCGGTTTTTTTATTAAATATATCGCACAGACTGTTTCTTGTTTGAACATACAAAATGAAAGATACTCAATATTAGGATGCTGGTTATTGTCAAATTAAATTTACTAGCCGCATGCGTACACTAAACATCAGATTAGTAATTTTGATACAAGTTCTGAGTTTTACCATGCTGCATACGACACTGTCACTAGTCGCAAACGGGTCGTTGTGCGACGCACCGATGATAAAAAAAACTTTAACTCAATTTTTGAGGCACTAAACGATGTTGGGTCATACACGCAAATCCGAGTTTCCTAGCTAAAGTTATGGCCGTTTAATTTTTTTTTTAAAAACAACAATGCTTTCGTACAAAAACACCGATGATGCACCAATGCTTTATGCTAAGGCTAACAAAAAACACTGTACTTGGACGTATGGTCTATAACGTCCAGCTACAGTGTTTTTTTTTTTTGCTGCTTCGTTTGTAAATTTTTTTGAAAAAAAAAAAAAAAACACTGTAGCTAGACGTTATAGACCATAACGTCCAGCTACATTATTTATTTCGGTTAATTAGCGGTAACTTGATTTCGTTAAGCTGGTCATGATGGTCCATAACGTCCTCTGGACGTTATGGACTATCATGTTTTAGCTATATCTCAATTTTTCGCCAAATACTTCTTCAATGTCGATATATATTTTTTTTTTCTATTAATAAAAATTTCGGCCAAACTCCAAACCAATATGCTGCGGCAGACTGGCAGGTACAAGTACAATCAATCACTCGAAGGCAGCCGTTAGCCAGTTACAATTTCCGGCCCAGAAAGGCCCATGGACCACGATTTAAGTAAAGGATCTATATGCCATTACGATAATTTCGCATTTATCGAAAGCACATAGCCGAGTTTTCAGAAATTGATCAGCAAAGGGCAACAGCAATCATAGCAGTCATTAATGTATTAATCTATTAATCATAAGTTTGTGTATTCATGTATTGATGAATAAAAAAAAGGCAGTACAGTGTTATCTCATTGATTTCTTTGACTCTGACACTGGTGAGTGGTGACCCATAAAAGAAATAATGAATGAAAAAAGGAAGAGCAAATGGAAATAAGAAATTATAGCAATAGTCTCTGAATTTAGCACGTCTGTTAGAGACTGTTGCAGTTTGGCATAGAAAGAAAAGAAAAGAAAAACCACTAAAACAAATTAAATCAAACTAGATATGCGTCTTCCGTTGATCTACTTTAGCCTTCTCAGCATCAATAATTGACTCGACCAATTTTACCGCATTGTCGAGTTTTCCTTGTTCATTTACCACAACATAATCAAAATTTCGTAAATGCTTCATCTCCTCTCTGGCTGTTGCGACTCTGACAAGAAGCATGTCAGAAGTCTCAGTTTTTCGGTCTATTAGCCTCTTTACAAGTGCAGCCTCAGATTCTGCAACCACGAACATGAACACGGCTGATTTGCCGAAAATGGATCTCAGTGTTTCAGCCCCTTGAATGTCTACTCTCAGGACTATGTCATAACCCTTTGCCATGTATTCACGTATCTATAGATAAGGAAAAGAAATTAAAAAAGAAAAAAAAATAGTGTTTTTATTTTAGTACTTCTAACTGTAAGTTAGAAACCTAATTTTACATCCTGTACCCTGTAAAGTGATATAATATCACGGATAATACCTCCAACAAATGCAAAAGCATCTCTTGGTCTATCTATTTATGCTTCTTCAAAAATGTCCAAAATAACCCTCCTTCATACTTACCTCACCATTAATGAGTGAGAAGATAAGTACATTTAGCAAAACAAAAAAATAAGAAAAGAAAAAAGAAGAGGAGAGACAAGGTACCGGAGATGACATTAACATTTCTCACATTACGAGGTCATAGAAGACATTCTTCTCCCAAAAAAAGGAGAGAGAAAAAGAATATACCTGCTGTTTAGGGATACCCTTGTATTCTCCATAAACAAGAGCATACTCAAGTAACTCATTTCTTTCGATCATGGAAAGAAACTCTTCTTTTGTTACAAAATAATAGTCTTTTCCTTCAACTTCACCCGGCCTTTTCGCTCTGCTAGTGGCAGTCACAACAAAATGTAGTCCTTCTCTGACTTCTTGCAGCCTCTGAGAAAGATAATCCATAAAGCAATGGTTTAGCAACAATCATTACAATACTGGGTAGTTCACTGGTACCAAAAGAAATGTTAAAACAAACACAGGCAAACACAGAGGAGACCTTGATAACAGCATCTTTGCCAACGCCACTTGGACCACTAATAACAATGATTAGAGGGTGAGGAGGTGGAGTTGAAGGTTCTGAGCTGAATTTTGAACCAAGCACTGTTTCAAGTCCCTGATACAGTTCACTCTAAAAAGCAACAAAAGAAAAACAAATTAGTACACTACAGTTGATGATTGCAAATGTAAAACCAAAGTTTAGACAGGTCATGCATGTAGCATCAGGGGCGGAGCCATACTTTCAAGCTATGGGTGTCAAATGTGAATGGGGGTCAATTTTACAGTACCCGCAGCATTTTACTCTAAACTATATAGAAAATCATGTATAAGTACAAAGATTTTGAAAATGACTGATGACTCTATTAACTAGAGTGATTACAGGTAATGGAAAAATTATAGCAATCGTTCCCTTTGATAAAAGTGAGGGAACAAAAATAATTTCTTTTAATATTACACAAAGAAGATGAAATGATGGCAGCCACACCAGTCAGAAATGATGAAATGAAATAAACTCAGTCAGAAATGCTTATTTTCCTCCTACTCCTTGCTGCACTAATGGCAGCCACACCATTATAATTTTGGATCATACAACTACTAATGTAGCACCAAAACATATAAATCTATTTGCCAAATTCCTACTAGAATTTAAAGCCCCCACCACAGACAAAAGGTAGAATGAGATCAATAGAAGGAACATGCCTTATCAGCTGTGGATGGAGGAAGAGGCACGTGCGGCGCACGCCTGGCCTCGTCATCAGGAGTAGAGGATGCGGTGGAAGCCATAAGAGGGGTCACTCGCACGCCGCTTCTCGACAATTCGAGGCGGTTCGGGACGAAGGAGGTTCGCGTCGAGATTGGTGAATAAATAGGCCCTGGGAACGCACGGTGAAGATGCGACCGAGCAAAGGAGGTGGCGAAGAGCCTTCTCAGGTGAAGCATCGAGGAACAGGCGGTTAGCTTTGTTACCGTATTAAGTTTAGGCTGGAAAGAAAAGAGATGAGAATGGGGGTTTATACCGGGTCCGGATCCCCTAAAGTAACTCAAATTTTTAGATTGGATAAAGACCGTCTGATCAGAATCCGGGCCAATCCGGCTCGAGGTGCAATGCATGTGTTCACTTTAATATTCGTGTTAGAACAGAACAGACGGTCCGGATACTAGAAATTGAGATACTTTAGGGGATCCGAGTACGGTTTTTGCCTGAGCGAAAACGGGATATAAAAGCCTAAACTATTAAGCAAGGCACAAGGTGCATGCGGGCCCATCAATAAGATAGCCACGTAAGTGGGCCCAAAAGCCCATTAAAGCAAAAGAATTGCTTTCTCGAAAACAATTCATTTTTATGAGTAGAATTTGACAGGTAAACATATTACTCATGAATTAGATCGGTTTCAACAGTTTGGATGCGTCATTTGAAATCAATTCAATAGGTTTTTGAGTTAAGCTCACAGAGAGACTTGGTGAACTTAAGAACTCTTTAGTTCTACTCCATTTTTACAGTCTGAAGGAAAAGAAACCAAATTGGACACAGCTATTGTGTTACCAAAAATGAGGGTAAAACGACACAATCCTGGTTCTTTAATTTGAACTATCACAAATCACAAGCTCAACAGATTAATGTTAGGCACAAGCACCAGTTACAAAAATTACAACAAATGAAGCAACGAATCAAGCCAACCTAAATCAAGAAAAGCAATCTGCTATCCTAATTACACATGCAAAAGAAAAATAAAAGCTCTCTTTAAAAATTTTAATCCTACCAACTGTTGTAAAATGAATCCTACTACCGGAGCACGAGATGTACACTTTGATTTTTGTACCATTCCGAGAATTAGATAGTCACTGCCGAGAGGTCTTCAAAAACAGTTCTGATTTCTGGCCTCTCAGCCGCTGACCTGACACATCTTAGCGCCACCCAGAGCATATCATCAAGCACCTTATGAGTAGTCTCAGATCCACCACTCATCTCAGAAACACATTTATCGAAGCATTCTGATGCACAGTTCTCATTAACCATTAGTCTCACCCAGTCAATCAGATCAAATACGCCAGGGGTCGCAGAGATGATTTCACCGGCAACCCTGCCAGTCACAAGTTCAAGGAGAAGCACTCCAAATGCATACACATCACTTTTCAGAGAAGGGCACGGTTTCGAGGTGCTATTGAATTCAGGTGGCGAGTAACCAAGGGCCCCAGCATTTAACACCTGGTCAGCCATGCCGGCTGGTGTCATTAGCCTGTGCAAACTGTAGTCAGTTAACAAAGCGCGTGTTGTATTATCAGGTTGGGTTTGTATGAGAATGTTAGAGGATTTGAGGTTGCCATGTGGGATGGAGCGGGAGTTGTGTAAGTGGTCAAGACAACGGGAGATGTCTAGTGAAATTGCGAGGCGTTGCTGGAGCGACAGAGGTCTCAAATTTCTCTCTTCAAGCTCTGTAGATAATCCAAAAGTAATATTTCACTGTGAGTCTTTATAGAAAAACATGGACAGGAAATGACCTAACAGAAAAATACACACATACGCACTCATGAAGACACACATCTAAACTATGAAGGGATAAATTTGGATATAAATGTTTAAATGAAGACTTTTCACTGTTTAAAGTGACATCTCTTAAAAATGAAGTATATTTATACAGTAATTAGTCAAATAATGATACTGCTACTTTTTACTAACGCAATCATATAGTAATGACAGAAATAAAAACTACTTAAAGTTGCATAAAATCATGAAAAATAGAAGAAAATAGAAATCATACCAGAAAGATAAGCTGTCAAGGAAAATGCATCCACATAATCTGAGATAATAATCCTCTCGTGCTCTTTGGGTCCCCAATAATACCCCCTTAAAGACACCAAGTTCTGGTGCTTAATTCCACCGAGCTTTTTCACTTCTCTGGCAAATTCCTTTCGGCTTTTTACAATGCCTTCCTTCATCCACTTCACCACCAAAGCATTTCCATTATCAAGCCTAGCTTTGTAAGTCGTGCCATGACAGCTCCTGCCAAGAATCTCGGCTGGGGCCCGTGACAACTCCTCTAATGAGAAAACGAGTGAGCTGTCAAAAATGTGCAAATCTCCCGCCAATTTGTCTGGCGAGTAAACCCGAAGTGCCATAGAAGATGAAGATGGTTCCGGTTGTGAAATTCCCACTGGCGACCCATGGATTTCCGGTATGGGGGCTTGAGGTGACTGTTCTTGTCCTGGAGTTACGGTAGGGGGGATTTGTGGTGTCCCATAGCATTTCTCATCCCGAAATGACTTGGTTTTACCAGCATGTGCTTCTCCTTCCCTATTTCGTTTGGATGTGATTTGATGGATTATTACAATAATTGGAATGCCCACAAGAACAGCAGCAGCACATGCAATGAGTGTATACAAAATGGTACGCTTCATCTGATGATTATGTGATTTCCTGTTATCAGGTAAATTGGAGATACTTGATGGGGACAAATTGGGGATTACTAGCGCATCATTTCCTGGATGAAACGATGACTCTGGAAATTTCCACAAGTTTGACGGGACTGTCCCTGATAACCTATTATAAGAAACATTGAACCCGGTAAGTGTATCAGGTAAATTACTGGGTATGGTCCCCACGAAAGCATTGTTCGACAGGTCAAGGTACTGCAAATTTTGAAGCGTGCCAATTTCTTTCGGTATTTCCCCTGAGAAGTTGTTCCTTGAAAGATCAAGGATGGTGAGATTCGTATCTTGTGATCCAGAAACAGGTATGGACCCGGTAAAGCTATTTCCTGAGAGATTGAGACTTGTAAGTCTCTCTGCAGTAAACAGACTCGCCGGTAACTCACCATATAGCCGGTTTAAACTCAAATCTATGGTTGTTAACTCAGGATATGTACCAATTACAAGTGGAAGCTCTCCCTCTAAAGAATTGTTCGACACTCTAAAAGCGGCAAGTCTCAAAAATTGAGTTGTCTCATTTGGTAGAGTGCCCTTGAGTTGATTTGCGCTCAAGTCAATGAATTCTACGTAGTTGCCCCAAGTTCGAATAGTAGATAAGTTGCCTGTAAGTGCATTGTTACTCAAATCTATGATTGAACTACTCCCCATGGTTATTGGTAAGGAGCCTGAGAGCTGATTGGATGAGAGATTTAAGTACTCTAGAGTTGTAGAAGTTATACGCCTCAGAGGACCTTCATTAAATGAACAAGAAATTTGACATTATATTGTTGCCATGACACAATTTACAGATACCAGAGAATCTCATGCATGCCTCTACAAAATGAGAATACCTCATATCACCCAATAAAACATTGATGTGACCTGTAACAATTTATATTATCTGTCTGTTTTTACAGGTTTGCTCCTGTGCATGAAAGTGTAGAGATGAGATATTTATTATAGGGCACATGGAATTGCTTTGCTCAAAATGGAAAGATGCTTTAGACAGAAATATCAAGATAATATAAATGTATACGAATTATGAAATTTCAACATCAATTACCTTTTAGTTGATTACAGCTAAGGTCAAGCTCGGTCAGTAACAGAGATGTTTCTCTAAAAAGAGCTTCGGGTATGGACCCATTAAGCTGGTTACACCTCAGCCTCAGAATCTTCAAAGACACAATAAAATTGAAAGAAGGCACATTCCCACTGAACTGATTAAAACTTGCATCAAAGACCTCTAAGGCATCAAAAAGGGGTACCGGCTCTTCCCCGAAAATTGCACCAGATAATCGGTTAAAACTCACATTTAGATGCACTACCGAGTTAATGATTGTTGAACTGTCAGAGATTGGTTTTAAAGAACCAGAGAAGAGGTTGTTACTCAGGTCGATGTATGTTGGACTATGCAATTGAGCAAAAATGTCATCTAATTTGCCTGAAAGGGAGTTGCCATGCAGGTCGAGATACTGCAATTTGTGTAAGTTTTGGAGGCCTGATGGGAAAGCTCCAGTGAAATTATTCAATGAGAGGTTTAAGTAGACCAAGTTTGTTAATTTGGTTAACTCACTAGGAATTAGGCTGAACAAGTGGTTGTTTGACAGAGAGAGGTTTTGAAGCATAGTGATTTTAGAAAGAGGGGTTAGAGATACATTTCCAATTAGACCAATTCCATCCAAATAGAGAGAAATTACTCGGCCAGCACTGCACTGAACTCCATGCCAGTTAGTCGGGCAATTGGAGGAATCCAGTGGTTTGCTTGGGTTCCATGAACTAAGAATTTGGTCAGATGGGTCTTTACCCAATTCCTGTTTGAACTCAAGTAGTGCATTCAAGTCGGTGTTTGAAGCAACCAATCGAACCCAAATCAAAAAGATGAGAGCAATGAGCTGCATTTCCTTTTAACCGAGAGAGAAGGAAACTAGTGTAAGTAAGGCACAGTCTAAATGCTAATAGAAAATCAGAGACACAACATTACAAGAGGAGCCAAAGGTAAATCATGCAGAGTTTGACATTGGGATGTAATTAAGCCTGAGAATTGAGGGTAATTATATTCAGACAGCATGGCATGCAAAGTTTAGTACACAAAAATTCAATGGTACCTAGATTGAATTGCAACACTGGAACCAAAAAAGACGACACAAGACAGCATTCAAAGCTCCAAAAAGAACCTAGTTTCCCGATTTTAACCAAAAGGCTAGGTAAAAGAAATTGATTAGAATGATTGAAAGGGGGAGAATGTTGCAATGGGGATGAAAGAAAGTGGTAAAAAGGTCCTTTTTCTTTTTGTTGGTGTTTAGTGGAGTGAAGTGAAATAGTTGGTGAAGAGATGAAAAAGGTCGCAACTTTTTGCTACAAAACAGAAATTGCTGATTGGTTGCTTTTGAAACCTTTTCAGATATAGTGTAGGTGTGGAGGAGTGGTCTCTTTCTCTCTCTAATGGCGAGCACAAAGGAACAAAGAGGGAGAGAAGCAGAGAAGTGGAAGTGAAGTGGAGTAGCCAGAGAAAGAAGCGAAGGTTGACGTTCTTCTAGGGTCAACTTTATAGATATGACCCTCGAATTATTTTTTATTGTAGAAAAGACGGTCCCCAAAAACTTTAATTGCATGTGGCATTCCACGGAACGGGGTTCAAGGAGGGATCAATGCTTGTTGGGAAAAGATAAACCTGTTAAAATAGTTATCTAGGTCCACTACTGTTGTACTATTTTGCAAATTATTACCTCCAATGTTTGTAGCACTGTCACTGCCAACTGCCAAGCATCATCAGGCAGTGATAAATTTATAACCTTTAATTATTATATGAGGAGGGATCGGATTACACTGTTTTGGTGACATTGAATTACATCGTGCATTTTTAAAGTTTTCAAAGTCCAAACAGTCGATCCAAACTGTTCAATATGATGGATATATTAAAATGTGCTTGCAGATCAAATTTTACATTTTTGTGGATCTTTTTACTATTTTATTAAGCACTTTATAAAATCGTTGTTTTCAGACCATTAAATTTTTGTACTAATTTTAATAAATAGTAAAAAAATTAAAAATAATTCAAAACTACTTTAAAATTAAAACAAAAAATATATTCCAAGAGCTCTTACTGATAAAAAAGGCACACTTTGATTAATTTGAAACGAACTCCCCTGAATGTTTTGTAATTACATGCGACATTGGTGTTTGATCAATAAATTTATGTTAAAAGATTTATGAAAAGGCCGTAGAAGAAGGGTTCAGATATTGACAGAGTATATTTTACTTTATGCAGCGCATGAATCATATACAGCGCTGTTCTCGCTCTATTGTCCATGAGCTGCGTGAAGCAAAAACTGATCTCAATATGTTTACCCTCGAAAGAATCTCTTTTGTGATTGGTAAGACCGTAAAAGGGTAAAATAGCGGGAGATGATGAGTTTAAGGGCAGAAAGTGACCCAACGGGGTTTGACTCAGATTGTAGGCCGCCGTGTCTCTCTGACAAGAGGGACCCCACAAGGGCTAACGACAGGAGAACTCGCCGCACGTTCAAACGTTCTGAAATCGCCACAGAAATTCCAAGATGGAAACGGAGTTGTCTGAGGTTGTGGGGCAACGAGAGCTGTACGGACAGCTTCTCTTGCGCTGTACCTTGGTCCCCTAGCAGAGCTGTAGTTTTCCCTAAGATCCAAACACTGTACAGCTAAACTTATGCTCAAGCAAGACTACATTTCCTTTTTTCTCTCTTTCCTTTCCTCAGCCTCTTTCTTGAATTTTTTTTATAAACCATAATTAAAATTTTGTTTTTTACGAAACCAACATGATTATTTATTTTTTTACAAAAACCATAAGAATAAAAATGTCATTTCGGTCCGAAATTTTTTTTTTTCCGGACCGAAATGGCATTTCGGTCCGGTCCTCTTTTTGGATTTTCTGTGGTACTGGTTTCACAAGTTTTCATATGAGCCGCCGCAGAAAATTCAAAAAGGGAACCGGACCGAAATGTCATTTCGGTCCGGAATAAAAAAAAAATTTGGACCGAAATAACATTTCGGTTCTTATGATTTTTGTAAAAAAAAGAAGTAATAAAAATATTTTTTTTAATTATGGTTTATAAAAAAAATTCCTCTTTCTTCACTTTTCCCTCAAAACATGTTTTACTGAAATAATTATGAAAATATGTTAGAATAAATATTCAGTTGTACTGTAAAATATAAATTGTAAAAAGTAAAATTTTAAGTGATGGTGACAACATAATTTACAATTAAGCTAATGATACTTTACTGCTGAGCATAATAAAACAAATTGAAAAAGACTAGTTAAAATAATAGATTAATTAAAGTAAAATATAAATTAAAGACACGTAAGTTAAACTACTTTAAAATCAATCACAAACCTTACTAATTATTTTTTCCATCATTTTAAACTTTGGATGAAAATAAACTTTAAATATGAATTCAAGATGAGTAAGACAAAAAAAAAATATCTGAATACATCAAGAAGAAAATTATTTATTAGATAAAAAATCACATGCACCCAAATCTATGAAATTGTATTTATACGGACTTGAATGTTTCCAAACTTTTTAGTTTGTATAGCAGGTTTTTCTGCTCTCATATGATTTTTTTCTTAACTTTTCTTGTGTCAAATTGCCTTGAATCATTGGATGCCTGTTATCTTTTCCTCTTCCAATAGAAGGACACTGAAATACTGTGCAACGTTTGGCATGCTTTGAAATTGTCAAGATTTTCTGAGGCGAGTGCTGAGTTAAATATGGTGTGGTTCCTCCCTGACATTGAATACAAGTAATGAATAATGATTTGATTGAATACAAGTAAAGATCAGCAAAATAGGCGAGAATTAATTGACGATTTAATACAGCTAATGATTTGATTGAATAGTTGGTTGTGGAAAAAAAGGGTAAGTGCGCCATGAAGGCACTTTCTCTGATTTAATCAAATGAAATCTGGATCAGCGGGCCATACATTGAACGAACGGTCAGATTTTACAACTACCATACAACATCTACAAATAATATTAATCGAAATTCTGAAGAACCAATTATCCACTCAACCCCTCCCTGTGAGGGGAATGGACTCTGCTGCTTTTCTGATAGAAAAGTAGGGTCTTGCTTTTCTGCATTCAACCATTCAAAATTTTTTATTTCGCGCATCTCAATACATAAACTTTTTCATGCACAAATCTCGACAAATTTGAATGGTTGGATCTGAAAAAGCTGATTGCTGCTTTTCTATCAGAAAAGCAGCAGAGTTGGACCCCCTGTGAGGGGTCCATTAAAAGTGTCATTATCAACTTTTGTCGTCTTATTTGAAAGTGTTTTGTTATCATGATATTATGGGCTTGATAATTCACAAATAACGAAATCAATAAGTTAAGTTACAAGAACTTATACCTATAGAATGCAGGAAAAAATTATGGAAAATATGGAAAAAAAAAAAAAAACTTTTTTCCTTAAAGCTTGATATGTTGGATTATTAATTCAACATTAGACTAATATGTAAAATAATTATGTATTGTATACTGTCAATTTTATACTCAATTAAAAATGATCATTTGCGATTTATAATTTATTGAGGATTAATGTGTCGTATAGGATGTGGATCTTTAATGTGTGGAACTTAAAGTTCAATATTCATTTTAATTATGGGCTGAATTGAATAATTATCAAAATTAGACAGCCAAGAGGTTTCTTGGGCTGTATATATGATTTGACCCCCTCCCCCCAAGAAAATAAGGCATCCTGAATTCATCTCTCATTATCTCATTAGACGAGAGTGAGAGACTTTGAAGAAAACAGAACAAAGAAGACTCTCTAAAGACCCTTGCTATTCTAAAAGAACCAAATTGGTGGCGCTCTCTCTCGCATAAGATAGTAATGGATTAAGGTACGCAAAAGTTCATCTTTTGAGTTAATGCATCTCGGCCATTTAATTTTAAACGGAGCCAATTCGGCCATAACCTATAATTCAAGGACTTTTAATATTAATGTAGATCTAGTCTGCAAGAATTTCAAAGCAAAAGATTTTTTTTTTTGAGTTAATGCAGAGGATTCAAATTCCATATTAAGATGGACGACTGGTATCTCATTTTACACAGCCAGGTATTGCACATTTGCACTGGATCTGAATTCCTAAATTCCATGGGATTGGATGAAAATAGAGCCGAGATTTTTATTAATACCCTAAAAAATATATATATATTAAAAATGCCATCATTTTGAAAAAAAATTTAAAAATGCCCTAACCGCCCGTTCACTGGGCGGTTCACCCTACCCATCCAACCGCCCGTTCATTGGGCGGTTCACTTGCTCTACCCAACCGCCCAGTGGGTGGGCGGTCCACACGAATTTTTTTTTTTTTAAAGCCGCTGGTTCCCCTTCTCCCCCCTCTAACCCTACCCGCCCCCCTATACTTCCTCCTACCCGACCCGAGCAGCACCCCAGCGCCCCCCTCCCCCGACCACCCTCGCCCACCCCCGGCCTCCCCTTCCCCCCTCTACCCGTTCTCTCCTCCTCTCTACCCGGCCGCCCCTCCCCTCCCCCACCCCGTCACCACCCCCTACCCGAACCAGCCCCCCCACCGGCCACCCTCTCTCCCTCTCTCGGCCACCCCCTCTCTCTCTCTCGGCCAACTTTCTCTCGATCGGATTTTTTCAGGTACGTTTACGTAAATTATTAATTTATTTTTTGTAGAATTAAGAGGATTTAGTTTGGAAATTGAATTGCCGTGTGCGGGTTGTTGATTTTCCCGACGCGAGTAAGTTGATAAAAATTAGAGTTTAGGGTTTAGTTTGGAAATTGAATTGCCGTGTGCGGGTTGTTGATTTTCCCGACGCGAGTAAGTTGATAAAAATTAGGGTTTTAGGGTTTTGTTTAGAAATTGAATTGCCGTGTGCGGGTTGTTGATTTTCCCGACGCGAGTAAGTTGATAAAAATTAGAGTTTAGGGTTCAGTTTGGAAATTGAATTGCCGTGTGCGGGTTGTTGATTTTCCCGACGCGAGTAAGTTGATAAAAATTAGGGTTTAGGGTTTAATTTAGAAATAAAATTATTTAATTGCGGCCTAATTTAGAGGGTCTAGTTTATAAATTAAAATACGGTTTATTTAGGATTTAGGGTTTAATTTGTGAAATTTAAGTTACTTGAAAATTATGCACTGCAGATACTATGGAGAGGGGGCGGTAGGTCGTCCAGCACAGAGGCTCCCAGTGCATCCGGTGCAGAGACTCTCGGTGTAGACCACGCTACACATGCAGCTGATACATTCAGCCCTCTTCTGTGGATTCCTTACATTCAGCACAGGGTCGCGCTCGCATCTATTGAGGTACGTTGGTTTTTAAGCAATTTAATTCAAATTACATATTTTTAATATGGCATATAGTAAGTCACTTAGACTGAAATCATTGTTAAATACAGGACGAGACGATGTTGACCGTGAGACATCGCACCTCCAGGATACCGTACGTCGGTCATCCTCTGATGGAGCAATGCATTATGAATCTCGAATTGTATCAGCTCGCTACCATGCCTCAGGGTCAGATCGACCAGGCTCTGATGAGCGGGCTCGCGGAGAGATGGCGACCCGAGACTCATTCGTTCCACCCACCCTTTGGGGAGATGACCGTGACCCTAGCAGATGTGAGCGCTCTATGGGGTCTACGAATCGACGTCGAGAGGTTTTGTGTCTTTAGGACCGATCCAGGCTCGCCAGGTAATTACTTATGAACATGACATATTTAAAACATTAAATGTTTATTTATTTTTTCATAAAATAATTAAAAAAACACTTTGTGCAGATTCTTACCGGTATCAGAGGAGTGGCACACAGCTTGGTGTGCATGGCAAAGGAAGGTTGGCGAGCAGTGGGATGTACAATGCTCCAGCACAGTGCTCCTATGGTGGAGGACTCCGGCTTTGACGGCCGCCTCATTGGCATGTTGCATGACAGTGGGGAGAACATAAACTGGCGCGAGATAGAGACCACACCATTAAATTCGGATTAGCCCAGAGTCGCTATCTACGCTGATGAGATGCCGTCACCTCCTCCAGGTAATTTGATTTTGTTGTAACCAGTCATTTCTCGTTAAAAAAACTATTCTCATTAATTTGTCTTCAATTATGCAGTGGATGAATCAGGTTGGGGCTTCCACGAATGGGTGTTGAATAATAATGCGTGGAGCGCTTACTACAATGAGTATGGAGTTCCGGTGCAGGTTGGACAGGTAGCAAAAATTTATTATTTATTTAACTTACTACTTATTTGTATGTAGCAAACCTAACATTGTTTCCATTAAGGGTGGAGCTCCCCCACGACATGCCACTCCGGAGTTTACTATGGCTGACCTTACCGGAGATTATGCCGGGGATGAGGGACCGAGCCTCCACATACCACGATATCCGGAGGCCAGACAGCACGATGACGAGGCCAGTGGGAGTGGAGCACACCCTGCAGATGCTTATGCATCTGCTATATTTGGCACACCGCCTCCTCCGCCTACGTATCCATCGACCTGGGAGCCATGAGAGGTGCCTACTATGCAGCCCATCCCCCCACTGGTGGAGGATCCATGGGCCGAGGCGGATACAGCTGCACAGGAGGAGGAGGTTCACGTCAGGCGTGTACAGCCCCCCAGGGACCGTCATCCACCTCGTAGGTTGGATTTCTCTTGTCGTCGCCCTCGTCCTCGTCGTTAGGTTTTTTTATATTTTGTAGTTTGATAGGTTTCTACTATTGTGTATTCGATCTGGACTGTTTTGCATGAGTTGTGGACATTTATTTTACGTAGTTTGGATTTTTTTTTTATGTGGACTTACGATTTAGATTACATATTTTTCACTGTTTACCGCGTTAGCCAAATCAACAATCAGTACAACAGCCGTATAACCGCATCAAAACTCAACTCACTTTTATTGAAAATTACAATAAAAAAAATTAAGCACTTTCCTTCATTTTTATATAAAATCTACAATAAAAAATATATATATCAATATATATTTCCTTACAATAATATATATCTTAATAAACCAAAATATATCTTAAACAATATACACATCTTAAAAAAATATATACCAATATATATTGCCTTATAAATATATATATCTTAAAAAATAAAACTATATCTTAACAATATATACATTTACTTATATATATATATATGAGTGAGGCTATGGTGCTATGCATAGCACCAATGGCTAGTGTACTACGGCTCAATATGGTACTTTTTAAAATCCTAACGGTCGATCCGACCGTTCAATGTGATATCCATATGAATATGTACTTGCAAACTAAATTTTATATTTTTTCGAATTTTTTTACTATTTTTTTAGATAGGTAGAAAAATGAGTGTTTTTTTATAATTATGGACCATCAAAATTCTACCTATCTGAAAAAATAGTAAAAAAATTCGAAAAAATATAAAATTTAGTTTGCAAGTACATATTCATATGGTTATCACATTGAACGGTCGGATCGACCGTTAGGATTTTAAAAAGTACCATATTGAGCCGTAGTACACTAACCATCCGTGCTATGCATAGCACCATAGCCTCACTCTATATATATATATATCTTAAAAAAGAAAAATATATCTTAACAATATATATATCTTAAAAATATATATATATCAATATACATTTCCTTATAAAAATATATACCTTAACAAACAACAATAAATCTTAAAAATATATAAAATTTGAAAAAAAAAAAAAAAAACATTGAACCTCCCCACCTCTGGGCGGTTGTCTGGAGGAAGTGGACCGCCCAGAGAGAGGGCGGTTTGCTAGCACCAGTGGACCGCCCCATTTTGGGGCGGTTAGGGCATTTTTAAAAAAAATTTCAAAATGAGGACATTTTTAATATTTTTTTTTTTTTAGGGTATTAATAAAAATCTCGGAAAATAGAGAGCACCTTAGTTGTTTTTTTTTTTATGGTCGCATAGCTGCTTTTTTATCCCATACAATTGGCACCTGTACTAATTTTGACACCACATTCATTCATCATCAGTACGGTCATATCCATTGACACCCCTACTGAAAAGATTTTGATTCCAAACGTCCTTTTAGAGAAAAAAAAATACTTTTGTGGACTAATATATAAAAGGTTGTATGAAATATTTATTTAATTAAAGCTTCCTTGGTCCTTGTAGACAGGGGCGGACCCAGAGTATTTCAGGGGGGACAGCTTTTTAGTGGAGATTTATCGGTTCCGACCGACTTTGCCTCTCTTGGTATTTTTTTTACCCCCCTCTGGACGTTTGATTTGTAATTCAGGTTAAATTTAGGGTTAAAATTGAAATAAATTTGTTGAATTTTGATTAGTAATTAGAATTATAAGTCAGAGCATCAGAAATTACAAGTTAAAGCATTGAAAAATATAAGTTAAAACATTGTTTTTTATCGAGTACCCAATCGGTTAATAGATTTAAATCCGATTAGGTATTTAAACTGATTTGATATTTTTTTGCCCTCCCTTGACGAAAATTCTGAATCCGCCCCTCGTTGCAGAGAAAATTACAATTAAGTTATGACTAGTTTAGTATCTTTGACAGAGAAAAGCCTGCTGCCACTCGTGTAATCCGCTTTGCATAAAAATTAGGTCAAATTATAGCCACAACACAGAAATCATGATACAAAACTTACTAGCCAATAATGTCATTTATTTTTAAGGTCGTATGATTATTCTTACATTACAAGGTAAAAAATTTCATTATTGCTTACAAATTAAGGGAATATATGAATAGATACTTAATCACTATCTCTACTCATCATTTCATTTTTCTACTAATTACGTTTCTGAGGCGGGATTGCAATCACTACCACTTTTTCTTTATATAATCCTAATTAAAGCAAATAATGATCATGGCGGTGATAATAAATAATTAAGCACATATATTGGCATCAAAAACAGTCGATCCGAACCGCTAATATGATCTCAAAATAAATAATACACATTACTTCTAAATATATATATTATTTTGATGTTTTATTTTCAATTTTAGTAATTAACATTTTAAAATAATATATAACGGACTCCCCAAATATGCCGAGATTTTTATTAATACCCTAAAAAAAAAAAAAAAATATTAAAAATGCCCTCAGTTTTAAAAAAAATTTAAAAATACCCTAACCGCCCCATAATGGGGCGGTCCACTTATGGAAGAAAACCGCCCTATTTCTGGGCGGTCCACCTCCTCCAGAAAACCGCCCAGAGATGGGGCGGTTTAGTGTTTTTTTTTTTTTTTTTTCAGATTTTATATATTTTTATAAGGAAATTGTATATTGATGTATATATATTTTAAGATGTATATATTGTTTAGATATATTTTTCTTTTTTAAGATATATATATTGTTAAGATATATATATTGTTAAGATGTATATATTTTTAATGATTTAAGATGTATATATTTTTAAGACGTAGGTATTTTTATTGTTGTTTGTACTAATTATTAATGATTTATGTTGTATATTGTATTCTTTGAAGTATTTATTCCATCTAGTTATTGTTTATTTATGTTTTATGTTGTCAATCTGTGCATATTTAATTGCGTTATGAAAATAACAAAACTGAAGCATATAAAATAGTTACAAACTACGAATTAAATCAGTTCACAAACTCATCGACGACGACCGAACAAATTTAGAAATCGACGAGTTCTGGATCTGCTTCCAGTCTGTTGTGCGACACTACTACCGCTACCGGATGCCTCTGCATGACTACTACCGCTACCGGTGGCCTCAGCAACAACTCTAGCATTTTCTCTTTCGTTGGCTTCGTTGATGGCCTCTGCATTCCAGTTCACAAAAAATGATATGTTATTGAAATCGAAAAATATAAAATGAATTATAAAATACAAGATGAAATGTACCTGCTCGCTGCCTGTCACAAGTTGAACGGCGAGCCTGATGTCCCATTCGCCTACCCTGCATCTCATCCATTGTCATTACAGCACGCTTGTGGGGCCTTCTCCCTTTCCTGATATAAAAAGAAGTTAAATAACTATATGAAAAAGATGGTCAGTGCATATACAAAGTATTCTCCCTAACCTGATCTTCTTGGGTGGGTTGAGTTCATCCCCAACGTAGGCTGGCCAAGCATGCTGGTTGGGATAAGGATGGAAGGATGCACCCCAAGTACTCGCAAGGTAATCGGTACGGTACATGTCGGCGACAAAATCATCCTCACGGAAGTTTCTCACTCGGCACACCGCCATAACATGAGAACAAGGTAGGTGAGCTAGTTGGATTCCTTGGCATGTACATGTTACAGTATTGTCCACTCCGATAATGACAACATACTTGTATGGTCTTTTAATAAACTCCATAGTCCCATCTGCTCTACGGCTGGTTGGAACATACTCATTCGGAGAGTGCACTTCGAATTCCAAGGTGCGATCCCCATACGGGACAACGGTCATAACTGAACCCTTCTCCCTATGTTTACGTAGTTTGCCCTCCACCCTTGTTGAAAATGCCTGGTTCCTGAAGAGTAATTCTCGTGCTTTAACACGCCGGTCAACGAACCATGCATTTAGCTTGTAGAAAGTGTCCTCCACAATGGCTGCCACGGGCAACATCCGGCTCTGCTTGAAAACAGCATTCAAGGACTCGGACCCATTTGTCGTCATTATTCCCCATCTCCAACCTCCATCTTTTGCTTGAAATATTTTCTCATATGCGGGTGCTTCTTGCAGATCTCTCGGATTATTTTTCCCCACCTTGAGTAAGTACGAATTTGCCTTCGGACAGTACTACACAGAAATAAATTTTCAGATTAGAAAAATATAAGTAAATAGTTTATTAAAATTTCATCTAAAATATACATACCTTGGCAAACTCTTTGAACATCTCTTCCAGCCTCCTCGGCTTCTTCCTTCTGCATCCAATTTTAAATGTATCTGCAACCCATTGGTCGTTCCCGACATGCTTGTGGAGGTTCTCTGCAACGTGCTGCATACACAGCCTGTGCACACATTCGCCGTGAGCTGTCGACCACCCGAAATCTGTTCGATCAAAGACATACTTGATTCCTTTGTGCTGGTCTGATATGACGCAGAAGAACCTGTTCCCAACCACCTCTCTTCGCAAGAAACTCATGAAAAAACCCCAATTTTCACCGTCCTCCTTCTCGACAATTGCAAATGCCAAAGGCAACAACTGGTTCTCGGCATCATATGCACATGCTATCAACAGTCTCCCCTCGTAACGGCCAGACAAGAAGCATGCATCTATACTTATAACAGGTCTGATATATGGCACAGCTTGAATGCACGGACCAAACGCCCATGCTATGGCCTTGAACTGCATCGCGTCGCGCTTCTCAGGATCGGTGACATTCCAACATTCAAACTTTGTGCCGGGATTTGTACTTGATATGGCATGGAGGAGTGGTGCAAGCAAGTTGTATGAACCCTTCCAACTACCGAACAATCTGCAAATCGCAAGTTCACGCCCTCTCCACAACCTGTTGTACTTTGGGGTTACATGGTCGTAAGCGTGTCTCACCGCTCTACCGACCTCCTTAAGGCTGATCGACGGGTCGTCCTTAACATCCCTCTCAATTACATCGGCAATAAGTGATGCCGTAAGCTGTGCATGGTCTGTCCTTGACGACGCAGACTTGCATGTATGAGGTGGTTCACATTTCTTAATGATCCATGCGTCCCCCTTACCCACAGGGGTTGCATACAGTCGGAACTCGCATCGCGGTGAGTCTTTGCAAACAACAACTAACCTTTTTCGATCTCGCTTTTGTATTGTGCACTCCCAGTTGCCGCGAATATGAGTTTCTTGGACTTTCTTCACAAGTTCCTCTATGTTGGTATAAACCTGATTCGGAGCAAGTTCTGTGTTGTAAACGACACGCTTCCCAAAATAGCTTATGTCTGCTTCTTCAAAAGCAGTAGTATCGTTGAATGTGGCGACCGGATGTCTGTCTGTCCGACCTCTAATAGGAAATCTGTCATGGCTGGGTGCATAATCTCCATCACCGTCTGATAATGCATCAGAATTCCAATCCCCGTCCCAACTATCACCCGAGTTAATTTCATGTTCCGGTATGGCATCAACCCCTTCAGCCTCCAACATAGCATCTCTCTGGGGAACCATAACAGGTACAATTATAGGTACGGACGGTGGTACAGAAGGAAATCTGGCTTGGATTACGGGTTGAATAGGAGGCGGTGGCGGCGGTGGTGGTAGGTCGGTGGTATAATCAGTGGTGTAATCAGTGGTATACTCAGTGGTGTAATCAGCGGTGTAATCAGCGGTGTAATCAGCGGTGTAATCAGTATGAACGGGTGGTGCATGACCGAAGTTTCGGTCACCCGAGTTGTCATAACCCGAGTGTTCAAAACCCGAGTGCTGCTGCACCGGGCTATCATGACCTGTATTGTCCGTAGAAGGTCCAACCCCGGACCGACGCAAGACCTTTCTGGAATATAACTCCATTATCGGGGTACCCGCAGATTGAAAAGTATTATAAACACATCTCCAACCATCCTCATCTGTTATTGGATACTTTACATAGTAAGGTCTATCCCTCCCTGTGTCAACCCGAGTAACTAAATCTATGTCATACCGGTTGTTGTTTACACCAATCCTTTCGAATACCTTTTGCTTAAGTTCCATAAATGAGGTGTTTTCGTTAACCTCAAAGCCGTGGGTTGGATCTTTCGTGTAATATACTCCCTCCACACCCACCACGAACTTCCCGCCCATATGCAGTGTAACCAACATTTTGATAGCTGCATTAATAAACAATTTTTTTATCACTTACAAAATAACAATACACAATTAAATTATTAGTAAACAACAACAATTAAAATTATATTAAAATAAAAAAAAATTACAAAAATAATAATAAATAATCTACAGTAATCTACAGTAATCTACAGTAATCTACAGTAAGCTACAGTAATCTACAGTGATCTACAGTAATCTACAGTGAGCTACAGTAATCTACAGTAATCAACAGTAACCTACAGTAAGCTACAGTAAGCTACAGTATCTACAGTAATCAACAGTAAGCTACAGTAATCTACAGTATCTACAGTAACCTACAGTAATCAGCAGTAACCTACAGTAATCTACAGTATCTACAGTAACCTACAGTAATACACATTAACTAAATAATAATAAAATAAAATTATAAAAAATACCTTCGGAGCACAGTAAAGAGCGAGAGGCGGGGCGAGAGCGAAAATGAAGTGTGAGGGAGAGAGTGCGCAGTTTGATGGGATTTTATAGTATGTATAGTGGACCGCCCCATAGGGGGGCGGTTTTCTCGGCCAACAGAACCGCCCAACCATAGGGCGGTTTGGCTGGTATGGTGAACCGCCCCATGATGGGGCGGTTAGGGTATTTTTAAATTTTTTTTAAAATTGAGGGTATTTTTATTATTTTTTTTTTTTTAGGGTATTAATAAAAATCTCGGCCAAATATGTGTAGATGGGGCAATAAATTTCTTTAAATAAACGAAGGAAAGAGGCCCAAGGAATTTATATAAGATATTTAAATTAGTTTTGAATATTACTATTTTCACCAATCGCTAAACAACACAAAATGTAAAAGAAAATTCCACCATAAACAGATTTAAAATAGAAAATCTTGCAAATTAACATCATTTAAAACAAAACTCAACTTATAATTAGTGTCTAATACAAGGTCAAATATTAAAATGCATCCTACTTGCTGAAATTGATGCTATTAGATTTTGAAATGGGCCTAAAAAAGGCCCACCATAGAAGCACTTTCTTTCTCATAAGAGATATATGTGGGCCGTATATGGGCCGCTGAAACTAACAATTCATCAACTACAAATCTAGCACAAAAATTTCAATTTATGATTTTTGGGTTTATAAGTTCATTAGAGCAGTAGTTATTCAGCTGAACGAATTTATGTACATAAAATGGAGTTATTTGACCATTAATTTTTTTTAAATCTGAAAGGAATTTAAAATTGATTCTAAAAATTTGCTTACTAGTGACCTTCACATTAATGAAAGTAACTGATTAAAATTAAAATTTTAATATAAATATATATAAACATATTGTTAATTTTAATTAAATATTTTTTGTCTCTCTGTATCCCTCAAACCATTAGGAATAACCCGAGACACAGTATTACAAAGAGCAAAGCTAGGGTGTGATGTACTCATCAAGAGAATTTGGTAAGCACAACTTCAAAAGTCTATCGAATTGGTATCATACAATGAATTCAAACCGTTGAAATCTATCTACTTCATGAGTGATGCATGTACATGTAAAAATTTGAAAGTTTGAAATTCATTTAGTACAAGGTCAAGCGTTAGAAAAAGATAAAAAATGAATACATAAAACAACTTATGAAATAATATTTATTTTTTGACCGCTTGACTTCGTACTAAATGAATTCAAAATTAAAAAAAAATTCATATACATACATCACCAATGCAGTAGATAAATTTCAACGGTATGCTCTTATAAAAACAGTGCAACAAAAGATCTTTATAAAAATCTTGGTAACATCCTAACACTTGGCCGATTAGCCATTGATCACGGCTAACCATATTATTTTTTTATTAATTTAAAAGGTTCAAATCCAACAAAACAATCTTCAAACCTAATACAATAAATTAATAATCAATTTTCAAGTTTCAACCATTGCTGCCATCCAACAGGGGGAATATGACAATTGACATTCCAAGATCTCATCTTCACAAATCAGATTTATTTAATGATGTTTTAAAGTCAACTTCAAGAAAATCAAAACTGGTTTTTGTTCCTTTCTTGGTAGATGGATTATAAAAATCAAAACAGTACAAATTAGGACAGCACGAGAGAATCTTTACATATTTTTACGTGTGGAACTCAGCTCAAGTCTCAAGAACACCAAACAAACATTCAATTCAACTCTAAGCTAGCCTCGTCAGAAATTCAATAAAAATATTTTATATATTCATGCAGATAAAAACAATAATAGAAATAACTTTGTAAGTGCCTCTTTTGCTATAGTCGTTGATGTCAGAAGTGCACAGCCTTTGCAGAAATAAACAATTAGGAATGATACAAAATTATTTGTCAGGATGTTAAAAAGTTGCAAACTTTGTGCAAAGTCAACTGCTGCTGGGACAGTGGGACCTGCTATTATTTGTGGTTGCATCGGTTTTGGAATCTTAATTAATTTTGCTTTGCACACAATACTATTGGAATTTTTTTATTGGTAGAAATTAATGAAAAAGAAGAGAGGGAAATAGAAAGAGTACATGAGTTGTAATATTGGTAGAAAGATCGGTAAAATTCTTACCGGTCTAAAAAATCAAAAAGTTTGGACCGGTAGGAATTCTACCGGTCCAAACTTAGTTTTTTTTTTTTTTTTTTTTAAATCTGATGTATGGATGGAGGGAATTCTTATATTATATTTTTAGTAAAATATGAAAAGTTTTTCAAAAAATAGATATAATGTTTCTATTATATCTAAATTTTAAGATACTCTATCTATTTTTATAAAACAAATTATATATTACTAAAAAAATGAAAGGAAAAAAAACTTTTAGACCGGTAAGAATTTTACCGGTCTTTCTAACAATATTATAACTTATATACTCTTTCTATTTCCCTCTCTTCTTTTTCATTAATTTCTACCAATAAAAAATTCCCAATACTATTTACCCTCTATTATTCTTTAGCAGCACAAATAATTGAGATAAAAAGTTCACATAAAGGAATGTAGAAAGAACTTCCTCTTCTTTTCTAGCTATATAAAAATATAAAATAGGAGACGTTACGGTGCCATGCATAGCAAAAAGTTAGGTTTTTCAAAACCATAACCATAAATTAATCCCATGTCCATACTTCAGTAGATTCCAGTTTCAGACATTTTTGTGGTCATGGGCACATTAGTTAAAAATACAAATCTAACAAAGGATGAGAATATTATATAGTCTTTTATAAATTGTCAATATTGTGCTATCCTTGATTACACTTTTTTTTTTTTTTCCTGTTTAGCATATATAGAATTATAGAAAGAGGAGGGATCCGATTACTATAATTTTGAGTTACCACAATTATTTTCTATATTTTCAAAGTCCAAATTGTTGATCCAAACCGTTCAACATGATCTTCACAATAAAATGTGCTTGCATATCAAATTTTACATTTTTTTTGAATTTTTTTACTATTTATTAAGTATTTTACAAAAACTAGTCAAATTCAGACTATTGAATTTTATATTCATCTTAATAAATAGTAAAAAAAATCAAAAAAATATAAAATTTGATCTGGAAGCTATGCACTAGAAAAAAAAAAAAAAGTAGACAATATTTCCTATGATTATAAATTAGTAAATTAGTAAGCTATGCACTAGAAAAAAAGTAGACAATATTTTGCATGTAGTAATAATGTTAGATACTTTTCTATGTAAATAAAGACTAACGTGTAATCAATTGGAGATATTATGAGAGGGGCCTTCTATAAGGAATGTCCAAAAATTAAAAGTATTATCATTATGAGCAGAGGAGCTTTTAATGAGATTTGAATTTTTTTTTTTTTTTAGGAGATTGAAGATTGGTTGGTTCAAGGTTAGAATTTTGAGTTGAAAAACTTTAAAAGTGTAATTTCATTGGAATAAGAGTGTTTTGTCTTTGTTGTGTCTTTATTTTTACAACTTTATTGAACAAAAATTTAAAACATAAATATCACAACAAGCTTTATAGATATAATATATAAAAAACAGATCACAATATTTCATCTTTGTTTTTAATAAATAATAGTATTGTAAAACAGATATATGATTCATATCCGTTAAATATCCGATCTGTATCTATCTAATATCCGATCCGTATTCGTATCCAAAAAATAAAAATAGATACGGATGTGAGTTTATCACCATCCGATCCGTATCCGATCTGTTTGCACCCCTAGTTGGATTAGTTTTTTGTGTTATTCATCTCACTGTCAAGCTTTTTATTATCATTTGATTTACAACGAATGGATCAGATTGCACTAAAAGAGTCTTCCCAATAGCATAAGATAGACCCGATTCGATTTGTTAATTTAAAATCGGATGATTTCGATATTTTCATAACAGCGGATCAGGGGGGCAAAAAAATATCGAATCGGGTTTAAATATCTAATCGGATTGAAATCCATTAACCAATTGGGTACTCGATAAAAAATAATATTTTAACTTATACTTTCTAATACTTTGACTTGTAATTTTTTATGCTCTAACTTATAATTCTAATTACCAATCAAAATTCAACAAATTTATTTCAAGTTTAACCTTAAATTTAACTCGAATTACAAATCAAACATCCAGAGGGAGACAAAAAAAATTTCAGGGAAGAGCAAAGTTGGTCGAGACCGATAAATCTCCCCTGAAACACTCTGGGTCCGCCCCTGCAGGGGATAAATACCCCAAATCAATTTTGCATATGTGATAGAGGCATGAATGTAAAAAAAAAAAAAAAATTATCCTTTCTCTTTTTTATCCATTGGATTTGGAGTTGTCGAAGAGTGGGACATTCGAAATTAGATTCATCTTTTTTCAAATAAAAAACAGTGAAGAGGATCAAGTTAAAAGAAATGCAAACTTTTTTAATGATTAATAAATCAAAACCTGCAGGATCACGGGTGTACGACTTTTTAAAAATCCATAATTTTCAAACTTCGTACAGATTCCGAATATCTATCTCATTTTTATGAATAGTTTCTTCCAAACAAAATCAAAATCTTCACTCACAATTAATTCTACCTAATCTTAAAGTTATCAACTTGCAAAATTTTACTTAATTTCTATGTGAAGGTTTGAACGTGTTATTTCCAACTTTCTAATTTGCGTTTGATTATTGTTTTCTTTCTAAATATCGCGCTATTTTACTCCGAAATTTTTATTAATACCATTTAAAAAAAAAAACAAAAACAAAACACAACTGAAATTGAGAAACTAGAAAAATACCAGGGTTTCTAAGTCAATCTGTGGCTCCATTCTTGGAGGGCCGCAGATTGACTTGGAGGTCCCCCAAAAATCTAATTATCAGTATATTACAGTACATTTTTGGATTTTGGGAGGACCTCCAAGTCAATCTGCGCCCCCTCCTCCCAAGAATTGGCCCGCATATTGACTTGGAGGATTTGTTATTTTTCGAATTCTCCATAATTTGTGTTTTTTTTACAGTGGTATTAATAAAAATTTCAGGTATTTTACTATTAGAACAATTCTCAAAAAAATTAATTATTTCTTTTTTGAACGGCGGAGGGGTGGTACGATGGACACCTAATCAAATTCAGTCCACTATTCGATTAGAACCGTTTAATATGCATTAAGTTTTGTGCACACTTAATACACACAAATTGTAAAATTATATGTACAAGTTTTAATAAAGATCAAACAAGCTTCAACCAGATATCGAATCAAATTATATCCATCTAGGGTTTTGAAACGGTCTGGGCCACGGTTCACATGGGTTGGACGGGTTACACGGTCCGGGTCCGGCGGATTCAATTCTTGGGAGTCGGCCGAAACCCGTATTTGGACCGTGATCCAAATTAACATAGTCCGGTCCGGTCCAAGGTTCGGCCAGTTTTTTTTTTTTTGGCGCGGTTTGGCGCGGGTCCAGGGGGTTAGGCACGGTCCAGGTCCGGGTCAGCGGGGGTTGGCGCGGGTCCGGGTCCAGTTCTACCCGGAGCGGTCCGGTCCAGCACGGGTCCACTGGTTCCCACGGTCCGGTCCTACACGGGTCTATGAAAAAAAATCGAACTAAATCCGTGCTAGACCCGTCCCTAGTTTTGGTCTGGTCCAATCCGAATTTGGGGCACGGTCCGGGTCCGAATCACGGGTTGTCCGGTCCGGTCTTGGACCGGCCGGGTTTTTTCAAGCCACTATATCCATCCGACCACCCGATTTCTTTTGAACTAGGTCATAAGCATCTTTCTTCCTTTAATATTTTTGATTCAAGATTCTATAAATGTAACAAACGCAACAGTCTTAGTAAAATTTACTAAGCTATATGTATAATTCTGGTAAGATCCGGAAGAACAAAATTATTATTTTCTTTTCGAAAGAAAATAATCAGAGACAGGAACTGGAATAGACTTTGCTGCAAGGTCCTGCTTTTCTGATCACAACCATTCAAATTCGTTAAGATTTGTGCATGAAATTTTTTTTTATCGAAATACACAAATAAAATTTTTTGAATAGTTAGAATCAGAAAAACAAGACTCTACTTTTCTTACGTAAAAGCAGCAGAATTGGATCACCGGAACCAACCAACTTAAACAATGCAACAGTTGAATCAAACATCAAAGCAACTTGCTTAATCCCACTATGTGCTCTTTTGAATCATTCATTGACGACTACACTTTTATATGTTGAACGAGTCACAGCAACCACATTATTTTATTTATAGAACTTACATAAAAATAATACCAAGTATTAGATGGATTGTATTCATATTTCAATTTTATAGAAAGACACCAAATATATATATATATTTTCTTCTTAGGATTCAAGTATTTTATTTCGGTTTCTTTTAGAGAATTCTAAAGGAGCCCAAAAAAAAAAAAATCGGTTCGTTTTTGCGGTATGGTCCCTCGAGGAATAAAAAAAAGTTGGTTTTTTCTATGAGATCAAAATATGAATGTAATTCATGTAATATCTTATATTTATTTTCATAATTTCTAGAAATAAAAAAAAGTGCAGAACAAGACCAAGTATTATATGAAAGCAACCGGGTTGAAGTGGGTTTTGAGTGAAGTCTACGTTGTTCTTAATTTGTTATGATAATTTGGTAATTGATTTTTGCTTAAAAAAATCATGATAGTGGTAGCACTCAAGTGTATGGGTACCCAAAGTCTAAGAACTTTACAACAATACAAACTTTTATAATAATTAATGTTACTTGAGAGATGCCTTCCCTTTATTTTAATCTTTGTTTACCACTGTTGACTGCCAAGTCAAACTATTGGAGCAGTTGGGGGCTGTACTACTTTTTTATTTTTAAATAATTATATTCTTTTTTGATAAAAGATGAGAGCATGATCTTAATTTCGATTTTTTTTTATAAACCATAATTAAAAAATATTTTTACGAAACCAACATTATTACTTTTTTTTTTTACAAAAATCATAAGAACCGGAATGCCATTTTGGTCCGTTATTTTTTTTATTCCGGACTGAAATGACATTCCGGTCTGGTCCCCTTTTTGAATTTTCTGTGGCGGCTCATATGAAAATTTGTGAAACCAGTACCACAGAAAATCTAAAAAGGGGATCAGACCGAAATGCCATTTCGGTCCGGAATAAAAAAATAACAGACCAAAATGGCATTTTGATTCTTATAGTTTTTGTAAAAAAAGAAGTAATCATGTTGGTTTCGTAAAAAAAAAAATTTAATTATAGTTCATACAAAAAAATTCCTTAATTTCTATTAAAGAACTTGAGCCATTAATTATCAGTTCTATGGGACCATGATGATTAATGGGATAATGAAGATTTTTTTCTTTTTTTGCGCCAACAGAATATTTGAAGATCAACTATGGTTTGTACTTGAATCTGAAAAAAAACGGGTCCAATGTGCTGTCAGTGTTAATTTTATTATTTTTTTGGACCAGAAGAAACCAATAATATAAAATTTTAGGGTTTTTTCTATAATTAAAATTTTCTTAAAATGAATGTAAAATTTAGCTTTATACGAGGTTGAAAATACCCTATATATAGAGAGAGAGGGGGGCTAATATCAAAGCGTTTGTTCCTAAGCCCTTGTGCAACCGAATTGTTTTCGGATTTTTAAAGTCCAAACGGTCGATCCAAACCGTTAGATGTGATCTCTATATTAAGATGTGCTTGGAGACCAAATTTTACATTTTTTTGAATTTTTTTACTATTTATTAAGCCACTTTGAAAATGTTTTGATATTAACCAACCTCATATATATAGAGGAGGGATCGGATTACACCCTTTTTTTTGACACATTTTGACACCTACCATTTTGAAAGTCTAAATAGTCGATCCAAACCGTTCAACGTGATGAATATATTAAAATGTGCTTGGAGATCAAATTTTATATATTTTTGAATTTTTTTACTATTTATTAAGATGGTTACAAAATCGTTGTTTTCAGACCATTGAAAAACAACGATTTTGTAACCATCTTAATAAATAGTAAAAAAATAAAAAAAAATGTAAAATTTGATCTCCAAGCACATTTTAATATATCCATCGTGTTGAACGGTTTGGATCAACTGTTTGGATTTTGAAATCACAAAATTCACCTATAAAAAAGTAGTGTCAAGATGTGTCAAAAAAAGAGTGTAATTGGATCCCTCCTTATATATATATATGGAGAGAGAGAGTAGAACTAGGGTGTTCCTAAGCTCACCAAGCCCTTCCGTGAGCTCGACTCTAAAACCTATCGAATTGATTTCAAACGACATTTCCAAACCGTTAGATGTTCAATCTATATTAAAATGTGCTCGGAGACCAAATTTTACATTTTTTGGAATTTTTTTACTATTTATTAAGGTTTGAAAATCGCTGTTTTTCAGTAGTGTAGAATTTTAATAAAAATAGCGATTTTCAAACCATCTTAATAAATAGTAAAAAAATTCCAAAAAATGTAAAATTTGGTCTCCGAGCATATTTTAATATAGATTGAATATCTAACGGTTTGAAAATATCGTTTGAAGTCAATTCGATAGGTTTTAGAGTCGAGCTCACGAAGGGCTTGGTGAGCTTAGGAACACCCTAGTTCTACTCTATATATATATATATATATATATTGAGATCGACTATGGTGAGTTGTGAAGTAAAACGTTGTTTTACTTTACGCTCATATTTCATTTTGAAAATCTAAACAACCGATCCGAACCACTCAACATGTTCTCTATAATGAAATGTGCTTGAAGACCAAATTTTACATTTTTTGGAATTTTTTTACTATTTATTAAGCCACTTTGAAAATCATAGATCCGGACGAACAGTAAAAAAACAGTAAAAAATTATAAACCATTCGATCAGCGATTTTCAAAGTGACTTGATAAATAGTAAAAAAATTCAAAAAAATATAAAATTTGGTCTCCAAGCACATTTCAATATGTAGAACATGTTGACCTGTTCATATCAGTTGTTTAGATTTTCAAAATAAAAATATGAGCATGAAATAAAAATGACATCTTACTTCGCAACTCACCATAACCCAGCTCTCTATATATTTATTTATTTTGCGATCTCACATATCTTACACAATTTTATTTTTGAAATAATGACCATATGTCACATACTTAAGTTTATAATAGAAAACGATTACAAAGTATATGGATAGATCAGTTTCATAACAAAATAAAAACAATAAACAAAAGTAATGAAAGCCCCCAAAACCAGCTAATTTCCTCTAAATCCTACTAAGTCTACGAATTATAATAAAACTGATGAAAAATCTTACACTTTGGGGCGGATGTATTAATAGCATATGAAATCAATTGACTCCTATTTTTATCAATATTTTTTGTATTTATACGTAGTTTTCTATATATTTTAAAAGAAAATACTATGAATACTATAAATTGACTCTCATTGTTCAAAAGTCTGACTCGGCCCATATTTACACTATCTTCATATCAGTCCCCATCGGGATCCGTATCATCTGCATTAACTCAAAAGAGAATCTTTTGAGTTAATGAATTTCAACCGTCTGATTTTAAACAGAGCTAATTCGATTCGTGTCTATAACATAGGAGCTCTTTAATATTAGTGCAGATCTAGTTCGCACGAATCTTAAAACATATCAAACAGTTGAGATTCATTAACTCAAAAGATTATCTTTTGAGTTAATGCGGAGGATATGAATTCTCCCCATCGCCCCCTTTAACTGTAAACTAAGCAGAATTACTATTCGTTATCAACGCACTGTCCGTTGTGATGTAAAAAAAAAAAAGGAAAGGAAATAGAAGAGAAGAGAGACAAAGAAGTATAATAAAGTGGTCCTCAAGCATTATAATGTCTATTGCGTTCTTGCTACAGAGAAATTCACTTTAAAGTACACTAAAGAAAAGGAAAACTGATGTCGACTAGACTGTAACGATATTTACCGTTTTATTACTGTAAAAAAAAAAATCAGCTTGTAACACAGTTTTGCATGATAATTGTTGGATGATTTGCCGTTTTTTTTTTAAGTTACCACGAAAAAAAATAAAAATTAATTGATTGGGGGGCTTATTTCTCAACCTACCATCCATGCGCACCAAATTGGATGGTGCGCGTACTGGGGAGGCGCACTGCTGGGTGCGCATACTAGGCACGCATACCGCGCTGAAAGTGACCCCGGTGACCCGGTGCGCGTATTGGGCAGGCGCACCACGCCCCTGGTGATTTTTGTTTTTTTTAATGTTGTATTTTAGTCCGCGCACCGGGTTTAACGGGTCAATTTTACCGCAGTGCGCCTGCCCAGTACGCGCACCGGGTCGATGGGTCGGTACGCGTGCCCAGTATACGCACCCAGCGGTGCGCCTTCCTAGTACGCGCATTGTCCAATTTGATGTGCGGACTGGATAGGCGTGGGTGGTAGGTTGCGAAATAGGCCCCAGCAGTAGTAATCATTTAATTTTTATTTTTTTTCATGGTAACTAAAAAAAAAACGGGATGATTTGATAAGTGCGCCAGCACTGACATAAGCAAAAACACATGAGGGGAAAGGTAAACAACGTCACAAAATATTCCAAGTAAATTTTTATTTTCAAGACAAATCAAACAAATTCATTAAATGGTTAAAAGCCAAATCCACAAGCACATCACCCCTCTTTTTGCTTCCAATTTGCGGGACAATTGACAAAGCAAACCTACAAGTCTATAAAATGGCCTTGATAGACTTTAGCCTAATGAATCACTTTCATCGAGAGGTTCTTTGCCCAGAGAATAAATAGACATCTATGTAGCGTCACACTAGGAAATAGGAATACTTGGCTCCACAGTGACAGGGAAAGGTTCGGCGAGGTCAAAAATTCGTGATTCGGGAATAATTTAGGTATAATTCGGGAATGATTTGGAATAATACGGATTAGAAATCTCAGTCTTACAAGGAAGCAAAAAAAAAAAAAAACCAATTTTTTTTTTTTTGGGAAAAATTCATAAAATTTGGGAAAAGTTCGTAAAAACGCGAATTATTAGGGTATAATTCGGTTAACCGAATAATTCGGCGTTTTGTTCGGCATCACCAAAAAAACGAATTATTCGGATATAATTCGGGTATTATACGCGAACCTTGTCACTACTCACTATGCTTGGCTCTCTTTGTGTTTATGCTGTCAGTGACTCGTTACACAGTGTGATACAGATTGGTCGCCTTACAGGGAATCTGGTTTCCTTCTGGAAGGGTTTGAAAGTAGAATTCTTTCTTGCGGGTTTTAACATTCTTCCACGTCACCCGGAGAAGCGTCCCATCAATTTGACATTAATAAACTGATTAATGCTCTATGCACTACTTAATTAATATATACTCTAACCTCACTTAAAAAATCGTTAAAACTACTATAGCAAGGTTAGCCATGGTAGCATGGTCCATCTTTTTTTTTCTTTAATTCTATATTTAGCAAATAAAATTATTATATATTAATCGAACCGTTACATATCACAGAATTATACAAATTAGATAGGATAAGTTGACATGTATTATTTATTCATCAATTTTACATATTGATCTCTGTAAAATCGGTTAATTACAGAGTAAATCTCAGTATATCACAATTTGAGTTTTAGAATTTGTGAGTTCTTAACACATGAGAGATTAAACGAGAGAGAGAGGGGAGAGGGGTTTTGGACAGAATTTCAACTCTCTAAAAACGAACTTATCTCAAAATGATTGAGAGAGAAACTATATAAAGCAAACAAGGAAAGTGAATTTTGTTTTCAAAATTAACCTTATGTTCTACCACATTTTTTACCACGATCTAATTGGAATTAGGTTCTGCTCCAAAAGGCAAAGTTATAAAATTTTCTTTTAACTTTTCCATTCATATATAATACGCCCAAAACGGACATAGTATGAGGGCGTTATGATCAAAATACAAAATGTGCACAGCAGTTTCCAAACACATGGTAGTCTAAATTAAGCACCACGTTCTACCACGTTTTTTACCATGATATGTTTCAAATTAGGTTTTTTTCTCCAGAGAGAAAAGGTTCTAGATTTTTCTTTTACCTTTTTAGAAACATATAGAACGCTAAAAACGGATGTCTATTGAGGGAGATATGGTCAAAATAAGAAATGTTGCGAATCAGTTTCAGAAAACATGGTAAACTATTTTGGACAAACTTTATTATGAAAATAATTCATAAAATAAACATGAGCCATAATTAACAATAGCCATTGGGCTTTGTTTATTGTGCCAAGTTCTATTTTTTCTTATTTAAATTAATCAAATACAATTAATCTAATTAATTGTAGTATCATATATAATTATTTCAAATAATTATATTTCTTATGTTTTGGTGGAGAAACCAATTTATTTGTCATGTCATACATGTCAAATAAATTAAGGAGCATTTATAACTAATTTTTTATTAGTGTGACCCTATGAGATATTTGTCACATGGCAATGAAATCTGAAACTACATTCAATTCCATAAACTACAAGCAACACCTAGCAATATGCATTATAGTTACCCAAATGACACAGATGATAAGTATCATACTGTAGCACGATCCCTAAGCAACAATTGACTCATGTCAATTCTATGTCTCATGATATCATGCATAGATCCAAGGTAGGAACGTGTCATTCTTGCAAATCTACTAGTTTCTTGATTCCGAAATAATTCAGTAATTATGATTAGCTCCTTAATCATATGTGCACATACCTGTATTATTTCATCAAGGGGCCTAGTGATATCATCACTCATCTTATAAGGGACATTGATATTCTTGATAATTACTATATATCTACATAAGAGATACATATCGAGGTAGAATCTGTATGATTGTCAGTTACGGACAACGTTGGATAATACTCACAAATACATATTTCCATGTGAGAGAAACAATCATCTCATACCTTAGAATTTCAGATACAAATAAAACATTAATGACACAAACACAATCCATATTAAATGTTTTATTTTGATCACGTCCAATCCCCTAATCTCCATAAGATATCCATTTGATTAAATCGACAATCCATTGTCATATGATCTGCAAAACATGATAATCATCTAATCCAAATGTTAATCTTATACTGGTAATTAATGTTTTTGTTAATTACCAAAACTAGAGACACTTTAGAGTATTTATTAAGTCCTTTACAGAGTTTTACAATTTCAAGTTATCAACCTGAATGATCTATAAGTAATAAAATAATCAAGGAACAAAATGATAAACAAATCATTCAATTACATGAACAAAACTTAGAATAAAATCATCCTATAATTGACTTCTAGATCATAACACTTACAAAGCGAATGCATTAAAATAATTTATAGAACTTCATTTTTTTTACCGCTTGACTTTATACTAGATAAATTCAAATTTTTGCATGTAAACGCTTCACTCGTGAAGTAGATTTTAATTCATTATCTGAATCCAATCAAGTAGATTTTAGTGTTATGCTCACCAAAACTTCTTACGATTAATTTTTATTAAGAAGAGCCACGCCACGAGGATTAGTTGGGTTAAGTGGAAGAGCCACATTGAACCCTACTGTATTTTGAGAAAACCGGGTATAAGTTTATGTATAATTGGACTATTGTTTACTGATAGAGAAAATTTTACTTATCCCTGAACACAGGGGCGGAGCTAGACCTTTAAACTATGGAGGTCAAATATGATAATCATATAAACTTTTTTTTTATGATGTGAACGATAGTCAATTGTACCGTATCCATAACATTTTATTCTAATTTATATAAAAAATCATATATAAACACAATTTTTTGAGAAAAGAAACTACCTCCGCCCCTGTCCTCTGAATTGCAACTTGATAATCCTACCAGTAAATTTTCTTCACAACGTCTCTGGTTGGGTTTTGTATTTGTTACTGTTTTAAACTCATATTTTAGGACTTTGTAGTTTTTATCTAAATTATCAAATTTAAAATAGGATGATCACTCGAAATGATTATTTTGACAATTTTAATAATAATGTTAAACAAATTAAAAAAAATAAAAAAGTATGTTATTTACAGGGCAGACCCAGGATTTTTTCAGGGGAGGCAAAAAAATATTGAATCGGGTCTAAATACCTAATCGGATTTAAATCTAACAAATTGGGTATTCGATAAAAAACAATGCTTTAACTTATACTTTCCAATACTTTGACTTGTAATTTCTGAAACTCTGACTTATAATTCTAATTACCAATCAAAATTCAACAAATTTATTTCAATTTTAACCCTAAATTTAACCCGAATTACAAATCAAACGTCCAGAGAGGGCCAAAAAAAATTCCAGGAGGGGCAAAGTCGGTCGGAATCGATAAATATCCACTAAAACTCAAAATTCAGAGGAGGCAACTGTCCCCTGGAATACTCTGGGTCCGCCCCTGGTTATTTATAGTCTAGCAATGTAGTTTTAAGTAGTTTAAGAGCATCCATATTCCAGCAACTCAAATGAGTTTCTAAATAACTGTTAACCACTTTTTAGAAATTAAGGTCTTTAAAGTTTCTAATTCTCACATTCCTAAAATTAATTTTAGATTTTCTATTAAGCCACGTCAGCAACAAATTAAAAAGGATAAATAATTTGAGCCAATCATTTGACCAACATGGAGTTTATAAACAGTTTCTTAATAAGAAACTTTACTGTATAGTTTATAAATAAGAAACTCTCCCACATTTCTGAAACTGAATTAGAAACTGCCAAGTTAGATTAAAAACTCTAATAATACAATGGATGCAGATGCTCTGAGAATTGTTTGACAATGTATTGTAGATCATTAATACAAGCACACCAGCTTAACCAGCCGATAAGAGTAAATTTTGATGATATCATCGGATGAACTGTGTTCGTTCTAAATCGAATGATCCAAAATGGGCTAAATCAGAACCGTACAATCTCCATTACGACCACAAAAGCTGACCAGTGGACTGCCTCACTGCCGAATTCACTGCCACAGTCACACAGACCGCGGCATCCCTCGTGCACTGCTCTCTCTTTTTTGTTTCATCACTCTTCCCAAGTCCCAACTCTCTCTCTCTCTCTCTCTCTGCAGTAACCACACCTTATTTACTCTCACGCGCTTTCTCGATTTCTATTTAAACTGCTCCTCTCCCCCCTTCTCCTTTCATACCTCACACGGTCACACCTCTCCTTTTCTCCCTCAAATTCAAACTCTACTGTCCACTCTTTTAACTGTTTGTTACTCCTTAATCCATGGCCAGCATGGTCTCATGGATCTCTGAGCCGTTGCCGTTACAGAACGACGCCTTTACCAGAGCTCTCCAGTTCTCCCTCTCCGAGACCTCCTCTTCATCCACTGCCTCCATCGACCAGTTCGGGTTGCCAGCTGATTGGATCGGGTCGGATCTGAACTGCCAGATCGGTTCCGATCTTGCAAACGCGCAAGCAAAGCCCGGCATGATGGGCCGGGTTGCGAAAAGAAAGAGAAAATCACGTGCTTTGAAGAGGAATCTGACGACTTACATCAGCACTGATGCAGCGAATTTCAGGCAGATGGTGCAGCATGTCACTGGTGTCGGGTTTGAGTTCAGCGAATCGGGTTTGGGGGCTGAACCCGGTCTGGTTAGAGCTGAACGGAAGCGTGCAGGGAGTGCTACTATGCAATCTAGCTGTGTATTGCCTACGCTTGACACGTCAGCATTCTTACTTAACCAGGAGGGGCTGATCGGAGCACTGGAGGGAAGAGAGTCGGTTGGGCTGGTCGCGGGTCCAGGTAGAGACCCGGTTTTTCAAATGGATCCGCTTAATTGCTTCCCTACGCTGGAGTCGTGGAGCGTTGTCTGAGAGGAGGTTCAAAAGAAATCTTCTTTTTTTTCCCTCCCTTTTTATATTGTAGTATGATAGTATCCTCTTTTTGTTTTAGAAACTCCACGAGGGAGTTATGTCAAATGTACAGCACATGGTGTGGCCATTTGGGGAATGCATGTGGTGTACATCTGTTGAGGCATGAGGATAAAAATATAAAATGTAATTCTTAGACTTATTATTAGGAACTTTTTTTTTCAACTCCCACGGAGGTTTGATTAATTAGCTTAATTGTTGTTTAATTTAATTTCCTATCTTACCTCTCACTAGCATTAACCCTTTTTACACTTCATAGTTTTTACTCTGTTCAGATCTAACTTTTGGAATTTCGAATAGTTATTCTGTCCTCTGTTAGAAAAAAGATTGTTCTGCCCTTTATTTTTCCCCGTTTATTCTTCTTTTGGTATATGTGAATATGTGATTGTTGGGTAATAATATCTTGTTAAAATGTACAAAACATTTCATTCCACCTACGTCATGATGAAAAGAAAATGGATATGATGAATAAAAAACTTTATGAAAAACTTTTCTTTAAAAAGGATGTGATAAGTAAAAATGGATATCACTATCAGTTCTAGGTGAAACTAATATATAATTGAAATACTTTCTAATAATTAATTAAGTGATGGCTTTAAAAAAATATAGAATTTATATTTCAAAAAAAACTATAAGTGCTATTTGACCCACTAACACAAGCCGTAAATTCCAATCATCACTAACACAAGCCTTAAATTTCACATTTTTTTCTAATCATTAATTCATCTTGTAAGTGCTATTTTGACTCACTCAAAGATGGTAACTAATACTGATGACAGCAATTACGCAGTAGAGACTAGAGAAATTTAGGCCCTATTCGGCCGTTTACTGTGCACGTGGGAAAACAAAAATTAACTCAGACTTCGTGGAAAAAATCCCATGCGCACAGTATTTTGTATTTTGTCAGTTCAATTTCCATTCCCGTTCCCGTTATATGGTCGAACAGGGCCTAATAGAGTAAACTTTCAAAAAAAAAATTGTTAATAGAGATTTAAAATGAGTGTTTATGGGCCTTCATTGGGCCATATTTTGAGGCTTACTTTGAAGGTGCGTTGCATTTCGGTAACCGCTAGATTTTCCTGACAATTCAGGACTGCAGGAGGCCCCTAAGTTCCTTTGAAAATACACAAACTCGTCGGTTTGCAAGAAATATCACCCATACCACTTGTACCAAATTTTCCAGATTCAGTAACACTTTTTACCAAAATTACCAGCACTTGGTGAAGTATGGCATCTCAAATTCAAAAAAAATATTCGGCCCACTAGACATGACACCCAACGTGCCTAAACATATTTGATATTTTACATTAAATTAATTCAAACACCCAACTAGACATGACAAAAGTGTTCTCCCACATTCCATTTATGTTGTCTCCAGCTAGCTGCTTGACCCTTTGATCCGGAGCCAAGCGACCTCCTCCTCGGAAGTCGGAAGTGGAAGTGAAGAAGTCCCACCATGGATTTTCCCAGAACTCCGCGCCGTATTGCCACCTCCACGGAAACCAACTACGCACAAACCCCACGCCGCGTGATCACATCCTTGGAATCCGATTTCCCCCGAACTCCACTCCGTCGTACCTCCACTGTAGCATCAGACTTTCCCAGAACCCCATTGCGTCGCACTTCCTCTCGACAATTCGATTTTCCCCCAACTCCACGTACACCACGAAGGAGAGGCGCAGCGGGAGAAGTTGACTTCCCGCAAACCCCGCGCCGCCGTCGCAATCCGCCACCTCAGCAAACTCAGCCGAACAAGTCGACTTCCTCCGCCTTGCCACACCGGTTAGTAGTATTGCTAAACGACCATTTCAAGACTCGCGATGACTTGTCCAAAGCGCCGTCTCTCCAGTCACAAATCAATGGAGAATGCAATGCTCTTGAGAAAAGCACGGGTGAGCTCAACGAAAAGGTTTATCTGGCTTGCACGGAATGGATCTCCCGATCAGAGGAGTTTGGTCTAATTGTTGATGGTTTTGCTTCAATGCTTCCTGAATCTCAAGGTCTTTTTCTCTCAAGGTTTAATTTCGTGGTACATCATTTCATATGTTTGGTAATATTGTTCGAACTGGACGAACTAAAATTGTAAACTTGTGCCCGTGAATCAAATTTGAGCAAAATTGGCACTTGTTTAGCTATCCATCAAATTATTAGAAATTTTCAATGGTTGACTTCTAATGACCTTTTGATGAATAATCAAACAAACTCCAAATTTACTCAAAAATAGCAATAACCATATATTAATGATCAATGATACATCTACAACTTCAGTTATTACGGTTCGAGAATTTCCATCATGGTAAATGTCTAAATGGATGTATCATAAAATAGACATGTGCTAGAATACCCTTTAATGATTGACATAGTTGGAGTTCATGATCTGATCTTAAATTTAATTTGGGTTTTTATTTGAAGGTGGGGATGCGGAGAGGATGGTGCGAATTGATCTGCCAAATCTTGCAAAGGAAGTTTGTAAGATTCAGACGATACAATTGTATGCTGGTAACAATTGTCTTTTAATCACAGTTATCTTTGATATGATTTTTGTTATTCGTGTTGTTGCTGTTGATGATCTTTGTTGTTTCTGCTTCTTCAATACCTCTTTCAGAGAAAGCACTGAAGCTTGAGGCAATGGTCGGCAACTTTGAAGATTCAGCCTTTACCATTGTTAGGCAAACCTCTACAAACAAGTCCATTTTAAGTCTTCCACATATGCCAAATTTTAATGTTAGTCTCAATATTTTACTTTACTTTTATCAAAATTACGACCTTAATTACAATACAGGATGATAATCTGATAATGTACCAGACAGATGCAGTACCCTTGTGGTTGTTTTTTATCATTAATGTGGGTTCGAACTTCCGAAACAAATGTGCATAAAAATCTACCAATGTGCCAGTGAATACACATAACACTGAAAAACCAATTGGCACAAGATTTTACTGGTATGCAACTCGGAATTTATTTTCTTGTTGGCGCTGTTTACAAAGTACCAGAAATCAATAATTCTCCATTTACATGGCAAGCTCTTCAATTTATTGATCTTTGAATTGCACCTATCTCAGGACAGTCAACAGAAACAAGAGAAGCTTTTAGATGCCATCAATGTCATGAAAGAAATCGAGCAAGAATTGATTGAAATATGCACAACTAGACCAAAGTGGTCTAATCTAGTAAAGGCTGTCGACTCAAGAGTAGAAAAGGCACTTTCAATTTTAAGGCCCCAAGCTCTGACGAACTATCGGGCCCTCCTTGCATCTCTCGGGTGGCCCCCACCCCTTGTGACAAGTCAAACTGAGACTAATAACCAGTCACAACTAGTCCCAAATCCCCTTCTTTTAATGGATTCTACTAAAAGGATGATTTTTTCTCAAAGCTTTTTAGCCGTGTGTGCATTGCAACATGTACAGTCTCAACGCGATGCAAGGCAGTCCATGAAAAATGAGAAATTACAAAAAGGCCCTTCTTTTGAAAGTGGACTTTGGTCTATAGATGAGCTGGTCCAACCTGTTGCATCCAGGATGGAGCACCATTTTGCAAAATGGTCCCATCAGCCAGAGTTTATTTTCGCGCTGGTTTTTAAAATAACCAAAGATTTTATGGATGGGGTGGATGATGTCTTGCAACCTTTGATCGATAAGGCTAGGTTATTGGGTCTGAGTGCAAAAGAGGCTTGGGTTAGTTCAATGGTCAAGGTGCTTTCGGTGTACTTAGAGAAAGAAATATTACCTCCTCTTGTAATCAAATTTCGTGAAAATAAAGATGAGAGCATAGAGGTTTCTTCTTCATGGTTAAATTTGATTGACTTGATGGTTAGTTTTGACAAGAGAATGCGAGTTCTCTCCTCTTCGGGTATTCAAAAGATCGAGCCTCTTATAGATTTAAATGAAACATTCTCTAAATCGGTATCGATTTTGTCGATCTTTGATGAACACTTAGATTGGCTTCAAATCTGGGCGGAGATAGAGGTTAGTGCTGCCCACGAAAAACTGAAGCCCGAACTAGAAAATGAGAAATGTTGGTCTTATGAAATTAAAGATCATGCTAAAGTTGAACTGGAGCATAACTATAAATTCCTTCTATCTACTAGAGAGGAGTATAGGGCACCACCAATTGTAGATGCTATTCTGAAAAACGCATCACTGATGATTGAGAGAGGCCGAGCTTTACCTACTAAAAACACAAAAGTTGAATTTATCAGAAAATCAGGAGTTCTGTTTCTTAACCATTTCTTTGTATTATTGCTTGAAAGGTGCCGCGACTTAGAACTAATCACCTCAGCCATAGATGAAGATGCAATGGTGACAATTGCTGGTTCAATAAATGCAGCTCGATATTTTGAATCAGTTATTTCCGAGTGGGATGAAGATATAAGCTTCTTGGATTTGGATTCTGCTGATAAGAACAAAGCGAGATCCTTTTTTGCTGATGAGCTACTGTTTTTGGTCAAGTTAGAGACTGATTGTCTAGAAGAAATAATGTCCGCAATTCTACTTGAATTTGAGGCTCTCTCATACGACTACATTCAAAATATTGATCAATGGGAAGATGAAGGAGAGCAAAAATGTGATATGTCAGAGGATGAATTTGAAAATGGAACTGTTTCTCTGGGTTTTGTCGAAGCATTGGAAATCTTGAGAGACCGCATTTTGAAATTGAAGGATTTCCTAAATTCCAAGGACTTCTTTGATCTTTGGAGAAGTGTGGCTGAGGGACTAGACTACTATATTTTCTCTAGCATTCCATGGATAGATGTTAGGTTTTCCAATTCAGGAGTGTACCAATTTAGGATTGATATGAGGGCAGTTTTCCTTTTATTTAAGCCGCTTTGTGCAAGGCCAGAGGCGTTCTTTCCTTTTGTGAGTGATTGTTTGAAACTTTTGAGCATGAACAAAGAGGATGTTGAATGGTTTTTGAAGGAATTGAGGATGAATGAAAGTAGATTGAAAGAGTGGCTGTGCCAGAAGGGTTTGCATCATGTAAATTCTAGTCAAGCCAAGATGATATTAGTAGATAGGAATTTTGGAGAGTAGTTCATTTGTTTGTGTGGGCAGAAACCTCCGTTGCGATTGGACGGCGCTGCTTGCCGACTGTTTCCAAGGTAATTAAGCACCAATAATAAGCTACTACCCAGTTGGTGTCGATACCAGACGTCACCAAGAAAAACTTTGATTCGATGTATTCATTTTGTTTTTTTTGTAATCTGTTTCATTTACTTAATCTTACAGTTGCCATTTTCAAGCAACATAGTAAATTAATTTTTTTATATGGATTCTGGATTGTGAATTTTCGCTTGAAGTTAATTTTTGTTTCTCAACATGATCTCCAATATTAAAATGTGCTTGGAGACCAAATTTTATATTTTTTGGATATTTTATATTATTTTTTTAGGTAGGTACAAAATCACTGTTTTTTGGATGGTTAACTGAAGTTCTTTTGTTCTGTTAAAATAAGATAAGACTCAATATATCTTGAAAAAAAATTACCATCATAAGGTTAACAATGCATACCACATAGCCATGCTACTCCATTGCACATAACAGATATTTTAGGAATCAAAATATAGAGAGGCGAATTGGTTTGCATTATAGTTTAGTTTGACAATATGCAGATAACTTTCTCATTTTGCATTTCATAGAATTGGAGAGAATTTCCAATTATACCCCTGGTAGCAGAAGAGGATTCAACATTTCTATGGTATAGATCCTACAGTAAAAGGGGTTGTGATGGTAACAATATTGTTGTGGATGCAATACTTGATGTTGTTTTTAACAAGATCGACGGTTAGAATTTTGAAAACGAAAATATTGATCCGTATTACGGACCAAATCGTATTATGCATAGTACCATAGACTCACTCTTCGATTTGTATTTAACATCCTTTTGCATCCGATTTGTATTTACTTTCTTATTACGAGAGAAGGTTTTAATGTCTTCATTTTTTTTTTTATCTATTATGTGTGTAATTCTCAATTTTAATAACAAAAGTTATAAAATTTATATGCCAAATTAAAATTATTAAATGTGATATATATTATTTTTTGAACATTTACATAAAATACTATCACCTTTTAATTTGTTTTATACGAATCAATAACTAAAAAAATTATTCACATCATTATATTTTTACAAATTCTTGGTGACATTTAAAACAAAATTAGAATGCTATAATCTTTTACATATATAGAGAAAATAATATCACCATCTAACAATTTTATTTTGATATTAAAATTTGAAACTAAAAACATAAATAAAAATATTAAAAGTGATAACATTTAATCTTATAAGAATCTATTTCACCTGCGTCTATACTTGAGAGTTGGTTTTTGTTTTGATAGAGGTAGGGGTGTTCAACCGGTCGGTTCGGATCAAACCAAACTTTTTTTGCTGAACCGCGGTTTGAACCGAATTTTGAAAACCCAACCGAACCGACCGAATTAAAATTCCAAACCGATCTAAAACCGAACCGATTAAACCGATTTAAACTTCGGTTTGTTCAGTTGAACCGAATACAAACATTTTAAGTTTTAAAACCCGTTGGTTCGGTTCAAACCGATTTGGATAACATTTTTTATAACCACACAAGCCAGTTTTTGATAAACCGATCCATTATAAACCACATAAAATAAACCGATCCATTTTGTATTAAACCGGTTGGTTCGGTTCAAACCGATTTGGAGATTCCAAAACCGAACCAAACCATTTAAACCGAACTTTTTCAAAAACCAAACCGAACCGAACCATTTAAACCGAACAACCGATCCAATTAAACCGAAATTTACCGGTTCGGTTTAAAACCAAATAAACCGATCCATTTGAACACCCATAGAGGCCTGGGACGCCGACTACAGCAACGCCAAATTTTGCAATGTTACGCTTTGCGCATGACGGCCGCCTTTTGTCGCTTCTATATTTTTTTGTTACAATTTATCACGGTTCCATAGTGCCCCAAGAATAGGGGTGTAAACAGTCGGATACGGATCGCACGGTGGTCAAACTGTATTCTTATCCGTTATAATTTTTCAGATACGGATACGAATACAGATAGTCTCGGATACGGATCGGATATTAAACGGATACAGACACGGATCCGATATTGGACAGATACGAATACGGATATGAATATAATTCGGATAATTAAAAATAAATTACTAATGTACATTCTAGTAAAAAATAACATTTAAATATAATTTTTTCATTCATAAATTAGATATAATATTTTTTATAATAAATTTGTTGGATACAAAACATATATCATATTATCAAAACATTAGTTACTAATTATGTCATAGTGTTATATTGTTAATCAGAATATATATGTATATGCAGTTTAATAAATCATTGGTATGTATATGCAATTTAATAAATCAATTTAAGAACATAGAGTACATTTATTATAGTTTAGGGGTGTAAACGGTCGGATACGGATAGTTAAAAATCTTACTGTATCCTTATCCGTTATAATTTTTCGGATACGGATAGTTCCGGATACGGATATGGATCGGATAATTTAAGTAATTTTCCGGATTCGGATCCGGACGAAATCGGATAATATTCGATCCGTTTACACCCCTACCCAAGAATCAATTTTTGGGTTTTAGATCGGGACCGTCTGATTCGAATCAGCGATAATTCATCCCAAAGTGGAGCGCACACATTCCGAACGATGGATTTGAATTCCGAGATGATCCTGAGTGACGGATTCGAATTGGACGGTCCCGATTCAAAACCCAAAAATTGAGTTACTTTTGGAGATCCGGACCCGAAGGTTTGGTACTTGTTTCTGTTTTGATTCAAATAGCATAGAAAAGCAGCTGTCTTACTCTTCTTACGACAGTTACAGTGGATCCAGACAGGAGACAGGCACTAGTGAAATGAATAATGATAGTCTCTTCAGTTGGCAGCCCTGTAGTCCTGTAGATAGATAATGGCCACGCTCTCTGGAGGCCCATAAAAGATTTTTCATATGGCCCATTCTATAATTACTGTTGGGAGTAGAACTAAGGTGCTCTTAAGCTCACCAAGCCCTTTGTGAGCTTAACTCAAAAACCTATCGGATTAACTTCAAATGACATTTTCAAACAGTTAGATGTTCAATCTATATTAAAATGTGCTTGGAGACCAAAATTTTCATTTTTTTTCATTTTTTTACTATTTATTAAGATGATTTGAAAACCGTTGTTTTTATTAAAAATCTGCACCATTGGAAAACAGCGATTTTCAAACCATCTTAATAAATAGTAAAAAATTCCAAAAAATAAAAAATTTGGTCTCTACGCACATTTTAATATAGATTGAACATCTAACGGTTTGGATATGTCGTTTGAAGTCAATCCGATAGGTTTTTGAGTTGAGCTCACAAAGGACTTGGTGAGCTTAAGAGCACCTTAGTTCTACTCTACTGTTGGAACTACGTAACCATCTTGCAACCCTAGGTGATACTTAATGTTATGCATTAATAATATTAAATATATCTTCCTACATAACAAAAAATGGACAAACAACTTTGTATACAAAAGTTTTCTATTCTTCCCTTCTCTCTTCTTTCTCCTTGAAATTTTAATATTTTTAACCTCGTAGCCGGAGAGATTGAAGCAATTTTTCAATTGCATTTTTCACATAAAAGGAATTATTAAAATGTTTTTTCAGAGATCTAAGTTAGGAAATTGGTCCCATCTCCAATTTTTTTATACAGGCTAATAGGCATAGTTTTGACTATAAAATCTCAGGTATGATCAAGTGGTATGACCGTAATTTCGTAGCAGCTAGCAATCAAGTGAGGTGACCGTAACACAGAGGCACTGACCTCTAGGCTCTAGCTCTCCAATCATAGTATTTTTTTTATTTAATTTTTTACGAGAAGATGTTGATTAATTGGAGTAGAACTAGGGTGTTCCTAAGTTCACTAAGTTTCTTCGTGAATTCAACTCTAAAATCTATCGGATTGGCTTTAAATGACGAATTCAAACGTTGAAATCATTTTACTTTACGGGTGATACGTCTATATGTGAAAATTTTAAACTTTCAAATTAATTTAGTATAAGGTCAAGTGGTCAAAATTAGAAGGTTTATAAATTAATTTTAATGCATTAATTTTTTGGACGCCTTTTGACCACTTGACTCTATACAAAACTAATTTAAAATTTGAAAATTTTCACATGTAGATGCATCACTCGTAAGGTAAAAAGATTTTAACGGTTTGGATTCGTCGTTTGAAACCAATCCGATAGGTTTTAGAGTTAAGTTCACGAAGGAGCTTGGTGAACTTAGGAACACCCTAGTTCTACTCGATTAATTGTTCACAATGTTTATATTGGAAAATTGAAAACTACGACGATCAATCGGAATTTTTTTTAATAACTATAATTAGAAAAATAAAATTTACTGAATTAATATAATTGCCTAGTTTCTTTTACAAAACATTATAAAGTACCGAGTAGTCGATCGGTACATAGAAAGAGGTACTCAATAGCCTATTCGGTACATTCCTCATGCCACATTTTTTCACGTTATTTTGTGGCATAAATTGAAACGTATCGGATAAGTTAATGGATATTCCTTCCATGTACCGAATAAATTATTCGGTACATATAAATTTATAAAAACCAACCAATCACGTTGGTTCGATAAAATTTATATTTTTAATTATGGTTTAAAAAAAATCATCGATCGACAATATAGTTATAAAAATCGGAAAATTTGTAGAAATATTTTTAATACTTTAGATATGAAGTATATCAAATTTTATATAAATTGACAATTACATGATCACTATTCAAGTATAATAACAACATAATATTTTCAAATATTTCAATGGATGGTTATAGATTTCAAATTACCCAAAATTTGATCCACAATTTGTTTAAGTTATTTTAACATGTTTGTAATTTTAGTTCTTTATTTTAATAACAGTTTGATTGGTTTTCCAAAAACTATACGAAATTATATTAATTAGTTGAATAATTATTTGAGTATTCTCGATCCCACACTCTCAAAATCCCCGCACCTGATTTAGAGAAATTATATGCTATACTCCTCACTAATTATATGGTCCCCACTGATTATTATTCTAAAAAGATATTATATAGTCTCCACTAATTATATAGTCCCACTAATTAATTCAAAAATCACTGCATTACTCTTTCTCTATGGTCCCTACTAATTATATAATTTCCCATTTTCCAGTCTCGGCACTCATCCCCGCGCTAACCTTCATAGATATAAATACTTGAAAGATAAGATATTAACACTTGAAAAATAAGATATTAATACTTTGATGCATAACTTGTTATAATCATCCCTTTTTCAGTCCCTCAATCGTCCCTGCATCAACCTTTCTCTAATGAAGTAGTGGGGACCCCGTATCACCACACCAACCTTTCCCAATCGTCTCCGCGTCAATTTTTCTCTAACAAAAATAGTTGACCACATAGGTATAAATACTTGCAGTACTTGATATTAATACTATCAGACGTTATCCAGTGTCATATGTAAAAAATACTTGCAAGTGTAGGTATAAATATTTACATGATGAGATATAAATACTTCTGTGACAACGAGCCCAAAAGTACGTCATCATGGATCACATTTGAAAGAGAAAATTGCATAGAAGACGTTCGTGATTTTTAATTCGCAAAATTTCTCACAAATCGTCAGAAATATGAACGAGATTGAACAGAGAAAAAAATTACCTTTAAAAACGTGTATGGTCCCCTATGTAGTTTGGTTGAGGAGACAATAATTTACGTTAAAATTATTCACCTTATAGGTATAAATAATTTTGTACATAGATATAATAAATATTTTTTTTTGCATAAGTATTAATATTTTAGAAAAAAAAATTGGTGTTAGAGCTTTACAGTTCCCAAATAATTATAGTAGTTATAGTAGTTATAGTGCGAATACAATGCGAGTATTGTAGTGCATGTACTGTTATAAGCTCCCTAATTAGTTTTGTTAGAAGTTGTCACTTAAGTTGGCTTTTGTGGTTGTATTTTAATTATATTAATTGACGGTCAATTTACATTTTGCCTTCCCACGTAAGACTGAAATTTTTAAATGTAGCACAGAAAAAAAAATACCAAAACGGCACCGATTCTTGGAAATTTCAGATTTAGCACGGCCGCAGATCGGCTGAGCGGCTCCATTTTTTTTTTAAGAGACAATATGAATGAAATTAAACCATAAAAATTCGAATTTTGTTTTTAATAATTTTTAGATTACTTCTTTTGATGTATCTGATATTTTTTTAATTTATATTAAAATACGCTAAATTACTTGAAATTATGTTAATTTATGCTGAATTACACTAAATTACTTGAAATTACAATAATTATGTAGAATTATGCTAAAATACGGTAAATTACGCTAAATTACGTATGAATAGGGATGATATCTTCACTTAGAAGGCGAAAAACGACGACGAAACTTCAAACGGTCATAAAACGGCGCTCGAGTGTCCGATTTCAGCAAATGACCACTTTTCGGAAAGCTTGCGAAAATACGCATGCGTCTGAACTTGTGATGCCAGATTTTCAAATTCAGAATCGCCAAAAAACAAAGAGAAGGGCCTCAAAACTTCAGTTGAAGTTTCCGATTAAGATTTTCATTTCTATTGTTCAATCTACGTAGCTCAGTAAATTAGTTATATAATGAACTTGTAGAATACCAATTTTTATTATTTTTGCAATTTTTTTTATAATTTTTTATGATTTATGAAAGATGGCACAAAATAGGCTCTATTCGTACGTAATTTAGCGTAATTTACCGTATTTTACCATAATTCTACATAATTATTGTAATTTCAAGTAATTTAGTGTAATTCAACATAAATTAACATAATTTTGAAGTAATTTAGCCTATTTTAATATAGATTAAAAAAAATTTCAGATACATCAAAAGAAGTAATCTAAAAATTATTAAAAACAAAATTCGAATTTTTATGGTTCAATTTCATTCTTATTGTCTCTAAAAAAAAAAAAATGGGGCCGCTCAGCCGATCTGTGGCCGTGCTAAATCTGAAATTTTCAGGAATCGGTACCGTTTTGGTATATTTTTTTTTGGCCTGTGCTATATTTAAAAATTTCGGCACATAAGATGTACTGCCCAGCGTTGCTATTTGAGATTATTGGTCCAATCCGAATTTTTCGCAATTTATTTTGAAAGTCGAATATTTATATATCTTTTCTTAGCATATTTTTTTACAAAAAATAAATAAATAAAAACTAATAAAATCACGATAATTCGTTTGCCATGAATTCTAATGGTTCACAACTAAAGAGCGCAATTAGCTAGAAGGTAGTAACTGTACTTCAAACCTTTGGACAGCACGCAACGAATGATTGCGATATTTGATTATTTTACAAAAAAAAAATGATGTTATAGATTTTTAATTTGTTAATTTTGTTATTGTTGCGAATAAAATAATCGGACTGCGATGTCTTTTATTGACCCGGTCAAAAGTCTTCATCTGTGGTCCCGGATGGTTCCCAACTTCCCATTGAGATTGAGTTAGATATTCTTATCCATATTTGTTATGTAATCCCACATGGATGCTCAATTATTTGGTCCACGAGACAATCGATTAAACTGTGTTATATGATTGAGGGTTTTTTAATCGAACGATCATTATTCATTAGCAAGTTGAATTCTCATATCAAAGGATGACCATATCCATATCTTACTTTATGACATCCAATAATATTAAGGTTCTAAATAGCACGCTATAGCAAAAACTATGTCCTATTAGTGCTTTAGCGAGAATTTTTTTTATATATCATAATTAAAAAATTGAATTTTAGAAAACCAACATGATTACTTATTTTTTTTACAAAAATTATCAGAACCGAAATGCCATTTTGGTCCTGAAAAAAAAAGCTGTGAAACTAGTCAGGACCGAAATGCCATTTCGGTCTCAAAAAAAAAATTTTCGGAACCGAAATGGCATTTCGGTTCTGATGGTTTTTGTTAAAAAAAAGAGTAATCATGTTGATTTCCTAAAAATCAATTTTTTAATTATGGTTTATAAAAAAAATTCCTATAGCGAGCTATAGCGTACTATTGTGGTGTAATATGGACATAGCGTTATTTTTTTAGCTGTTTCGCTTGACGCGATAAACGCTATTTAAACTTTTGGATAATATTACTATTCAAAGAATTTTAATTGATATAAAGATAAATAACTACTTAATGAGGGAACAGAGTGAGACATAAAGTTGCACATAGTTTTAATAAATAATTATATAATGAGCATGAAGGAGTGAAACATACCAAGTTTGGTGGACTAATTAAAAAATAATCAACAATACTATTAAAACTTAATTAAAAAATAATCAACAATACTATTAAAACTTATAAAGACTTTTAGTTGTTACAAAATAATTTTGTTTATATTAGATACATATTAGTATAGAAGAGTTGGATTAATTCAAAGGCATGTATATTTTAGGGGAAACATAAATTTATATTGAACATTGACTGTTATCACGTGCTATGTATTTGAAGATGGTTAGCAAATTTTAATCGTCCTATAATATTTTTAGTCGTATAATCAATGGTACAAGGGAGACGAAGCATAATATGGGATGTGATACAATTTTATAATTATTTGAAATTGCAAGCATATTCATATATATATTGTTTCAATATATCATAGTAAAAATTAACTTATATTTGTAATTGTTTTTTTCTTTCTCCATCATAATCGATCCCTTCTTGTCATTGTATACATTGTTGGATTGTTGGACTAGAAAATTAGAAATAAATTGGATGTAGATGATCCACTTTATAATCTACTCTATAGTTTATCCTTCCATATGGAGTAGATTATAAGATTATTAGTTATACTTATAACTACTGGGTTCAATGGGAAAATTAGAAGGCAAAAGAGCTAGGCCCACCTAATGAATTGAAAAATTATAAATATGTTTTTTTTTTTCCTTTTTACCATGTATATTTTCAAATATAGTATCCCTTAAATTAAATATTAAATTAAATTATATTTGTTGTTTTTTAAGTTTTAGTTTTGTTGTTGTGTGTAATTAGCACATACTTATGGTATTTATTTTTTATTTCGGACTCTGATAATAGTCTCCGCACCATAACTACCATAACTGCTTGGAGGCCGCAAAAACTCAAGCACTGAATTTTTTTCCTTAAGTATTAATACCTATGCACGCAAATATTTATAGATATGCACACAAGTATTTATACTTATGAAGTGAGCAATTTTTATGTAAATAATGGTCCCCCAACCAAATCTCCCAAACGTCCTGGCATTGTCCCTGTACCATTACTACCACAACTATTTGGAGAAACCGCAAAAACTCCAGCGCTAAATTTTTCTTCTTCTAAAGTATTAATACATATGCACGAAATTATTTATACCTATGAGGTGAACAATTTTTACGTATATAATTGTCTCTCCAACCAAATCTCCCAAACGTCTCCACACCATAAATATCTGTGGGGGACCACTCAAACTAAATGGGTGGGGGACCATACACGTTTCTAAAAATATTAATATTGCCATAACTATCTGGGAGACTGCAAAACTTGATATTTTTTTACATATGGCGCTGGATGAGGTCTGAAAGTATTAATATCAAGTATTGCAAGTATTTATACCTATGCACTGAAGTATTTATATGTATATATATTGTACAAAGTTAATTTTTCAAGCGTTCGATCATATCAAGTTACACATCAAGTATTAATATCTTATTTTTTAAGTATTAATATCTTATTTTGCAAGAATTTATGCATATGCACTGAAGTATTTATTTCTACGAGGGTAACTATTTTGTTTTGAGGAAGGTTGACGCGGAGACGATTGGAGAAAGTTGATGCGGGGATATGGGATCTTCACTACTTCATTAGAGGAACGTTGATGCGGTGACTATTGGGGAACTGAAAAAAGAATGATCATAACAAGTTACGCATCAACGTGTGAATTTCTTATTTTTTAAGTATTAATATCTTATCTTCCAAGAATTTATACCTATGAGGGTTGACGCGAGAACGAGTGCAGGACTGGAAAAGAGGGGACTATATAATTAGTGGGGATCATAGTACAACCTTCCTCTATTGTTGTTGCGGGGCGAGATGAGGGACTGGAAATGAGAGATTCATATAATTATTCTTTTATTTTTTATTTTTTGCCTTTAGTGGAGGCTACAAAAAGCTACTATGTCAAATGCTAAGGTATATATTGTGCATGCAAGCAGGATTTAATACCTCATGCATTTCATATCTCATCATACCTCCCATTTTATATCTTTGTTTTTAAAGTCAAACTGTCGATCCGAACCGCTTAATATGATATCCATACTAAAATATGCTTGGAGATGAAATTTTATAATTTTTGAATTTTTTATTTTATTTTTAAGATAGGTACAAAATCACTGTTTCTATACTGTTCAAAAACAATAATTTTCTACCTATCTAAAAAAATAGTTAAAAAGTTCCAAAAACTATAAAATTTCATCCCCAAGCATATTTTAGTATGGATAACATGTTGAGCAGTTTGGATCGACAATTTGAACTTTGAAAACGAAGATATAAAATATGAGGTATGATGAGGTATGAAAAGTACGAAGTATTGGAACCCTCCTATATATATATATATATATATATAGAGTAGAACTAGGGTGTGATGTGCTCACCAAACTCTTTGGTGAGCACAACTCTACAGAAACTATCGGATTCACTTCAAACGAGATGAATCCAACCGTTGAAACCGATGTGCTTTACGAGTGATGCGCGTACATGTAAAATTTTGAATTTTTTGAATTCATTTAGTCTCAAGTCAAGTGGTCAAAATTGATGAAAAATGAATGATCCAAAATGAAATTGTTTTAATGCATTCAAAAAATCATCAATTTTGACCACTTAACTTGAGACTAAATGAATTCAAAAAATTCAAAATTTTGCATGTACACGCATCACTCGTAAAGCACATCGGTTTCAACGGTTGGATTAATCTCGTTTGAAGTGAATCCGATAGTTTATGTAGAGTTGTGCTCACCAAAAGTTTGGTGAGCACATCACACCCTAGTTCTACTCATATATATATATATAGAGCAAAGCTAGGGTGTGATGTGCTTACCAAGAGAGTTAGCACAACTCCAAAAGTATATTGGTTCGACTTCAAATGACGAATCCAAATTGTTGAAATCATGTACTTCATGAGTGATGTAGGCATTTTTTGGGTAATAGGACAGGGGCGTTGACGAGATTGCTATACCCCGGAGATGTAGGCATTTTACGTCGAACTCCATTATGATCTTGCGTGTCAACTTTCTTTAAACTCTACTATATTTACATTACTTGTACACGTTTGTTTGACTTGCTAGTTTAGAGGGTTTAACCAAAACATGTCAAAGAGTCTTTAAGACTTCCTATTCATCTCCGTCTAAGTGCCGTTAGGGACTACACATGCATTACTCATGAAGTACGTGTTTTTCAACGGTTTGGATTCGCCGTTTGAAGTCGATCTGATACACTTTTGGAGTTGTGCTCACCAAACCCTCTTGGTGAGCACATCACACCCTAGCTTTGCTCATATATATATATATATATATATATATATATATATATATATATATATATATATAGGGTCCGGCTAATTTGCTGCCGGCAGCATTTTAGCCGGAGGTGCTGCCGCCCAAACCGCTGTTTTGTGATGTCCAAACAACAAATTCAAACCGTTAGATGTTTAATCTATATTATAATCTACTTGGAGACCAAATTTTACATTTTTTGGAATTTTTTTACTATTTTTAAAGCTGGTTTGAAAACCGCTGTTTTTAACGCTGCAGAAATTTACTGAAAATAGCAGTTTTCAAACCAGCTTTAAAAATAGTAAAAAAATTCCAAAAAATGTAAAATTTGGTCTCCAAGTAGATTATAATATAGATTAAACATCTAACGGTTTGAATTTGTTGTTTGGACATCACAAAACAGCGGTTTGGGCGGCAGCACCTCCGGCTAAAATGCTACCGGCAGCAAATTAGCCGGACCCTATATATATATATATATATATATGAGTAGAACTAGGGTGTGATGTGCTCACCAAACTCTTTGGTGAGCACAACTCTACATAAACTATCGGATTCACTTCAAACGAGATGAATCCAACCGTTGAAACCGTTGTACTTTACGAGTGATGGGCGTACATGCAAAATTTTGAATTTTTTGAATTTATTTAGTCTCAAGTCAAGTGGTCAAAATTGAGAATTTTTTGAATGCATTAAAACAACTTCATTTTGGATCATTCATTTTTCATCAATTTTGACCACTTGACTTGAGACTAAATGAATTCAAAAAATTCAAAATTTTGCATGTATGTGCATCACTCGTAAAGTACATCGGTTTCAACGGTTAGATTCATCTCGTTTGTAGTGAATCCGATAATTTATATAGAGTTGTGCTCACCAAAGAATTTGGTGAGCACATCACACCCTAGTTCTACTATATATATATATATATATATATATATATATATATATATATATAGATAGGCTACCATGCTTTGCAAATTAAAGCACCTCTTGTGCTTTGCGCTCCTTTTTGGATTTTCAAAATTCAAAATGTCGATCCGACCATTCAAGTTGTTCTCCATATTGAAATGTGCTTGGAAACCAAATTTTACATTTTTTGGAATTTTTTTACTATTTATTAAGCCACTTTGAAAATCGCTGATCCAATGGTCACAGCTCCAAAACAGTGAAAAATTCTGGACCAATGGATCAGCGATTTTCAAAGTGGCTTAATAAATAGTAAAAAAATTCCAAAAAATGTAAAATTTGGTTTCCAAGCACATTTCAATATGGAGAACAACTTGAACGGTCGGATCGACATTTTGAATTTTGAAAATCCGAAAAGGAGCGCAAAGCACATGAGGTGCTTTAATTTGCAAAGCATGGTAGCCTATCTCTATATATATATATAGGTTGGCTAATATTAAAATATTTGTTCCGGAGCCATAGTGCAACCAATTGATTTTCTGATTTTCAAAGTCCAAACGATTTATCTAAACCGTTAGATGTGAGATATCTATATTAAATTGTGCTTGGAGACTAAATTTTACATTTTTTAGAATTTTTTTACTATTTATTAAGCCAGTTTTTAAATTGCTGATTTTAATAAACAGTGAAAAATTTCTAGATCATTGAAAACAATGATTTTAAAACTGACTTAATAAATAGTAAAAAAATTTCAAAAAATGTAAAATTAGTTCTCCAAGCACATTTTAATATAGATTGAATGTTGAATGGTTTGGATCGACTCTTTGGACTTTGAAAATGTAAAAACTGAAGCGTTTGTTCCACGACCTAGGAACAAACGTTTTGATATTAGCCAATCTCTCTCTCTCTTTATATATATATATATATATATATAGAGTAGAACTAGGGTGCTCCTAAGCTCACCAAGCCCTTCCGTGAGCGCGACTCTAAAACCTATCAAATTGACTTCAAACGACATTTCCAAACCGTTAGATGTTCAATCTCTATTAAAAATGTGCTTAGAGACCAAATTTTACATTTTTTGGAATTTTTTTACTATTTATTAAGATGGTTTGAAAATCGTTGTTTTTATTAAAATTATGCACCATTGGAAAACAGTGATTTTCAAACCATCTTACTAAATAGTAAAAAAATTCCAAAAAATGTAAAATTTGGTCTCCAAGCACATTTTAATACAGATTGAACATCTAACGGTTTGAAAATATCGTTTGAAGTCAATTCGATAGGTTTTAGAGTCGCGCTCACGAAGGGCTTGGTGAGCTTAGGAGCACCCTAGTTCTACTCTATATATATATACATATATATATATAGAGAGAGAGAGAGAGAGAGAGAGAGAGAGGAGGGGTTGGCTATCTTACTTATATAAGCAGATGAGAACATATACTTACAAGTTATTTTTGCATTTTCAAAGTTCAGATAGTAGATTTGAAACGCTTAACATGTTTTTTATATGAAAATGTACTTGGAGACAAAATTATATATATATTTTTAAAAAAATTACTATATTTTTAGAATTTTTCAAAATCACTATTTTTTAGAATTTTTATAGGATATTGAAACATTTTTTTAAAAATTCTAAAAAAATAGTAAAAAATTTACAAAAAAATGTAAAATTTGACCTCCAAACACATTTTAATACGTAGAACATGTTGAGCGTGTCAAATCGACTATTTGAATTTTAAAAATGCAAAAATGATTTATAAATATTTGTTCTCATATGCTTATATAAGTGGAGTAGCTTAACCCCCCCCTCTCTCTCTCTCTCTCTATATATATATAGTTGAGCTATGGTGAGTTGTGAAGTAAGAGGTCATTTTTACTTCACGCTCATATTCTTATTTTGAAAATCTAATCGCTCAACATGATCTCCATATTGAAATGTGTTTGGAGATCAAATTTTACATTTTTTGGAACCTTTTTACTATTTATTAAGCCACTTTGAAAATCGCTGATCGAATGGTCCAAAAGTTTTACTGTTTTTTACTGTTCACGCAAATCAGCGATTTTCAAAGTGGCTTAATAAATAGTAAAAAAATCCAAAAAATGTAAAATTTGGTCTCCAAGCACATTTCAATATGGAGATCATGTTGAGCGGTTCGGATCGATGGTTTGAATTTTAAAATGGAACACAAATCACCATAGTCTATCTCTATATGTATCGGTCGATGAAAGTGGTCAAAGTAAAAGAAAATTAACACCAGTACAATATATAATAAATATATAATAAGGTTTGGACTTTGGAGTAGAGTGGGAAAAATGGCACGGTGGAGCCGGCTCCGTCATGGAACGGCACGGCACGCGTATCAGTTACGTGTCGTAACTCGCGTGTCCCGTGCCGTGACCATTCGCGTACTATGTCCATTTTTTAAAACTTTGGCACGGCACGTGAAAGATTTAGTCACGGCACGGCACGACACGTAGTCATGCGAGTCACGGGTAATTAGGACCATTAGATATTAATTTAATGGTGAATCTTGAATAAACTAACCATAAATTATGATTAAATAGTCACGCGAGTCACGTATGGTCATGGTACATTTACACGGCGTGACTCACGTGGCGTGACCATTCGCGTGCCGTGATCACCCCTTGACATTTTGGTCACGGCACGGCACGTGAATAATTAACTTGGTCACGGCATGACATGACACGAGATCAAAGTCACGGCGTATTAGTAACGTTACAGAACGGCACGTTTTTTTCACTCTACTTTGGAGGGTACATAGTTGGGGTTCTGTAACAACGATGTCATTTGTCCAATACCAACTCCGGATTTTTCATTCGCACACTTCTATGACTGATCTCTGACATCATGGGTAAGACGCATTGAGATCCTTCAATGTTAGTCAACAATTATGCGCAGTAAAATACCACATGGTTGGCCACATATCCATGTCAGCAGAATATCTTGACTCCAATAGTAATAGATAGCTTTTTCGTGAAAGATGCACGAAATAATGATCCTTGACTTCCCTCACATAGTCAACAATTTCCCATTCATACATTCTCTCTATTTTATTATCTTCCTTTTCAGCACGCGCTCACAGTTATATATACTTTACTTTTCATGTTTCTTTCTTGCAAATTTTTAGGAGAGAGACTCAAATGGGGAACTTGTGCGGAGCCTCTGCTAACGGTGCTTCTTCTCCTTCAAGTAAGATCCCTCTTCTTTATTGCTTTCCTCTCTCTCTGTTGTTTTTTTAAAAAATTGAAGTTCACAAAATGTTTTTCTTGTATGAGGATGTCCTTGAAATGACAGAAGTAAAAATATTGTTCCTTAATTTTGTGGCGTTTTCTTTTGAGGTCCGTTGAATTTATGCAAGTTGGTATTGTTTGGTTACTGGTATGTGTTGAATTGTGTTAAAGATAACCATGGAAGTTATCTTTTTTCCTTTCCATGAATTTCTCTGGTTTTCGCTCTCTCAAATTTATATTTTTAACTGTCTGTAACTTTTAAGTTTATTTCCTTTCCAATGGAGTATACTCTGTTTCCCCTTTATATCATATTTTGTGAATAAATTATTTGATAATTTCATGTCTTTTCATTTTGAAAAGTTAGGTGCAATGCTTAATTTGAGAATTTCAGAGAAATGTTAAATTATTCATTTCATTGGTAGGATTTTGTACTAATAAAAGCTATCCTTTTAGGCTCTATTATATGTTAAATTATTCATTTCAATGTCATGAAACTTTCAAGAGTTGCAAAAAAAGAAAAAGTTTAGGCTCTATTATATGTTAGATAATGGCTTCTCCAGTATTGACCGAAATGTAGGTTGTTGACTAGACTAACTGAGTATTCAAACTTGTACAGCATTTGTCACCAGCACTTATTTTATCCCCAAGTAACATCACATATTCATTAAATATCACATAGTATTATCAACCACCTTCTTTTTCACTTGACAGTTAGATTTAGATAGGTCTCCATTCTGCCAATTCAAAGATGACGACTGCCATGATGCTCTAGTTACCAAACTTTCAATATCAGATTAATTTCAGTACTCTGAAACCCAAAGTTGGTATAGTTTTAGCCAATTCTTGTCAATTTATGGCACCAGATTCATGTTGGTCCTTTAAAAAACAAAAAAAAATTGATGGTTATTCTTGCAAATTACCAAGATTAATCTCAAATTTAATTACACTTCAATACCAGAATATCCACTACACAGCAACACAACCTCCAATTCAACTGACACAAGCAAGGCCACACAACACAGCATAGCCAGCTCAGCGCCATCGTACCAGAGCGAGGTGTTGCCTCCAGCTGCCAGCCTGAAATCATTCAGCTTGAGTGATCTCAAATCAGCCACTAAAAATTTTGGGTCGAGCGCATATCTTGGTGAAGGCGGATTCGGGTGTGTGTACAAAGGCTGGATAGATGACAACACTCTCTTGCCAACGAAACCTGGCACCGGAATTGTCGTTGCCATTAAGAAACTAAAAAGGGAGAGCTATCAAGGTGAAAAGGAATGGATGGTAGGTTGTTGTTTTAGTCATGTTGATATTTTTGAACAAATCCACAGAAGAATTACACTATCTTTTTTGTTAGTTTCCAATAATTTTTTTTTTTCATTGTATATTTAGACTGAAGTGAGGTATTTGGGGGAACTTCGCCATGAAAATTTAGTAAAGCTGGTAGGATACTGCTCTGAGTCTGACAACAAGTTGCTGGTATATGAATACATGCCAAAAGGCAGCTTGGAAAATCATTTATTTAGAAGTATGTTAATCTCTTATCTTTTAATTTATTTTATATTTTGCACGTTTTTGTTGAATGCTAACAATAATATAATGTAGGCTCCAATAGAATTCATTCATATCCCAATTAAATATTTAGTACACTTCTCTGGTAAGGTCATTGGCTTGCTATTCATGAATCAGACAAAAGAAAAGATGAAATTGAGTCAGATCACCATTTCTGACCTGGTTAAGTAGAAACAGCAATATTTAATATTTATCACCTTAACTGAATCTGATTATACTTCTTTTATTATTTAGGGGGCATGCAGCCCATTTCTTGGAACATGAGAATTAACATAGCAATTGATGTAGCAAGAGGGCTTTCTTTCTTACACAACTTGGAAAATCAAGTTATTTTTCGTGATCTGAAATCATCAAATGTCCTGCTTGACTCGGTAACATTTTTTCAATATCTTAATTTATTTTAATAAAACAAGAACAAACCTAACTTTTAGTGTATACTGTATACTGAACCATAATTTGATTAATCAGGATTTCAAAGCAAAATTGTCAGATTTTGGCTTGGCAAGGAACGGCCCGACCGGAGATAAAAGTCATGTTTCGACTAAGGTTGTCGGGACCCGCGGATATGCTGCTCCTGAATATATAGCCACAGGTTAAAAAAAATTCCTGATAGCATCAAGCGTGAATTGAAATTTAAGTCATAATTACTCTAAATGCATGCAAGAGACACCTTCTAAACGAATTTACCGTTTTTATTCGTTACACAATCTTACAATTTTTTTACTGCCAGGTCATTTATCATCGAAGAGCGACATATACAGCTTCGGAGTAGTCCTCCTGGAGCTTCTGACTGGAAAGCGGGCCCTGGACGAAGAGAGAGGTGCAGCTGATGAGTCCCTAGTGGATTGGGCAAAGCCCTACTTAAATGAAAAGAGAAAAATATTTCGGATTATGGATACCCGATTAGGTGGTCAGTACTCGAAGAAACAAGCGCAAAGTATCGCTTCTTGGGCAATAAAATGCTTGCATTCCGACCCGAGAAATCGACCCAACATGTCTGATGTTTTGCCAGAACTGGAGTTGCTCAAGAATGCCAAAGAGATTATTACACCAAGGCCTAATAGGATGAACAGGGATGTTGCTAGACATGACAGATAGATATATAGATAGATAGAAAATATATTAATTTTGTGATATTATTATGATTCTTTTGTGATGCTGAAAATGAGGTTCTAGTTGCTGGACATATACATGTGTTAATTAAAGAGTAATAGTTAAGATTTATATTATTAATTTATCTCTGTTATTTGTTGTGTTTTCTAATTAATTTGTCTTTTCATTGATGGATGTGAGACCTTTCTTCTATTCTTTGCTTTCTCAAGCATTGGTTCTTTTATTTTTCTAATTTGCTCTTCCACTAGTACAGAATTTAGGTTGCAACTTGGTTAAACTATAACATATAATTTAGGTTCCAAGCTGGTACATATATCAATTCAGCTCAGTGATTGCTAGTAAAATTGTAGCCATTCAGTCAGCAAATAGGGAAAGAACAGAATAAATTTATCTTGCTTAAACTCATACTTTAAAATTTAGATTGCAAACTAATACATGTATCAATTGACAACTAAAAGATAAATAAACAAAACACAATTCAACAGTACAAAAAAAAAACCCAACTTCTTATGTACTCACAAACATTCAAGTTCTATTTTTTTTGTTTCTTTCCTTTCGAAATTGACAAATCTCCACTCTTATGTAATCACATAGATATCCTGATCTGTCAACGATTGTGATTAAAATATGAAATATTGGATTCAATATCAGCCCTCCAATCAAATAATATTTTTTTTATTCTATGCATATTTTTTATGTTGTTTTACGTGTAGAAGTCTAAATTTATTTAGATACGTACTCGCCACATACAGATGTCTTGATTTTCGTATTTTCAATAACTTTCCTAAACCACATTCATAATAAAAGAAAATGAAAATCTCTTTTTTTTTTACAATGAAAAAAAAAATGAAAATCTAAAATTTAGAAATGTAATAGAAGGAGAAAGAGAATTTTATGAATACAAGAATTTCATTGATTTCTTGATTAATATTTACAAGCACAGATCATGCCTTATTTATAGGCCATGATTATTCCTAGTTAACTATGGTTAGACTCTTCTAACCAGAGCTCTAATTGTCATCCTTTATATCCACTAAGTTTGTTACAGTAATTAACACTCCTAACAATATTCGCTAATTACTAATCCTAACAACTATTTTGTCTAAGCTGTTGCCTGCATCTTCTATGTTTGTTGTTGTATTGGAGATCTCCATTATATCTCTATTACTAAAACCAACCAAAATCCTTATTGCCGTAAATATCTCTTGTAATTGGTGCGACTTCTCTTGTAGAAAATGTCATGCAAAATATATTTCAGTTCTCTCTCCCTGTTGTGTACAATACTAGTTAAAGTTAAAAGAATTACATCGTACCGTGCGTTGCAACGGGACATATTATAAGATTTAACATAGAGAGACAAATAATAAATAATAATAAAAGAAACAACAACAAATGACTGTTTTAATACAACAACACTCTTTGCATGTTAGTGCATACACAATTTTTGCGTTATAATTAAATTAAGGGACCGACTAACTATCCCCGGCTCCTATCCCCCATTCATCCCCCAGTCAATAACTGCCTCTGTTGACCGCTAATTAAGAGGGGACCACCAATTTCAGCGCTAAAAGACAAAACAAAACGCGTTATTATCGCAGCGAGTGGAAGTATTCATATGTAATACATCAAGTATTCATATATAATACATGAAGTATTCATATCTAAGATATCAAGTGTTTAAAAAAAACTGGACACATTACTTATCCATCTTTTACACGTTTTTAGAGGTAGTTTTTTTTTTCTTCGTTCACTCTAACCAATATTTCTGACAATCTGTAAGGAATTTTGTAAATCTAAAACCACGAACGTCTTCTACGCAATTTTCTCTTTCAAATGAGATCCATGATGACATACTTTCGAGTTATCCGTTGCACAAGTATTCATACATTGTCATTCAAGTATTCATACCTCATCAAACAAGTATTCATACCTCATCAGTATTTCACAAATAAAAAACTGGACACATCATTCACTCATTTTTTACCGATTGAAATTTCATTACCACTCATTTTTTACTTGATATCTTAGGTATGAATACTTGTTCGACGAGGTATGAATACTTGCTCGACGTGGTATGAATACTTGCACGACGAGATATAAATAATTTTACGAGGTATGAATACTTGCACGACGGATAACTCAAAAGTACTTCATCATGGATCTCATTTGAAAGATAAAATTGCGTAGAAAACGTATGTTATTTTAGATTCGCAAAATTCTTCATAGATTGTCAGAAATATTGATTAGAGTGAACGGAGAAAAAAAAAACCACCTCTAAAAATGTGTAAAAGATGGGTAAGTAATGTGTCCAGTTTTTTTTAAATACTTGATATCTTAGATATGAATACTTAATATATTATATATGAATACTTTATGTATTAGATATGAATACTTGTGCGTGTCAGTTGTAAATTTTTTTAAATATAAGCGGTCCCCCTAGTTAATTAGTGGTCCCTCACGTAATTAATGATTGATACACGTTTTTTTTTTTGTCTTTTTGTGCTTGAAGTTGTGGTCCCCTAGATAATTAATGATTGGGGGATAAATGGGGGATAGGAGCGGGGGAAAAAAATCTTTATCCTTAAATTAAATTAAATGTGAAAAGCAGCTAGAGAATAAATCAATAATATGTCTTTTTTGTTTTTTTTCCAAAAATGAATAAGAGGTAGGAAATTCAGAAATGAGATATGCTAGCTGTCTAAATTGGAAATTAATCTCTTTATGCACCAATTAAAGCTGGAGAGAGATATAGTAATAAATATTTAATACTAATTCCATTTGCTCAATTCTTGGTATTACTTGTAACGTATCGTGTGGTGAGTATGTTTTTAACTAAATTTAGACTTCTATACATAAAACATATGCATTTAATCTAAAGAAGACAGATTATGTAATTGGAGGGCTGAGATTAAATCCGAAATTTCATCTTTCAATCGTAGCCGTTGGCGGATCGGACACCCAACGTGCTTAATAATGGAATGGAGATATTAAAAAAACAGAAATCCAATTTTCATAAAATTTCAATTGGGTCGGAATGAGTAGATGGATCATAGGGTGAACTTATATCACAAGAGGTAACAAAATTTTGAGTTTGAATCCGGTTCGTTGGTTATATAGTAGCAAGAATTTTAGAAAAACCCTATGCATTATATATTTGGATTTGATCTGGATTTTGATCCGGACGATACGAATTGAAACTAAAAAATTCTGTTACTTTAGATGATACAGATCTTTACAGGGTAAATTGGGAATGGACTCTGCTTCTTTTCTCTAAGAAAAGTAGGGTCTTGCTTTTCCATCTCAATCATTCAAATTCATTGAAATTTGTGCATGAAAAAGTTTCTTTATCGAGATACGCCGATATAAAATTTTGAATAGTTGGTATCGGAAAAGCAACAGAGTCGGATCCGGTAAATTGAGGGTTAATTCGTATCACCTAAGATAACATAATATTTTTGTTTAGATCCAAATCATCCAATCAGAATCTGCACGAATATTAAAGGAGCTTGTGCATTTCACCTCCGGCGGATTGATCCGAATTCTGGTCGGACAGACCAAATATAAACATAAATATTATGTTACCTCAGAGGATATGGATTCAAGGTTGAATTTTTTTTAAAAACCATAATTAAAAAAAAAATTAGCAAACCAACATGATTACTTTGGTTTTTATAAAAACCATAAGAACCGAGATGCCAATTTGGTCTCCATTTTTTTTCTCCCTGGACCGAATTGGCATTTCGGTCCCCTCCCGTTTTCACACTTTTTCTGCAGAGCCGCCACAGAAAATTGAAATGGACAGGGGACCAAATTGGCATTTCGGTCCATAGCTTTTTTATTTTTTGGTGCACTATTCAAACATTAATTTATGCATCTGATTTAATATATTGGGGACCGAGCTGAATGCCTTGGTGCACTACTTGAGTTACTTGATTTAATATATTGGGGACCGAGCTCGACATTGAAAAGTACTTGATTTAATTTATGTCTTGGTGCACTACTGCTACCTTGGTACATGAAACCTTGGGACCGAAATGCCAATTCGGTCCCCACAGAAAATACCCTGGACCGAATTGGGATCTCGGTCCCAAGGTGTTACACCAAAGATCACAGGTTTTGTTCTGAAAAGTGTGAAAACGGGGGGGGGGGGGGAGACCGAAATGCCAATTAGGTCCCGGAAAAAAAAAAAGACGTGGACCAAATTGACATCTCGGTTCTTATGATTTTTGTAAAAATTAAAGTAATCATGTTGGTTTGCTAATTTTTTTTTTAATTATGGTTTTAAAAAAAAATTCTCAAGGTTGGGTGATTTCGCCTCGGACCCGTCAACCTTTATACCTCCACTCGGTGGTCCCCACTTCACAAGTCACAACAGTCTGACTTGTAATCCTAGTTGTTTATGTGGGACGGACTCCGCTGCTTTTCTAAAAGAAAAACAGGACCCTCCTCTTCCAAATCCAACAATTCAAAATTCGTTGAGATTTGTGCATGAAACAAATTTTTTATCGAAATACGTGAATAAAAATTTTGAATCGTTGGATTTGAAGAGGAGGATCCTCCTTTTCTGCTAGAAAAGCAGCAGAGTCGGACCCTTGTTTATGTAGTACACGTCAAGACTCCAAGTCCCTGTCCTATCAGTCCCCGTCATTACAACTGGTTATTCTCGTACACTTGGTTCAGGCAATACCGATATCCCAACTGGGCAACTCTGCATCATGTCCCTACTTGTCAGTGAGCAATGCCCTAACTTTATGTCCGATTTCGAATAGAAAAGAACGAGGAAAAAAGAAAAAGAAGAAGTTCGAGCCTCGTCTTCGTTTTTTCACCGAATTTCAACCTTCCGATCCATTTTCCCTCCATAAATTCAACGGTTCTGCTCAAAATGTCACACGTCAGCAGACTGTTGGGACCGTCACTTCACTTTCAATGTCGTGAGAAACTGATAGACGATAAGCTCAAGCGCACAGGTCATCAATGGAAATGGAGGAAATTATTTCAAGAAGCAACTCCATTTGGATTAAACCCGTCGAATCGAGATCCTAGGTTAGCCTCATTTTGATATTCGATACTAGTATGTCACCTTGCTTCAAGTAATACCCAAATCCTAGGTTAACCTTTTCTTTAGCTTAAATTCTACTTGTTAGCACGCTCTTTCTTCTTGATTGGAGGTTTCTAACTATATATAGTGACTTTTCAGTCTTTCTGGCATGCAATGGGTTATCGGAGAGAAATGAAACTCAAATGCGCATTGTTAGGTTCTTTGTTCTATACTTTGATTGTACTCTTAAATTGCGGAGCTTTCTCTTTTGGAGTAACGCAAGCACAATCAGCGACGCTGAATGTAGATGCTTCATCGAAATCGGCCCGGGTCATGCCTGATACTTTGTTCGGCATCTTTTTTGAGGTAAAATTAAAATTAGAGTTGTTATCCTTCTAGATTTTCCTCTGCAAATTTGGTCCATACTTGTTGGATACAGCTCACCAATTTTAATGTTTTACCATATTTATGCTATCTATATCTAATATCTCTTTATAAATTATAACATGCTGATGAAGTTAATTAGGAAGGAGTACCTTCAAATTTTATTTTTAGCCGTGGAAAAATCAAATTTCACGTTTCAAATTTCATTTTTAGCATGCTGATGAAGTTAATTAGGAGTATCTATAAATTATTTCTACAGATAATCAAATTTCATTTTTAGCCGTGGAAAATGAGAAATAATTGGAAAATTCACGTTTCAACTGTACACAGTACACCCAATAAAGAAAAGTTTTGTTGTACCCCTTCTTTCTAATTTAATTTCAAACAGTTGTTTAAACAACCCTTAAACCGCACAACTAGATCCTCTACAGTTGATCATTCATGTTGTACAGCTCTCTTTCGTCTGATCTCACTGTGATTCAATCTGGCACAAATCACGAGGAGATCAGATAGGTGAGGGCTGTGCGGTACAAGGTGCTGTGCTGCAGAGGTTAAATGATCCACTCCACTAATAGTTCTATGGCTCAGTGACAAAGAAAATCAGTTAGGACTTAGGACTTATGCAAGATATTATTAATAGTGCTGGAAATATGACTTGTAGGGCTCCCATATATCAGTTAGGACTTAGGAGTTAATGCAAGATATTATTAATAGTGCTGGAAATATGACTTGTAGGGCCCCCATATAATTATTCCTTTACTAAATGCAACTTAAATTAGAGTTCTCTTCATGTATTCTAATAAAATTGTAGGAGATTAACCATGCAGGAGCTGGCGGTCTGTGGGCTGAGCTCGTCAATAATAGAGGTATTGTACTTTTAATTTATTTGTTTAAAAGTTTTTCAGAGTTAAATAATTATAAGCAAATAAAACTCAAGGGAATATTATAATGTTTTTTTCTTAGGTTTTGAAGCTGGAGGTAAAAATACTCCATCAATCATTGACCCTTGGGTTCAAATTGGGGACAGCTCAAAAATAATTATGTCGACTTGTCGAGCTTCAACATTCGAAAGGAATGAGGTCGCACTAAAAATGGAAGTTCTTTGTGATAAAAATGACAAATCGAATTCATGCCCATCTGAAGGTGTCGGTGTGTATAATCCTGGCTTTTGGGGCATGGTATGTTACTCACCTGTATTTACGCAAAACATATTAAGTATGTTCATGCAAAATGAAACATATCATGTCATCTTTAAAAAAGGAGGGGTCCAATGCTGAAGGTTTTGGTATCAAATAGTTGCCAATAAAGTTGGTCTCAAATTATTACTTTTTAAACTTTCAAATAACAAAACAAATTGATTGAATATTTTATACAAATTACAGTGCTCAAACAAAAAGGAATTACATATTTTATACTATTAAAATAAACTCAAATTCCTATAATATTTTATGTGCATGTAACAGAGATGATATAAAACAAATCAAACGGTTTAACTTTGATATATCAAGTATAAATCAGAATTTGGCACCATTTGACATCAAAACCAATGGACGTTGGATCCCTCTAAAAAGAATACAGATAGAAAGTATATTAGCCCGAAAGTACCATTTCTTTATTCTTAAACTGTATTCAGACAAAGAAGAACAAGGTAATTGGGCATTTTCAAAGAACTTGTGGAGTTGGGAGTCCATATGTGATATTTGATGTTTTAAAGGGGCATATAAATTATTTCTCAAAAATTAGGGTTAGACATGGAAAATTTCCATTAAAGAATTTTTTTTTGACATCTGACTGTTGTAACAATTTGTCTTACTATTTTGATGTTTCAGAATATTGAGCTTGGAAAGGTGTACAATGTTGTGTTGTATATAATGTCAGTAGACTCTGTAGATTTATCAGTTTCTCTGACAAGTTCCAACGGTTCACTGAATCTGGCTCAGCATACCATAAAGTAAGCATTTTTTGGATTGGAATAAATAGGGAAATACAGAGAGAAAGAGAGCGAGAGATAGAGAGAGTAGTCCTTCTATTGTTTAATAAAATATTTTTTTTTCCTGTAGAGCTCATGCTCACCAATTCTCGAGCTGGACCAAGGTTGAATTTAAGTTAAAAGCCAAGGTTACAAATTCCAACTCGAGACTTCAAATCACAACCAGTAAAAGGGGAACTATCTGGCTTGATCAAGTATCAGTCATGCCATCAGACACCTTTAAGGTAAGATTTATCATATACGTATTGTAGTAAACTTTTAGAGCAATTTCATGTGCATCCTGCCAAATTTCAATATCATGTAGACTCTGCAAAGCAAGAATTTACCTTGCATACCCTACAAAAAACTTATTGTCATGTTTATACCCTAACAGTCATGAAAAGAACCTCTGCTCCCTGCATGTGCTCTTCTTTGCAAATTCTGCTTAATTTTTTACATAAACAAGGAAGAAAAGTTAGTTTAGCATTCTTTTAAATGAACTGGAATAGGAAGAATACAAGTGATGAATTCCATGTTTTCGAGGGTCTACAAGAAATTCCTCATTTCACAAGGGCATACATTATATAGGGTCTTGTGTAAGGTGCGCATTAATATTCCGATCCTACCTGATTACCATATTTCAGGGACATGGTTTTAGGAAAGATCTGGCTGCCATGCTGGCTGATATAAAACCTCGATTTCTTAGATTTCCAGGTCAACTTTTTTTATTTTTTATTTTCTTATATCTTGTATTCTGATCCCAAAGGGGAATAGGACAGTAATATTTGTGGTTTAAAATTTGTTCTAGGTGGATCATATTCGCAAGGGGGAAGACTAATGAATGCGTTTAGGTGGAAAAGTACAGTGGGCCCCTGGGAACAGCGGCCCGGCCATTTCAATGACGTATGGAACTATTGGACAGATGACGGCCTTGGTTTTTTCGAATTCCTTCAAGTCTGAATTTTCCCAGTTTCTCTGACTTAATTTTTATGTTAATTTACTTTGATAAAGTGGCTTTCCTTAATCAAGTAACAAATGCTAGCATAGTTTTTATTTTATTTTTTTAACTTTTTTCTCGCAGTTGGCAGAGGATCTTGGTGCTTTACCTGTGTGGGTAATCCATAATGGTAATTATATTTTAATCTCAACTACATATAGGTAACTGGGTGAATATACTAATGCTGCCATTATTAATTGCAAGATTTGTTTCCTGGCAGGAATCAGCCTTAATGATCAAATTAACCCCTCCAGTCTTCCTTCTTTTGTTGAGGCATGTCATCACAGCCATGTCTCTACTCTGATTTTATTCTACTTTAGATGATTTTTTTTTTTGTAGAGGATGTACTTTATTTTTTTCATATGACCATAACATTGTAGGATATTCTTGATGGTATTGAGTTTGCAAGGGGAGATGCTCACTCCACCTGGGGTTCAGTTCGGGCTCAGATGGGTCATCCCAAACCGTTTAAGCTAAGGTTCATTTCCATTGGAAATCAAGAATGCTGGAATGGCGACTACAAAGGTATATATTTTCGCTCACAAACTAGTAAACATTTTATTAGCATAGCATATAAGAGTCCAATGGCTAAACTAAATCTTTTATCTGTTAACAGCCAATTACCTAAAGTTCTACACTGCAATTAAATCGGCATATCCTGACATAAAGGTGGTTACAAATTGTGATGGGTCAATTGGGCGTTTAGATCACCCTGCTGATTTGTATGATATCCATGTGAGAATCTGAACTGTATTGTATCTTTATAAAATCATGCTTCTCATATTTATTTATGAACTCTCTAATTATTTCTGTTTTTTTTTATTTTTTCTTGTGTAGGTTTATACTTCTGCATCTGATATGTTCTCCAAAGCACAGTTATTCGACAAGACATCACGAAATGGACCTAAGGTCATTTTTCTTCAAACCTACTGAATATATTTTTTTTTGCTTTGCACACCCAATTATTTTATTTTATTTTTTTCAATTGCTCGAGCCATATACCTTTACCATCTCATGTATCTAGCCTATCTAGGTAGCTATCTTTTGCAACTGCCGATGAGCTAGAAATATGTACTAGGGGTTTTAACAAGACTATAATTTAACAACTTTTTGGGTAAATTATAGATGAGGTTTTGCTATTTTTGCATTAGCTCAACTGCTCAAGTAATTATGCTGTTAAGTGCATCAGGTGATACCTTTCTAGGGCGTGAACCTTGAGAAAACTATTTAAAGCTCATTATTAGAATCTGCAAGGACATTTTGAAAAATTAATTATGTTGTCGCAATTGACACACTAGCAACCACATGCACTGCTTGCATAAATATTAAAATAAAATAGTCCAAGGTTAAATATTACACTGATTGGGTGCTTTCTGCAAATATCACAAATAAATTCCTTCAAAGATTCTCATTAAATTGTCCAAAAGATGGAAAGCTATGGTAGAATCTCATTTATAATGGACATGATATCAGGCATTTGTTAGTGAATATGCTGTAACTGGAAAGGATGCTGGAAAAGGGACATTAGTTGCCGCATTAGCAGAAGCTGGTTTCCTTATGGGATTAGAAAGAAACAGGTACACCTTTTCTAATTCAGTGTAGTTGCTTTTTCTCTTTCTTTTTTCACTTATTTTTTATTTTTCTTTTTGTTGTTATTAAAAGTTTGGTATTAACAAAAAGTCACCCAGAGTTTTTCAGTATTTGCATAACACCCATAAATGTATTTGAAAGCAACCAATTTTCTAGTGAAAGTCTTTCTGAATATTCTGTATGATTGTTGGGTCATTTTTCTTAGAAATAATTGCCCCTTTCAAATAATTATGTACAAAAAGTGTATTGCCTACCTTTCATGTTGCCTCATTTGGTACAAAACAAAGAATAAGACAGATAATGAATTACAAACAGAAGTTTTCACAAGATTAAAATTATTAACTGCTCTAGTTTGGTTTTGTATAAGGCCTGTAAATAGTTCCGTTCCAAGTAAAACTTGAAATCAATTCGTGAAATACCTATTGTTCCTAGTGTGTATTATAGAAGGAAGGGTACAGTGGCCATGCTTTGCTTGTCTGATTGTTCATTGTTTGGTTACTCTTAAATAATCTTCAGTGGTGGGTTCTGAATACATCCAGAATTCCTTAAATCATGATTTTTCTAAAATTAGGGATTTTAGGTCGGGAAGAATCAGCTGGATTCTACCCACCCCGAAAGATAAAGAGTCTGACTTTAACACAAGCAGCAGTTTATTCATTCTGTGTAGTCATGTCCATCTATAAAATAACAAATACAAAAATAAATTTATTGTGTTTAACATTAAAATTTCTCTCCAGTGATATTGTAGAGATGGCAAGCTGCGCCCCACTTTTTGTAAATGACAACAATCACGGGTACAGTTTTGTCAATTTGTTTTTTAAGATGTTAATTGTAGAAATTATTAAGTCTTCATATCATTCTGGGTTTCTTGTTTCTGTTATGTGATGAAGATTCGACCCAGATGCTATAGTTTTCAATTCAAACATGCAATTCGGGACACCTAGCTACTGGATACAGCACTTCTTTAAGTATTCCAGCAGCGCAATATATCATCCTTCTGCCATTCAAGCCAGTAATTACCCATCTTTACTTGCATCTGCACTTACATGGGAAAATACAGACAGCAAAAAGAAATACCTCCAGCTGAAGGTATTTTGCATGACATGTATTGTATCATATCCAAAACTTCCAAGGTTCCTATTCTATAGCTCTAATAATACATTGATTTGTTCAGATTTTGAATTACGGGAGTCAAGTTGTGCCTTTGAACATGTCCATTTCTGGATTAGAAACAAAGATTTCTTCTAATGGTGGAATAAAGACTGTTCTTACATCAAGCAAATTGTCAGATGAGAATTCCTTCCAAGAACCAAAAAAGGTTTGTTAATCATTATTCTTCTAATGCCAGTACTTATTCCCTTATTACTGTTATTCAAAATCAGATCAGAGACTTAATCCTTGGAAAATACAACAAAAATACAAGTGAAACTGTCATGTCCAACACCTAAAACGGCTGTAGAGATCTTTATATACTGCAACATATCTAAGATCTAATACAGTGATTTTTGGACATAATTTTTATCTGAACTTTTGGTTGATTTGGTTGATGAATGGTGTAGGTAATACCAGTGGCGACTAAGCTCTCCAAAGCAGGGGCAAAGATGTCAGATATGATTGCACCGTATTCCCTCACCTCATTTGATCTCTTGATTGACGGACAAAATTTAAGATCTACCATTTGAATAACAAAAGATTATTTGTTACAGATAAGACAATATTACAAACAACTACAAAATGTATCATTTAATTTCAGAATCTTTTACATGCAAATAATATTTGTTTATGTCATGGACTTATTATAATTCGACGATATATGATGATTGTAATCAAATTTATAAGAAATCGAAGTATCAGGCTACGAAGAGTTTTTACCTTGAAAAATCTGTTTTGCATGAACTTAGCTGTTTAAGAGCAACCAAATCTTGCTAAACTTGTTCATCCGATTATATTTGATATTAATTTGATCTGCACTGAGAAAAATTGTACGTATTTAGAAATCTTAAAGTACATGCATTCACAAATTTCACTAAAAGTAAATACATTATGAGGATAAATAGGGATTCATATCGTCTGCGAAACGAATCTGAATCGTCTGATATGTATTCGTATGAATATTAAAGAGACCCTATGAAATACATGATTGGGCTTAGGGCTGTAAACGAGCTGGCTCGGGCCGAGCTGGGCCCTAGCTCAGCTCGTTAATTCTGGACCGAGCTCTTACCGAGCTCTTACCGAGCGAGTTGGACCTAAGGTATCCGAGCTAAAACCTCAGCTTGAACTCGTGACGAGCCAGACCGAGCTGGCTCGCCGGGTTTGGCTGGATCTTGTTTTAACCGACCCGGACCGAACTGAACTGAGTTGAACCGAGCTGAACCAAGCCAGACCGAGCTGGACAGTATAAAATGCATACAAATTCATACAAATTTACAAATTGATGCCTAACCGAGCTGGTGAGCTAGCCATTTTTGAACCGAGCTAGTGGCGAGTTGGCTCGTTAACAACTCGGTCCAGTAACGAGCGAGTTGTTAGTGAGCGAGTTAGGTGCGAGTCACGATCAAGCCACGAGCTACGAGCTTTTTTGCCACCCCTAATTGGGCTGGATTGGTCCGAGTTGTAATTGGGCAGTCGAGATTCCAAACCCAAGATTTAAGATTATGCAGAGGATACAGACTCGGATGAATGGAGGTGTCATCTGGCATTATACAATATACATAGACAAAAATATAAATAAACGACGGTTGACTAACAACATGTAATCTATTTAACTACTTGACTCATAAAAAAATTAGGAACTTTAAATTGCCATTTCAACGGAATTAAGGAGAAAGAGTGCTATTTTTTATTATCCCAACTAGAAAATTAAGTGATATTTCTCAAACCTTTTGAAATTATTTTGTTATGCTATGGGTGGGGTTGGTTGATGTTTAAGTAACATATAACAACAGTAACTATTATAACTTTTAAAATTTCTCATAACAAGCATTGTCATATATATGCAACACACATACCCAGCAGGCAGAAGGTCAGATAACAAGCAATTTCCTCTCCAATTCTAAAAATAATAATAACAATTTCTTTGTTGCAGGAAGCCCATTAACAGAGATTTACTCAGTTGACAAGGGTAACAGAAGATGAGGTGTCAATTTTGGAGAAAGCAAAAAAGATAGCCAAAATCCTTACTACGGTACAAAGGCAAAGCAGTGCCTCTACTCCTAAGAAGAAGGCATTAGTAGCACCTCCTTCACACCCAAACTCTGTACCAGCTCCACCAAAGAAGAAGTACACTTGGGGTAGCAAAAAAGCTGAGACCCACATGGTGAAGAAAAAAGTAACTTGGAGCCAAGTCACACCTCAGACTACTGCTATTATACCAAGAGCTTCTGGAGTTGGTCTGAGACTCAGAACAACTCAGCAGAGGTTGGGACTAGGGTCCACCCCTGAGAAAGCCATTCTCATCACAGACCCCTCCCCAACTGAGACTCTGAATACTCCAACAGTGGAAGAAAATACACCAAGAAGGAAACAAGCTGTTCCTAGAAGAAGCCTTAGGGTGATTACACAAGGGGAACCAGCCTCTACAATGACCAAAGCCAGTGGCGGAACCAGGAATGATCGGTAGGAGGAGCCCAGTCACCACTCGCCAGAGTGTCATCGCTCATAAACGGGGGTGCCAGTTTTTTTTTTATTAAAAGGGCTCTATATTTTCTGGGCCCGGGGGGGCTCTGTATATTTTCTGGGCCCAGGCTGGCCCAGGCCTTGGTTCCGCCCCTGACCAAAGCTGTCAAAAGGAAGGAGGTAGAGACTACCACTCCAGCAGGTATATCTCTTATCAATAATTTTCCTTACAACAGACTTACTTTAGAACAAGTAGAATCCTTATTTCAAGTGTATCAGATTAATCTAGGTAATTCTTTAGAAGAAAGGAAAACAATGATTGCTATGATTAAACATATGGATAGAGCACAATTTGAGACAGCTATCAAAGCTTTCCTAGCTAGGGATAGAATTCAACCTCTAGGTGAGTTTATAGCTTAATATAGTACACAATTAGTTAATAACTCTAGTGAGAATTAGTTTCTATATGAATATCCTGAATTGGAATTGTAGAGGTTTAAATTCAACTAGGAAGAGACACATCTTGCATGATCTTATATTAAATAACAAAGTAGATCTTATTACTATCTGATAGCACTAAATTATATACACTTTTGAATATGTCTTACCCCAAAAATTTAGGCCAAATTCATCCTTTTATTATCTATTTTAATGTTGAATTTATCAAGTTTCAAGTTACTGCCAAAATCTGATCTCAATGTGTGCAGCTGCACATCTGGGAAACTCAAAAACCCAGAAATTCGGAAATACAGAAAACTGCTCTTGAATTTCCAGAGGCTCTGTGCGGCACAAGCCTGGTTTGTGCACTAGCAGAAAACTCACTAAGTTCGTAGAATTTCAACTATCGACACACTGTCGTATTTTGGTCCAAGCCTGATCATACGAACTCCGATTTGGGTAATCTATATTATTTCGAGATAATATTTTTTTCCCCAAACGTCACGGGTCAAATTCTAACGTGTTTTCAAATTATTTCTAACGGTAATACAAACTTTCTTGATTTGATAAATCTTATATTTGATCATCTCCTCTTTCCCAATCTCTCTTTTGTTTTATTCTCTCATTTCTTTTTTTCCGGCAACGATTGTTATTATCTGAAATTTTAATTGATTAATTAGGCTAACAACTAATATATACAACTAATTAAAATTTTAGTTGATTAATAGGGATGAATTAAAGTAATAAATTTATTATTAAATCGAATTAAATTTTACGAATGAAATTTCAAGTAAGAAATGCAAATATTAATAACCAATGTAGATTTATAATTAATGATGTGACAAATAAAATTTGTAAAATTAAATTAAGGACGTTCAAGAAATTCGTATAAATTTGTAATCGCAAGCCTCGTGTAATTAATTCGGTTTAAAACCTCCCTTGTTAAATGTTTAATCCTATTTGAATCCCAGAATTTTTCCAACCGTTCACTTAAAATCCGCACGAATCTCAAAGCGTCCCTTTTTATTCCCTTCCTTCTCTCCTCCTCCCTGCCACTGGGATTGCCTCTCTCAAAGCGGCCCTTTTTCCCTCTGTTGCTCACTGAGACCAAAACCCTAGGGTTTTGTGTGCTTGTGTTTGTGATCTCGGTGTCTCTGTTGCTTTTCTTGGTGCTGGCTAGTGTTGGCTGGTGCTATTTCTGTCGGTTGGCGAGATTGAGACGGCCTGAGGCGAGTGTGTGCTTGGTACCGGCCGATCATTGCTCTTCTTTGCGATTTGGTCTTTTCTCGGGTAATTCTTAAGCCCTCTCTTTTTATTGAGTGTTAGCAGTGCTTGATGATGCCTCGTCGTATATTATTGCGAATTGATAAGTGTCGAGTGCGGGATGTTGATTTTCCCGACTCGATTAAGGGGTGAATTTTGAGACTTGCGGGGTTGTGTCCGATTTTTACGGTACTAGTGGCACCGTTTCTATCTTTCCTTTTTGGTCTGGTGCTTTGGGTTGTTTTGTTGTGTGGCTGTGCCCTTTTGCTTGCTTGCTGCGCCGTTGGATTTTCTGGCACCACTGGTACGCCAGTAACAGCTTGCCATCTCTAAATTTTTTTTCTTGCTTCATCAGTTCTCTCCAATGGCAAAACTCTCCGAAAACCCTAAAAGATCTCGTGTCCCTGCTTCAAAGACGAAACCCAGCGATGCTAAGGAGGTCGAAGAAGATGAAAAAGAGTTGCAAAAGCAATTGGCTATGGGGGTCAGCTCTGCCGCCGATCTCATGCGCATCAAAAAGGAGAAGAAAAAGGCAAAATCAGGTGGTTTCGAGTCTCTAGGGCTCTGTTCGGAGGTTTATGGTGGGGTGAAGCGAAAGGGTTACCGCGTTCCTACTCCAATTCAGAGAAAGACCATGCCAATGATACTCTCTGGTGCTGATGTGGTGGCCATGGCACGAACTGGGTCTGGAAAGACTGCGGCTTTTCTCATACCAATGCTTCAGAAGCTGAGAAAGCATGTGCCTCAAGCCGGTGTCCGCGCTCTGATTCTTTCACCTACTAGAGACCTTGCGATTCAGACTTTGAAATTTACCAAGGAGCTCGGGAGATTCACTGGTTAGTTTTAACAATGTTTTGTTTCTTTTGATTAGTGGGATTTTGGTGGAGTAATGTTTATTGAGTTCGGCTCAAGTTAGCACATTAGAGTTGTTATATGTAAGTCTACTCATTGACCTGTTGATTTATTATGGAAATTTGCACTGATTTCATCTAGAACTTTTTGCACAATATTACTGATTAATTTGAATAGAACTAGGATGCTCTTAAGCTCACCAACCCCTTTGGCGGGCTTAGCTCCAAAATCTATTGGAATGACTTCAAACAACGAATCCAAACCGTTGAAACCGATCTACTTCACGAGTGATGCATTTACATGTCAAATTTATAAATTTTCGACTTAATCTAGTATAAAGTGAAGCAGTAAAAAAATAAGGTTTATAAGTTAATTTTAATGCATACATTTTCATCATTTTTTTACCGCTTGACTTTATACTAAACTAGTTTGAAAATTTATAAATTGGACATGTAAACGCATCACTCGTGAAGTACATCAGTTTCAACTTTTTGGATTCGTCATTTGAAGTCAATCCGATGTGTTTTGGAGTTAAGCTCACAAAGGGCCTGAGCTTAAGAACACCCTAGTTCTACTCGATTAACTAAATGTATAGTTGCTAATGTGTGTAGATCTAGTATATTGGTGTTCATCTGGTAACAACAACAGGTGGTAACACAAGTGTCACTTTTGTTCAAAAAAAAAAAATGATCTGGCATGCCTTGTGTCATAAATAGGCAACAACTAGCATTAGAGTTATGCTCTGTAGTGTGTAAATAGAAGTTCTCACCTTGCAATTATCCCCACAAATTTTAGCTAGTGATAACAAGATCTCCCTCTTTTTGATACTAAACCAGTTATGTTTGCTATGGTATTTTATGTTCATTTAGTGTTGGAGCATCAAATGAGGTTTGTGACAAAATTGGTCGATTTGGATTGACTTGTAGTCTTTGCCGAACTTTTAGTATGTACAAACAGGTAATTACCAAACTGAATAGTTGCAAGAAGCAAAAACCAAAATTGAAATTATGTTATAAACTTTCTGTACCAAACTATCAGTTACACATGAGTAATGACCTCGTTTCCTTTGGTAGATCTGAGAACAAGCTTACTGGTTGGCGGAGACAGCATGGAGAATCAATTTGAAGAACTAACTCAAAGCCCTGATATTATAATAGCAACTCCTGGCCGTCTGATGCACCACCTGTCAGAAGTAGATGACATGTCTCTACGAACTGTGGAATATGTTGTATTTGATGAGGCTGATTATCTCTTTAGCATGGGGTTTGCTGAGCAGCTACACAAGATCTTAACCCAACTAGGCGAAAATCGTCAGACTCTTCTTTTCAGTGCGACCTTACCTAGTGCCTTAGCTGAGTTTGCCAAGGCAGGGTTGCGGGACCCACAACTCATCAGGCTTGATGTGGATAGCAAGATCAGCCCAGACCTCAAAGTAGTGTTCTTTACATTAAGGCAGGAAGAGAAGCATGCGGCCTTGTTGTATCTCGTTAGAGAGAGGATTGGATCAAGTGAACAAACTCTAATTTTCGTTTCAACCAAGCACCATGTTGAGTTTTTAAACATTCTTTTTAGGGAAGAGGGGATTGAGCCCTCGGTTTGTTATGGAGATATGGATCAAGATGCGAGAAAGATGCATATCTCGAGATTCCGTGCACGAAAAACAATGCTTCTAATAGTAACAGATGTTGCAGCAAGGGGCTTGGATATCCCTTTGTTGGACAATGTGGTAAACTGGGACTTCCCACCGAGACCTAAAATATTTATTCACCGGGTGGGACGGGTCGCTCGTGCAGGTCGCACTGGTACAGCCTATTCTTTTGTCACGCCAGATGACCTGCCCTACCTCCTGGACCTGCATCTGTTCTTGTCAAAGCCTCTCAAGCCTGCGCCGACTGAAGAAGAGGTCTTAAAAGATGTCAACAAGGCCAATTCAAAAATTGATGCAGCAGTTTCAAATGGAGAAACAATGTACGGAAGGGTTCCCCAGCAAATGCTGGATTTGGTTATGGACCGAGTTAAGGAGATAATAAGTGGATCAGCTGAGCTTGAAGCTTTGCGCAAGACTTGCTCAAATGCTTTTAAAATGTATATGAAAACAAAACCAATGCCGTCGAGTGAGTCGATCCGACGATCGAAGGGTCTGCCGCGCGAGGGCCTGCACCCTATTTTCAGGGATTTGATTGGGTCTGACGAGCTGTCTGCTCTTGCCTTTTCTGAGCGTTTGAAGTCCTTTAAGTATGTACAGTTAATTTGACTTAGTACAAGGAATTTTTTTTGTTCTCATTTATACTGATTCCTGTTAGGTTTGACCCTGGTTTGAGAAAATTTTTGCAAAAAATGATATGAGCTAGTACCATAATTTGACAGGCACATACTGTCAATTGTAATTGTAGAATCTGTTTGGGTACATAAAGTAATACGGTTCTCTTTTTTATTGTAATGCTTTACTGTGACCTACGTGGTATCAGTCTGTGTTCGTCTTGAACTCTTGATTATTCATATTTTTATGCTATTTTTGCAAAAATATTTAGGTTTATTATTTTAACTCATCAATTGGGTTTTTGAACATTTCCCAGGCCGAAGCAAACCATTTTGGAGTCTGAAGGAGTATCCGCTAAAGTGAAAAATTCACATGTAATGAGTTTCTAAGTTGAGTCTACTTTATTTATTTATTTTTATTTTTTTGGTTCTCATCATATTTTTTTTGTACTGTTAGGGTTCTAAATGGCTTGAGGTGATGAAAAAGAAAAGAGCAATTCACGAAGGGGTAATCAAATTGGCGCAAGAAAAAAAATCTGCCGAACTTGTTGTGACAAAGGTAATCTTGTATATGGTTCAGCCATCTTATTCTACATACTGAAATAATTGCTTCTAAAATTAGAATGTATCCAATGGCTGTCATTACCTATTGTAGGAAGAAGAATCGGTCAAGGGAGCAGTTACTTCAGAGAAAAAGGGTGAGTCTTTTGTTTTTGTTTTTTCATTTTTTTACTACCTCCCCTTGCTTCTCATAACATATTTTATTTGCATTTAATGTTCTTTTTATTAAATTACAGAGGTTTGTGGTACAAAAAGAAAGGCAAAGAGCTTCAAGGACGATGAATACTATATCACTTCCGTGCCGCCAAATCAAGTATACTTTTCATCTGTGTCCTTCTAAATTTTATTTTCTTTTGAAGACAAGCATTTTCTTGTGTTCATTATTTTCATAAAAATATGTTCATCCTGTAGCTTCGTGAAGCAGGACTCTCTATGAAGGGCAATGACGGTTTCGTGTCCAACAGGTAAATTATCTTTCTCACTGGTGTTATTTGTTTTATTTCTTTGGTTAACTAATTGTATTGGGCATATTTTGAACGCAGATTCGATGCAGCTGTTCTTGATTTGGTTGCTGATGACAGTTCTGGTATTCAAAAGCAAAGAGCACAATATCACTGGGATAAGGTGCCCATCTATCTGTATTAGTGGGGTTATCACCATATTTTTATTGTATATATCATTAATATGCTTTTCTTTCTTCCTTTTTTTTTCATTTACTACAGAAAAGTAAGAAGTATGTCAAGTTGAATAATGGCGAACGTGTGACAGCTTCTGGCAAGGTGTATATGCTCTCTTAAAACCTTATCCTTTGTGCATTTAGTTAGTTGGGACATTGTGATTTGATCGATTTAGCTTGAATTTAAAATCTTTAATGCCAAGCCAAGTATGCTAGACACCAATATTCAAGGTTTTGCTACTTTTTTACTGGGTTAATGTGTTAAATTGGTGAATTGGTGCCAGTCTGGTTAATATTAGCACTATTCCTGGTGTAGATGATCTGCAATACAAATACCCTTTTTTGTTTTATGGAAAGACCTTTCTTTATCATAGATAGCATGGGGCATGCTGTGCTAAGTAAAGAGGATATATTATTTTGTTGTTGTTGCTTTGGTTAGGTCAAGACAGAGGGTGGTGCAAAAGTGAAGGCTACGAAAACAGGAATTTATGAAAAATGGAAGAAAAACACTCACAGGAAGGTCTCCCTTTCTGGAAAAGATGCAGATGATACTGACACAATTCCTCGTAGCGGTTTCAGCACACAAGGTGATTGTTGTTTCAGAATTCATAAACTATGATTTATCTGTTAATGTTTTGCACTTGCATAATCTTGCTGTTTGTGAAGGGGTTTCTTGTGGTTGTAATTTTGCTATTGAGGCCTAGTGTAATGCTTAATTGAGCTTTCAGCATAATGACATAATAATTATTCTAGCAAAAAATCAAGTTAATATATAAAAGAGGAGATCACCAGTACTGCATCAGAAAATCCAGTTTTTCTTTTGATATACTATTTATACAATAGCAATCTGGAAATTTTGTTATCTGTAGTCTGGTGTGGATATAGTCCATAACTTTTGTGTTATTGATAAGCAATTTTATATTTTGTAGGCGGGAATCAAAGAGGGAACAATAGGTTTGTGAAATCAGGGAGGACCCGCTGGTCAGTACCAAATGCCAACGTACCATCTGAAATTAAACACCCAGAACAGGTGCGTAAGATGCGACAGCAAAAGGCTAGCAGGATTGATCGGTTTAATCAAAAGCATACCAAAGGCAATAAATTTCATGAGGGGAAAGGAAAGGGAAAGGGCATGGGCATGGGAAAGGGTAAGGGTAAGGGTAACGGTAACGGTATGGATAAGGGTAAAGGTAAGGGTAAGGGTAAGGGTAAGGGACGGAGGTGATTTTTATCAGTTTTGATGAAATTTTGAGGCCGAGCAATTTTTTGTAGGATATTGTTGTTCTCTTCTTGTGTTTGTTGGTTATTCTTTTGGCATTTTTGAGATATCTGCATGTTCAGTGTTTATGAAGCATTATTATTCTAATTTTAACTAAGGTTTCGCAATGATACTGGATTGGAGCATTTTCTCTCTGCTTGTGTTAAAATGGTAAAGCTGAGTATATTTACATGTTTTCTTGTTACCAATCGGTAGGCTTGACAATGCCACCAGGAACATTAGCATAAAATTAAAAATAAACATAAACATATTTAATTAGTCACAACAAAATATACCCAAGTTAGTCTTCATTTTTTGTACCTCTATTTTTTTAAACTTTAATAACTCAAAATTTAAAATTTAAAAGTCAAAATAAAACTGTTATATATGATCTACATCATTTTATATATGCATGTGTAAGAAATTATAATATTTCAATTTTGTTGTGTTTGTTATCAAGAGCTTGTAAAAATGTACTGATGTGGATAATTTCTAGACGTTTATTTTTCAACTTATTGATTCACGAAAAAAAAAACCGAAACGTGATAATTTTTTTAGGGGGAATTTCATGTATATCCCTCAAAAGTTTCAATATTACGTATTTATCCCTCTAAAATCAATAATTACATATTTATCCTTAAAAATTATAAAAATTCACATATTTATCCAATTCATTATATTTAACATTAATTTTCTATGTATTCTCATTTTACCCTTCTTTTATTTTCCCTTCTAAGGCCACTGTTAGAAAATAATATTAAATCGTACCAGTACCAATATTGAACAGTACCGTACTAGTACCAACACTGAACCGTATCAATACCAAAACTGAACCGTACCAGTACCATTGCTGAACCGTACAGTACCAGTACCATTGGAGAGAAGAGGCGGGATGTTTTGGCGTCTCAAGACTCAACAGATTAAAGGGAGAGAGGAAGAAAGGGTATAATGGTCATTACAATATTAATTAATATTGTAAAATAAATTTTAATGTTTAAAAAAATATTATTTAATTATTTTTGGAGATATTTGATATATAATAGAGTTAGATTGGATAAATATGTGAGTTTTTATAATTTTTAAGGATAAATATGTAATTATTGATTTTAGAGGGATAAATATGTAATATTGAAATTTTTCAGGGATATACATGAAATTCCTCCATTTTTTTATGAGCACGTAGTGAAAATCATATAGATTACATCTAACTATTTTATTTTGACATTGAATGTTTTAAAAATAGAGGTATGATATAGGTACAAAAAATAGAGGCATTTGAATCCCTCATTATAAAATTAGTCAAAACTTAAAATATAGCTTCTCCATTGGAGAACAATTACAACCTATAGATTCCATGAGAAAAACTTCAGAGAAATGCTGGATTCCTTATAATTTTTTTTTAAGCACATCAGATGTTTAAAGTATGTACGGACGAACAATAGATATCTTGTTTGTAGTATGTACGGGAAACATTTTGACATATGGGCCTTTATGCGCTTGATCCTCTTTTTTTTTTTTGTATTAATTTAATGAATTCCAGTGCATGATTTCTGTGGAGCTATTGTTTTCACCAAATTAAACTATACTTAATTACTTATGTAAGATTCTTTAGAGGACCCGATTCATAGGAAAATACTTGTGTTTCAAATTTTAGTTCATATTTAATTATTTATAGATCAAAGAACCGAATATCAAAGTTAATTTACTAGAGGGTTCAAATGTACTATAATTTTTGTGCTTCATATCATTTATCTCTATTTTCAAAGTCCGAACTGTCGATCCAAACCGCTCAACATGATCTTCATAATAAAATATGCTTGGAGATCAAATTTTATATTTTTTAGCATTTTTTTACTATTTTTTTAGATAGGTACAAAATCACTTTTTTAAGGAGATTCTGGACCATCCGATAAAGTGATATTGTACCTATGTAAAAAATTGTAAAAAAAATATAAAATTTGGTCTCCAAGTATATTTTATTATGAAGATCATGTTGAGTGGTTCGGATCGACTGTTCAGACTTTGAAAATGGAGATAAATGATGTGGAGCATATTGGAGCACAAAAATTATGGTGCATTTGAAGCCTCCTCTTTACTATATATCTATTGTTATTTATTTAGAGCATCTACATCCCAGCAACTCAAATGAGTTTCTAAATAACTGTTAACTACTTTTTAAAAATTAAGATATCTAAAGTTTCTAACTCTCACATTTCTAAAATTAATTTTAGAGTTTCTACTAAGCCACATCAACAATAAATTAAAAAGGAGAAATAATTTGAGCCAATCATTTGGTCAGCATAGAGTTTATAAACAGTTTCTTAATAAGAAACTTTACTGCAGAATTTCTAAATAAGAAACTCTCCCATATCCCTGAAACTGAATTAGAAACTGCCACATCAGATTAAAAATTCTAATAAGAGCATCTCCAACCTAGAAATCCGTAAAAAATAAAAGCCAGCTGTAAAACACTGTTTAAAAATTAAGTTTCTTTTAGTTTCTGAACCCCTACATTCCAGAAATAAAGTCAGAGCCAAAAGAAAAAAAAACAAAGGAGTCAGAGCTAATAGAAAAGATAGAGAGTGCCTGCATGTCCAAAATAAATCGTTTGCTTTATAAATAAATTTATTTTCTTAAAAATTAGTCTACAATCCAACAATTATATTAACAATTAACACATCAAGTTAGTAATTTAAAAAAAATTCCACTGTAAATGCTCTGACAGCTTAAATTGCTCCCGAGAGTAGTATGGAAAATCGAGACGAGGGCACCGAAATTTCTCAGGGGTAAAATAGTAATCTCGCACCAAGAGATAAGGTTCTGACCTAAATGCCCTCTTTGTTTGGTCACCGCCGTAGCCTCCTCCTCTATCCATCCCTCCTTTACCCCCCGTTGCCCCTCGCAAAATTCTCGCCCCCATTTCTCTCCTCTCGTCTCCTTTCTTTGCCCCTCAATTTTTTTTTTGTACCCCTCGTTTAAAACCCCGACTCCTCTTCGCGCCATTTTTACTTCTGGGTAGGGATTCTCCGTTCTATTATGATTTCTTTTGGATTTTAGGTCGATCGTTGATTTTAATGTCTGTTTGTTCTTGCTTACTCAGGATTTGCTTTTCTACTTCGTTGGTTCTTCGCGAGATGCTTGATTCCTGATCGCAAGGTAATGCTCTTTATATGATTTTCCTGATCGCAAGGTAATGCCATTAAATGGCCGGTTTAAGCCAATTAAAATAAATGAGAATTTCACCCAGCCGATAATTTGTTTGACTAATATCAAAAAAGAAAAAAAATGACGGTTTTGTGGTGTTATTATGCACGAAAAATCTCTAATGCGTCGTTCCCCAAGCGGAGAGAAAAGTTGTTTGACTAATGCCAAAAAAAGGCATAAATGTGACTAAGCCTGAAAACAAAGGTTGTTAGTTATTTTACCTTTTTGTCATAATTCAGCATTTAATGTTAAAACGCCCAATAATTTAGCATTTTTTTACTAAAGCCGGTTCATACTGATTTAACTCGTTCTTAAACTCGTTGTAAGAAAAGAAAATGACTATTTTATTGCATTTTTTGTGTTCATTACGAGAGAATGAAACTCGTTACACGAAAAAGATAATAAATATTTTCCAACTTGTGGTCTATACGCGACTCATACACCAAGTCAACAAATTGACAGTCTATTATTATTATGACTCTATAAAAAGCTTATTCTTAATTTTATTATGTTTCTTTTCTCAAATTTTTTTTTTTATTATGTTTCTTAGACATGTTTTTTATGTAGTATTAAACAATCTAGTGGCATCTAGTAATATTAATCAATTATTAAAATGGAGTATTGATCTTTTATTATTAGTAAACTAACCGTATAGTCTTCAAATTATTGCATTATATTAATTAGAATTATTATCGTGTCATGTTATAATTGTTATTACTTAGAACATCGAGTTTAGGGATGCGTTATTTGAACTTTGTAGAACGAAAAAATAGGTCTTAATAAAAATTTTGATGTCCCATTGTTTGTCAAATGTCATTAAATGCTTTTTACAAGCTTAATAGCGAGCGTAGTTTAGAAATTAAAAAATGACAAAGTATCTTGTGCAAATAAATAAATGATATAGTTTCGATTTTAAAACTGACTTAATAAATAGTAAAAAAATAAAAAAAAATGTAAAATTTGGTCTCCAAGCACATTTTAATATAGATTGAATATTGAACGGTTTGGATCGACTCTTTGAACTTTGAAAATGTAAAAACCGAAGCGTTTGTTCCACGGCCTAGGAACAAACGTTTTGATATTAGCCAACTATCTCTCTCTCTCTCTCTCTCTCTATATATATATATATATTTATATATATTTGTGATCTGTTACAGCAGTCATAGTTGTGTTTTTATCATTTATCAACCTAATTTCAACGACATAGTATATAGTATCTGAAAAAATTATAACGAGCTGTATTAAAATTCTGAAAAAATAACATGAAGATGCTATGTCATGACTCATGAGGATGGCGCTTGAGTTTGACACATTATTCTAATTTCCTTTAATTCAAGTTTGAAAACGAAATAGATAGTATTTTTGAGAAAGGTTCTACTACGAAATTTTTGTACTACTATATGTCAGAACTCTACTTTTTTTTATTTGTATTTGAAAATGTACAACTCAAATTGTACATTCAAAATGTGTGATATTGATAACTTTACTTTTTCATAAAAAAGAATATCTTGTGGTATTTTAAATTTATTTCGTTGAAAGTTCAAAAATCGTAGCACATGCAGATTGATTAGTTTTCATGGGTAGCTGAAAAATCCAACTCATCGTTGAGCGGAGGATTTGATTCCTTAAAACCCCATTTCTTCAGGAGTCCATATCCTCTGAAGTAACCCAAATTTTGATTTTTGATTTGGACAGTCCATCAGAATCCGGGTTGGAATGCACGGCTCTTTAATATTCGTGACAAAACAGATCTAACGGTCAGAATATAAACTCAAAATTTGAGTTACTTTAGGTGATTGAATTCTTTCTTCAGCTGCTTTACTCCGAAATCCAAAGCCCAAATCACACCACTGTGCATTACTGCATAGTAGCAGCCATGGGCCTCGGTAGATTCTTTTCATTCTCTCAATCGTCGAACTGCTTGGTACTTTCTCAAAAGGCCCCTTAATAATTTGTAAATTGATCTAACTCTACTGATGCGATGAACCTCCTCTTTTAATGCTCCTTTTCCATCTTTTTCCCCCTTTTTCAGATTTCAACCGTTGCAAGATCCTACAGCGCAACTTCTGGTAATGTGAAGAATCCGTCCATTCCTGGTGTTAGAGACATTATAGCTGTTGCTTCTGGTAAAGGCGGCGTAGGGAAGTCAACTACCGCAGGTTCAATTTCCTTTCTTTCTGGGAATTAGTAATATTTATTTGTTGTACTTCCCCTGATTTGAACATCGGAAAAAGTAATTGGAAAATGAAATTATTTTTTATTGGGATGATTGTTTATGAGTATTAGCCTGTGGTTACTGATACTAAACGCTTTATATAATTTGCATTTCTCATAATATGCAATAGCACTGTGCCTGGCTTATTTTTTTGGGTTAGTCTGAAACAATTAGATCACAAACCTTCAAATTGAAAATTCATGTTGATAAAATTTACTAAAAAAATTTAAATCAGATTTTTTTTCATCTTGACCCAATGGAATAGATTTTCAACCAGTAAATATAATTTTAGATCCAGCATTCAGACCTTTTCTCTTTATTGACTATAATTGGGTTTTAGGTTGGGGGACAAATAACTTATTGGAAGTAGGTGCACAAATATTTTATAAAGCTGCGTGTTTGTTGCAAACCTGAGAATCTGTCTGTAATTGACAAGTTTTTAATATATATTGGAAAAGTCTAATTTAGTATTTGATTGCAGTTAACATAGCAGTTGCTCTAGGTAATGTATGGAAATTGAATGTGGGTTTACTGGATGCCGACATCTACGGGCCTTCTATTCCAACAATGATGAACCTACATCAAAAACCTGATGTAAGCGAAGGTATCACACCATTTCCTATTATATTTTAGTGTGTTAGGTACAATTTTTACTGTTTTACAACTCAAAAAGATAATTGAAATCATCACCATCACCATCACCATCATTTTAATTCACTTCCATGGCAATCTTTGAATTTTTTTTATAAGCAGACATGAAGATGATTCCAATCGAGAATTATGGATTGAAGTGCATGTCTATTGGATTTCTAGTTGAAAAGGACGCGCCCATCGTATGGAGAGGTCCTATGGTTTGTTTTTGTTTATTTGAATTTTTCATGCTTGTTATGTTATAAGTATATATATCGGCCTTGTTATAATCTGTACTTGTAAGATACCAAACGGAACTAGCATTGCTTTTTTATCTAGATTGAATTGAGTATTTCTTGAATTTTTTTTAAATATAGCATTTACTGAAAAAAAATGATTTTATTTAGGTAATGAGCGCACTCGAGAAATTGACAAGAGGAGTTTCATGGGGAAATCTCGATGTCCTTGTAGTAGATATGCCACCTGGCACCGGTGATACTCAACTTTCTGTTTCTCAGAGACTTAAATTATCAGGTACTGGCCATTAATTACAGTGCCAACTGATAAATTTAATTTGCTGCTGTTGAATATGACTCAGGGGCGGAACTAGAAAATTTAGTTAGGGGGCTCAAACTTAAAATGCATAATTATTAATTTGTGGTTAGTGGGATTTGAACCCAAGACCTCCCAAGCACATATAGAGTCTTAACCACTAGACTACTAGTACACATCTAACATTTTATGAGGAGGCTCAACTATATAAAAACTTAAAAGAAATAAAAAAATCAATTAAATTTCAACATATGTGATTAAAAATTTCAAAATCATGGGGTGGCTTAGCACCCCCTGGACTTGTGTCGATCTGCCCCTGATATGACTGGTACCATACTGAAATGTTGTTTCTGGTTCTTGCGAACAGGTGCTGTGATTGTATCAACTCCACAAGATATTGCATTGATTGATGCTAGAAGAGGTGCGAACATGTTTCGTAAAGTTGAAGTTCCAGTATGCGCTGTTATCACTCTTATAATTTTGTACCATTTTGGGCTTGTTTTTGTAATTATTCCATGGACTTGATTATGTTTGCAAATCTCTCTTGGCATATTTTATGTTCAAACTCCGTTTTTAAGGGAAAATTTCTAGCGTACCCACAAAAAAAAAACAATAGCCATGTTACTGATTCACCTTCAAGCTGCCTTATGGGAAAAAAAAAAACATGGCAGACTTTGCAGTAAATTTGTTAATGTTTAACAAAATTGACCTTTACCATGATGCTGACTGATTTTATAGTCAGAGAGGATTTAATTATGGTATTTTCTGCTTTTATATGTTATATCATGGTAGATTTTGGGGCTTGTTGAGAATATGAGTTGCTATAAATGCCCAAATTGCGGCGAGAAATCATACATATTTGGAGAAGGTGGAGCCCGCCGTACTGCAAACGACATGGACTTGAAGTTCCTTGGTGAGGTTAGACCTCTTTTCCAATTGCTCCATTCTTAGGTTGATGCTAATTCTCTCCATAGTTTTTCTTTGTAAATAATTGTTCTGTGGGGTCCCTAACTTTACATTATTCTTTCTGAAACTTGAACACACCAGTTCCATGCCACACAAGAATAAATCCTAGTGTTGTTCCGAAGTTTGCATTCTGTGGTCTTGAGCTTGCTAATATTTAAAATTAGGGTCCCTGGGGTTCTTCTTTTGTAAAGAGAATGGAAACAAATCCTAGCCGGCAATGACATGGAATGAGTTTTCATTTTACTGAATATCGACTAAGATTTGTGTTTTTCTTTAAAGAAAAATATTGACTGGGATAGAGCTATAGAATCTGATACAGTGACTATGGGAAGTTATAATCTGATGGACCAAATGATTATGAGGCCAAATCATGATCGTTAAACTTTGACAACAAATTGTATAATTAAATTTTTTTTCTTATGAGGCCAAATCATATTATTTAGCTAAGTAAAGCAAGCTCTATAGTACCTCAATTTGCATCAAGAATTGAACCAAAAGAAGGAAAATATACGGAATTCAAATGTTGTGTAAAAATAAATTATATTTCTTCATATCGGCAGATACCATTGGAGCTAGATGTAAGAAGTAGCTCTGACGAAGGCAAACCTATTGTACTATCATCTCCTCAGTCTACATCAGCAAAAGCTTATGTCGACATAGCTGAAAAGATTGTGAATAGGTTGAAGGAGTTGGAAAAAGAGCGTCAAATGGGCCCACAGATTTTGTTGTGAGAAGAGGGCAAATGATACCATTTTGTTGTGAGAAGAGCGTCAAATGACCCAATTTTTTTCTTTTGACATGCAAAAGTTTTTTTGTGTTTTTTTCACACTGACAGATTCTCTGTTTGGTGTTGCTAGATTTCTCCTCGTTCGCCTTAAGTGAGCTATGGAGTTGTAGGTGGCTGAGTAATTTCAAGGAAAAAAAATAATGGAAGTGATGCAATTTGTAGTATGCCTAATCTTTGTTATTTACTTCTATTAGTTCTGGTTTGTAAAACTTCTTACGATTTTAATCTTTGATCTTGGTTTGTCCTATTTAAACCTTTCATGTTCCCCATTGCATGGTCTTTGTAGATTGGTATAACTATGTAATTGAGGTCCAAATCCCTCAATTTTTTTATGCTTTTATCATGTCTTGTAAATTTTTTAATAACAAAATAAATTTACAACTTACAAAATAAGATTGGCAGATGTGATATATGTGTTTTTTTCCCTTTATATGCATAGAAAATTATGGCATCTCGAATGGAGATGAAGAGTTTGGAATATTAAAGCCTTCAATTATTCATAGTGTCTACAAAGTTTTTGTGCCTATCACAATCAGAGATTCAGTATTTTTTTTTGTCATGCGGTCAGACGCCAGAGAGAAAAATGATATAGGCCATGAGTGGTGGTTTTATTTTAATATTTTTAGTTTTAAATTAAAATATCTAACTTTAAGGATAAGAAGTAAAAATAGTGTGATATTCAAAATGAGGCATCCCGATTGTTCTTCATGGATCCATTTCATTAAAGAAACATTATTTTTTGAAAGTAGTAGTCTCCATGGGCTACCGATTTCATTAATCATGGAACCATTTAGATCTATTGTTGAAATTACAAAACCATTTGGAAAGAAATAGTTGTTTTTACGGAAAAGAACTAATGAAGGAAATAAAAATAAGTATACTCATGCAATTATAAAAGGAGGAGGGTTCAAATGTCTTCATTTTTTGTGCCTCCATCATGCCTCCATTTTTAAGAACTTTAATAACTCAAAAATTAAAACTTAAAAGTTAAAATAAAATGTTGGATATGATCTACATTATTTTATCTATGCACGTGTAAAAAATTGTGACATTTCAACTTTGTTTTGGTTGTCATCAAGAGCTTGTAAAACCGTACTAATGTGGATAATTTCTAGATGTTAATTTTTCAAATGATTGATTCACATAAAAATAAAATCGAAATATGATATTTTTTATGAGCACATAAAAAAACAACATAGATCACATCTAATGGTATTATTTTGACGTTTATGATTTAAATTTGATTTATTAACGTTTTTAAAAATGGAAGCACGGTAAAAACACAAAAAATAGAAGCATTTGAACCCTCCTCTTATAAAAGATGGTCTTTTTTTTTATCACTTATGTTATTTTTTTTGTTGTTGAAAGAAGTGGCCTTGCCACCGATTTTCATTAAAATGAAAACCAAAAGTTCATACATTGTTTGGCTGATACCACCAATATGGTATCAACATCATATCTAGAATCATAACTACTTGGGTAATCAGAGAATACCCTCCAAAACAAAGTAAAGATCAACACTAAGGACTAACATGCATGACAAACATTTAGAACAAACCAAATAGAAACAAAGTGCAATTACAACCCTAGATGTATACTAAAACACCAAAATAGTTAAAAAAATCAATTAAGCCCCTGTAAAAATCCAAATTCTCCAAATGCATCAGCTAGAGATCATCTTCACCAACCGTATGGCTCCCTCCTCCATTCATACGGATTATATCTCGTGTATCCTCCATGAAAATTGCTACAGTGGAACCTGTCAGGTCCTTCACATCACAAAGCAAAATTAATTTAAGTTTAGAAGTAAGATCTTATCTTTTGTTGTGATGCCCAAAAATAAGCAAGAGAGATAATTCTTGAACCTAAAGCTTGTATATCCAAGATTCTACCATCCCTAAATTCAATCCTATTCATGTCCAACCAAATAGACCATAAAACAGCCTCTCGTATCATTTCTACAAGATTGGCATCCTTCAATGGTATACAATAATCTAATTCCCATAACTTCTCCACAGTTGTACTGTCAAACACAAAAATATTAAAGTTGGCTATCCAAGACCAAATGGAATGTGCCACCTGATAAGAAACAAAAAGATGATCCACAGACTACACATCTCTGATCACCCTGCCAATCGCGATTACCTAAATTAACCTTGATCAAAACTCTGTTTTGCTTGAGAAGCCACAAAAAGATTTTTATTTTTACAGGAATATGAGCTTTCCAAATACAATCAAAACTGTCACATGATACCCCACCAAATTCTAACCACCTGTATAAAGAATTAACTGTAAACTGACCATGTGAAGTCCATCTCCACATTATCTGATCCAAATTATCACCTAAATGGAAATTAAAAAATTGATCGGCTAAAGAAGCCCATTCCCTAAGAGATGGACCATTTAGTTGTTTAGAAAAAGTAATATTGAACACATTATTATGAAACACCTCAGAAACCAAAATATCTTGATCATACACAATCTGAAATAATTGAGAATAAATATCTGATAAAGAAATGTCACCTAACCAACGATCCAACCAAAATTGCACTAAAGTACCTGAACCTACTTTCCAATTAGAACTAACTCTCACAATTGGCATGAGTGTGCGAACAACTTTTCATAAGGCCGACTTATTATCACTTATGTTATTATTGTTCAAACAAAATCAAATCTTTTCTATCTTTGCAAATCATTTCAAATTTTAGTTTTATTAGACCCATTTAATACTTTATCTCTATGATTGATAATTGCAAATTGATGTAGCAATTTTAGACATATAATTAAATAAAGAATTTGCTAAATTAATCATTATTTACATCTTACAATTGATATTGTAATTATAACATCAGCCATTATAATTGTTTGCACATGTTATAATGGGAGCTGATATTAACACAACAATTTTTTTTAATTAACATAACATATTCAATATATATTATACAAGAGACAGATTTTACCCTTTTTAATTGCCCACCTGAGCTCGTTGTTTCCTTTTAAAAATTATGCCCTTTTAATCTTAATAACAATTTATTGATCCTCAATTAGTAATTACTTCAAGAAAATCAATTATCTTTGGAAGGGAAAAAAGAAAGCGGCTAATTGTCCAGAATAAATTAAGGCTCTCATCGGGTTTGTACATTTTTTATTTTTTCAAAATAAAAATAGAGATAGGCGAAGATATACAATGCTATTTTAAAAATCAATTCTCTAATCATGTAAAAAATGTATGATATTATCTATGAGTACAATTTTATTTTGTGGATTGTGAGTGTAATGGTGGTTGTTGTCTTTTCAATATAACATATATGGACTTTTTGGTAGAGATATTTTTATTAATTTATATGTAGATCAAACTTAATTTTAAGTGATCGTTTATTATTTTTTTCTGTGATATTTATATTTTGTTTTTAATATTTTGTTGTATTTTAAATCAAAACTGTTCCATAAATAATCTATATTTTATTCCATTCGATCCGTTATGCATAATCTGGTGCTTATCTTCATTTACATTAATTTTGGCAGCAATGAGATTTATAAATATCAAATCTAAAAAATATATATTATTTTATTGAATTGAATATGTAAGTTAAATTATACATTTATGAATGAAAGAAGAGGAGGAATTCAATTACACTATTTTATGGTGACACATCTTAACACCATATGTTAAGATGAAAGATAACCAGTAGAACATGAAAGACAACCAGTACAAGATGAAAAACAACTAGAGAAAGCAAAAATACAACGGGAAAAAGATAAAAGACAACTAGTAATAGATTAAAGATAATTAGAAAAATATGAAAGACAATCAGTAGTAGAGAACATGAATAACAACAATAGGAAGGAAAAAAACAACTAGAAGATGATGAAAGACAACTATAAGAAAATGAAAGACAACCAGTAGAACATAAAAAACAACTAGTACAATATAAATATTAAAAACAAACAATAGAAGATGAAAAACAACGAGTACAATATGAAAGACAACTATAACAAGATGAAAAACAACCAGTAATAGATTATAGACGACTAGTATAACGTGAAAGACAACCAATAGAACAATAAAGACAACCAGAAGAAGATAAAAATCAATTTGTCGAAGATGAAAAGACAACTAGAAGAAAATGAAATTACAATTAAAAGAAGATGAAGGACAATCAGTAGGAAAAGAAAGGTAACAAGTAGAACATGAAAGACAACTAGAAGAACATGAAAGACAACCAGTACAAGATGAAAGACAACTTGAAGAAGATGAAATTCAACCAGTAGTAGATGAACGAAAACAGTAGAGCATGAAAGAATTATAATCATTCCAGTAGTTTTCCGAAAATTCATAGTAAATAAATGAAGACATATATACCATGATTACAATAAGGCAAGAAAACATAGCAATTAAATATACATAGAATTTACTTGACACCTTTTCTTTTCAAAAGTTTTGGATGACACTTCACAAATATGCGGTGAAGCTAGAATTATTAGGATTGTATTCAAAATATACAAAATGGAATTGCAATATGCTTCACATATTCAATATTTCACCCATTTCGAAATTGGCACACAATAACTAATCTTTGAAATTACGTACCACAGTTTATTTTTAATTTTTGAAAGAAGAATTGAATGGGTGCAAAAAATAAAATAATTTCTTGATTAAGATATCTTTGGAAAACATTATGTGCTGTAAACCATTAAAATAAGCAGTTTGGCTATAGAAAATGTGGTTTCTGGTCTTAGGTCTAGAGTTTTAGATCAAGTGAGATGTTTTCCCTCCCTATATATATCTGTCTCATGGGAATGGAAAAATACAGTGAAATTTATTAGAACTAAACATTTGAAAGTACCACAAATAGATGTATTTAATAGGTTTTTTCAAAGTTTGGAGAGGGATAGTTCTTAAACGTCAAATGTGTTGAAGCAAAATATAATTTCTGGCTGATTCGTTTGTCTTAGGTATGCAAAATTTTCAAATTTATTTTTCAAATTTTCTATATTTTGCATCGAATATTGTTTAGTTTATCTCACCATTAGTATATTGGGATATGATTTTCATTGAGAAAAAGGCTTATTTTTCTAAACATGGTAGAACAATTTTTTTGCATTTTTCTTTCTTTGATGCAGCCAATCTCATTCTTCAAATGGGGGATATGCTATTTGAAAATTTATTAGTTATTAGTTAACTATAATTGTTTTTCTAGCATTGGTCAATACGTATCAAGTTTCTGCACAATTTGGTTCATCTTTGAAATTTCTTGACATGTATTAGAATTTTCACTTTATATATGTCAAACTTTTACACAATTTTAATTTATAATTTAACATTGTAGGTGTGAAAAAAAATGTCCACTATCAGCAACTTTCCATCTCCCTCATCTTCCGAGCACAAGAAGGTGAGCCCTAAACCCTAAACCCTAAACCCTAAACTCGAAAATTTCTTGTTTATTATATATGGTCCGACATGTCCGTTGGTTAGTGCAAGAACAAATATAGATACTATGGTTACTGTGAGAGGTCGATGAATAATCTGCAATTGTTGTAAAATTTATTAGGATGACAATGAATAAGAATTTTAATGGTATTTATATCATTATAAAGATAGATTATTTACAAAAGATATGCTTAACAAGATTCATTGAATGGTAATTGAGCATATCTTTTTGTAAAATACCATATAACGCTTCAAATTTGTAAAAGAAAGTAAACAAAATGGTTACACGAATACTAAGATTTATTCACCTGTTGACATGTCAGCAAGAAGAGCTGATGTGGAATAACAAACTCTAGAGTTGTCAGTGACGCTTCATTAGGATTTCATCTCCAGTTCTATATCATTTTGCCTGTCTCCAGTACTGTTGCTTGACCCCCCCCCCCCCCCCTCTTATCAGTCTCAGAGTTGCGATTCGCCCCTGGGTTTGTTTCGAATGGGTGGGGCCCATCTGCAGCGACCTCTTCTTTAAATGAGTTCTGTCCGAAACGCTTGCTCATCCTACTCCTTTCTTCATCTCTTGCAATTGAACCCTTGACTACAACGGTCACCACCAAATCGAGCTTCTCCCGTTGCACATGACTGGGATTGTATCAATATCTCACTGAACTTCACTTCGAAGGACAAATTGACCACCATTTTTTATTGAACTCCAACAAGAACACAAAATTGCCTATTCTCTTTAATGGAATTCAACATGAACTCTCAAAACATTATTATTCAAAATTGATCGAGAGAACGAGAAGGGGATGAAAAGCAGGATGGGAAACGAGAGGAAAATAGAGGGAAGTAAAATTAGAGAAGCTAGATTGGTCCGTTGATCTGAGTTTCTGATGAGCGGCTCAGATTTGGAGGCATGATAGAGACATGAAAATTAGATGTATTTGAACCCTCCTCTTGTTATTAATTAACTAATAAATGCTGTAGGCCAAACAAATTTAAGCAAACATTAACATAGAAAAATCAATGGTCAAATAATCATAGTTGTTGAATTCGCAAAACTGAATGGAGCTGGGATCTCCTTGATGCATCTAATGAACTCTAATTTAAGTCTTGTTAATGTTCAACTTTAACAAAAGAGTTTTAGGTCTCTTTGGATCATTATGATATAAACTAGGTACCTTAGGTCTCTTGGTTGTGAAATATCGATCGGAAATCGCAAATCGCAAATGAGTTCTATAATTCGGACAAAAAATCCGGACTACACAACATTAAAATGTACTTAAAATTAAATTTTACATTTTTTAGAATTCTTTTACTATCTTTTTAGATAGGTAGAAAATCACTGCTTTCCAATAATTCAAAATGTTTAGATCAATTTGATGTTTTAATATTAAAAACTAACCTAAAAAATGTGAAATTTGATCTCCACAATACATTTTAATATGAAGATCATGTTGACAGTTCAATTCAATTGTTTGGAATTTGCAAATGGAGAAACTAATCCATAGTACGTACTGTAAGTACTCTTCTTCTATAACTCAGGATGGATAAGCAATTTCAAAATGGGTCAGGTCGATCAACCCATTTCCAGTAGCTATTTTTTTAGACTATTCAGATGTTTTGCTTATCCAGATCTAAAGGGCATTTCACAAAATAACTCAAAATATTGATTAAGGCTTTGAGGGGTCATCATCCTCCGTAAAAATGATTTTATCTATTTGGGTAAATAAAAAAAAAGTTTGATGACCCCTCAATTCACATGAAAATGTACATGTTTGATAAATCAAAAAAAAGTTTCAATTTTTCACATGAATTGACGAGTACATTGGCGTCACAATTTAGACGCCAATAATTCACATGTGATCAAGTCATCAGCGGATGACGATTGACCTGACCCTATGACTGGTACCAGGTTAAATAAAGGCTCCTTCCCTAGTTTGATGCTTTTATCGACTTGTGCTAAATCTAAAAAGGCTTCTGAGAACACACAATCCATGACATCTTCACTTAACAAAAACCTTGTCGGATAATAGAACCTCAAAATCTGCATGGTAGAAAAAAAAAAGTCAGTAATCAAATAAATTGAACTTTAAGTTTCATAAAGAAGGGTCAAATGTGATTTAAAAAAAAAAATTAAAGCAACTGAGACTCACCACCAAATCATCCCACGAGAAACCATTCTCGCATAAGATCTTAGCAACAAAGGAGGCACAGAATGTTGCAATTGTCTTCATATGCTTCTTAGATCCGCATTGAAATTGAATCACACCGCCATCTTGTTGTGAGCATATCTTTGATGCCTCTGTATTGGTGATAGAAACAATAGCCGAAAGAAGCTTTCCATTGATGTTGCGAAATTGATAACATGTCTCATCCAATTGTAATTTACCAGATATTTTCTCTAATTGTGTTCTCAACTTGCCCATCTTGAGTTCCTCATCTTCTTCTTCTATTTCTGGTGTGTAAACAACAGGCTTTACTTCTACACTTGCCCTGCAACAAAAGCAAACTCATTTGGTTACAAATTACAGCTTCCAATAAAACCGAGGTGCAACCAAACATGTGTGGTATGTACTTCTCTTTTCTTTTGGCATACCTTGATGTACGTCAAATCATAAAACTATGTTGCTTTCATAGTTTCAAGAAGTTCAGGAGGAGCTTAAAGGAAACAATGTTATTGATTAATTATATTTTGAGCACAAGTGGTAATGTTATATTTCTTTTGATGATATTTCTGGCAATGCTTGGAAAATTAATTGAAATGAATTCAGGATTGAACTGTAGTTGTGGCATTTGAAGCTCTTTTGACCTAGGTACCAGGATGTGGTACCAATTATCAAGTAGGATAATGTAGAGTTCTTAGTATTTTTCCACAGGTACCAGGGTGTAGTACCTTTATGGACTTTTAGTTTCGCTGAAATTGGTGGTTTCGACCACATTCAAAAAATAAAATTCAAGAAGTTGCATTAGGTTATTTAAAGAGAGAGAGAGAGAGAGAGAGAGAGAACTATAGAAACTCCAAAACAAAGAATTAAGAATGATTTAAGATATTAGAAGCATTATTACCCTTTGGGGAGATCAGAAGCAATGACATAAAGAAAATTGGGCCCATCAGAGGAGTCGAAAGAGCTCCTGAGTTGCTCCTGAACTTGGGTTTTTTCACTAGATGTCAAACGGGCAGAGCAGTAAATGACAAAAAGGAAAGTGGAGGTCAAAACGGAGGCATTAAAAGAGGCAGCTACGGCATTGCTGTTTTGTAAGGCCTGTTCAAGTTCAGCCATGGGACCTCCCGCACAGAGGTCCATAGTTGCTGGGTCAAGACCGAGTTGACCCGCCATATAAAGGACCCCATTATACTGTGTAGCCTGAAAAGGAAGGAAACACCTCCAGTTTTAGTAATGACATCAAAAAGTGCTATCAAGACACAAGTGCAAGTCAAAATAAGACGTGCAACACTATTTAGCATGACTTGGCTATATCAGAATTTTTCTTGATCATTATTTTTAGGTGGAGGGATATTGGAGAGTTTACCAGCTAAACTGAATCACTAAGACCCAGTTAAATAAAAGAAATATGCCTATACTTATGTAAGTTTTAGTATAGAATAGCAGATCTGCGTAAATTGGTAATTCGCAAATGAATTGAAGCGAATAACATGCTATTATACCAAATCAACCTATTTTGCCTTAACTAATCTCCTTATCAAAGCTTAAGTTGTGCTAATATGCCTCAATTAAGGAAGTTAATACAAAATAAGACAATTAATTAGCCACCAAAGCTGAGGCTACTCACAAAAGTTAATTTAAAAGAAAAAATAATGTCACTCACTTGACTGTAAGGCCCGATACAACTAGGAGCCCAGCAGGAAATACTCTGCACATGAAGCACCTTCTTCCTTTCGGGTTCTCTGGCCACCAAGACCTCCACATATGCCCCACCTGACCCACACTCTACCAGGGGCAGCTCTATTGTGCTTCTTGAAGGAACCCCAAAATGGCATTTTGTGCCAGTAATGTACTTAACGTACACCTCATTCGCATGTGCAAATTTTTTCATGTCTGAGATGTATAGGTGAATGTAGAGTACATTGACCCAGCCAAAGCCTTCAGCACCAAGTCGCAACTCAATTTCTCTAAGGACTGCAGCTAGATCTTTCTCTAGACCTAAGAGTGTGACAGAAAGAGCAGGTATGACTTAAAGATGTACCAGTTTTATACCGGATTGAATACCAATGGATGATAATTTTGTTTCTTTTTGCTTAATTGATACCTAATAGAGGTTAAACGTAGATTAAACAAGTTACTATACAACACTCATAACACAACACTGGTTCAGGTACTGACACGAGAGGGAGAAGAAAATAGAAAATTTTATTTGTGTACCATTTGATGTTTTAGAAGAATTCCGAATCCAACACCCAATAGAGAATAAGTTCCTGCCAGTAGAAGAGATGCGGAAATCTACTCCTTTATTAGTTTCATCAGAATCAAATTCTGAATCCAACATATGTAAACCTGCCACCTGGGTAGAAGTAGGGTTTCCCTCCACTTCATAAACAGCAGGGGTGTGACCCGATGAAGCATTCTTTTGTTCGAGATGGAAAGCCAAGGGGTGGAGAACACCAACTGATGCAATAGTAGAATTTGGGTTGTCGAGTATCCCTTTATACTTATCTATAACAATTCTTGCATTCTGTAGAAAAAAAAAAGAGAAAAAAAAATATGAACACATTGAAATGATCCTGATGTAACAATAACATGACGAAGCGCCAGAGAACTTACATGAAACAAAGGACAATCAAGAGTTAATGTTTCATATTCTCCTCCTTCACCGCACACATGTATTCCATATTTTCTAAACAAAAAAGGTTGCCAGAAAACACTAATTAGCCAGGATAAAGTCAGAGATCGGCAAGTTCAACAACTCCCAGGATAAGTATTACTTATGAAATCATCACAAGCTGTTCTTGTATGTAGCAAAGAAACCTTCATTCAAAATATAAAAAAAAGGAACATCATAGTCCCCCATATTATGTTGCTGGTGTACTTTAAACACATTATTTTCATGTTAAACTGACCTTTCTTACAGTTGATTGCACGAATTAGTTGGACGAGAGAGAGGGAAGGGTGAATCAACAAACTTACTCATTCAATTTTAGGAGATGTGATTTGAGATCTTTTAATTCCCTTCCCAAATGCTCAGAAGGGCTCAATCCAATAGCTGCAACCTACTCAACCCAAATAAAACTGTAGTTAAAATTTTATTTTTCCTCTTCAAAGATCTCAGTTCATAGATTTTAGGTGGATTTATAAAAAAAATCATTCTTCAATTTCATCCCCATCATTACAAATTAAATTACACATGAAACACGCCTAGATACTTCTAAAACCAAGATGACCCCGGGCTAAACCCATAATACCGAATAAGTACTGATTGGTCCCAACCAACTTATAACACTGGCAGGCCTAACAATAACAAAAAAAAATAGTTTTGAAATTCCAAAAATAGAGATCACATACATTTTATCTATGGAACTGCACAGACTAACATCCAAGATAATTAAGAATAAATATAAAGATAGTTTCTATACCTTCACAGTTACAGCAACTATACCCCTTCTTATCTGAAATTTATCAACAATGGAGTAATTATATTGCAGTTCTTTAAATCAAAACATAAAAACATCCAGGAATAAAGATGGATTTTCATGGGTAACCATACATTACCTCAAATGCTCAGGAATACCTGTGCAAAATAAGAATATTTCATTTATTGCTATAAAATGTTTAAACAAATATACCCCCTTTCCATCTCCAAAAATATCTTCAAAGTACCCCGTGTTTGTCCCAATTAATCTATAAAGAAAGTAAGAAGGGTAGTCTAAATTTTGCAGTATGTCTGCAATGTTCTTTGTGGATATGCACAATTTCCCTCTTTAGAGGCAGCCATATGTGATGTGTTGACATTTTTCAGGGTTACATGTGAAATTATCTCCATAAATGAAAAAAACATACAGCAGAGCATCTAGGTTTATGCCTGCTTTTTGCAGGTGTCCGAGTACATCTCATATGATTTGCAGTAGAACATGTAATATTCTAATGCTTATGGTGGTACACAGGAAATGTGCTCAGTAAAAGGGGAAAAAAAGGAAAAATAAAGAAAGTAAAAGAGATACCATTTCTTCAAAGAGAGTGATTTGGTCTTGTTTCCAGAGAAAAGCGAGAGAAACAAGGCCTAACCTGGAGCAAACACTCTCTACTCTCATCCTCTGGTAATCAGAAGCAATCGCACCTGACGAAACCGCATTAATAGAAGGTATCTGCCTCTTGACTTCATGCAAGAGAGCATACATGTCTTCTACTTCATCTCCTGGAGTCATTCTATAATTCACACTATGTTCTCTGTACAAAAATAGCAAGAACAATATATCATTTTTATATAATTAACATTTTTTTTATACCCATGCCTTGATAACACATCAAAATATCATGTATACACATGCAAAATAAGAAACACCTCCTATATACATGTAAAACTTAACATATGTCACCTATACCCTTCCTCTCCTAATTTTCAAAAGAGTGCTTACAGGATTTCTGATGCTATTGTCTGCTATTTTAATATTATAAATTGTAAGGGTGCATATTATATATTTTCCACTTTCTATAGATGTACTTATACATGACAGATACAACCTCCTTGTTTGTGGGGACGATTGACGCAAGCTTTTTCAGCCTAAGAGTACAGAGCAAAACTCCAATTTAGGGCTTGTCTTTACTTCTCTGGCCTACCTACTCATATCACCATAAGAAAGGAGTGCAGTTTCAATTCTCGGTACTATATCATCATATCAATACTATTTCATTCTTCCTTATACTTAATTGGAGAACTACGCATTAATTTTCATCCGGAAGAGGGTCAAAGGCAAAAAAAAGACACAAAACAGATACCGTTGCCTATACAAACTACCTGTAACACAAAAGTAACCAAAAGTATTTCAAAGCAGGTGCGGACAAAAATGTTTCTCAATTTTGAATTTTTCTAACTGAGAAATTAGAGAGCAGAGACCTTGTGGAGCCATGAATCCTTCTACGAAAGAGAGGTAAACCCATGCACTCTGCATAGCTTACTATTATCTGGTGTCCTGCCTGGTTTATTAAAAAGGTACCAAAAAATTAGCCTCAGTTTTAGTCAACCAACACTCAATGATATAGATGATTGGAATTTACAAAACTATATATAATAAAAAAGGCAATGGCTGTCCTATAATACATGACCCTTTTTTTGCTATTCGTTCATCTTTATATACATGTGTACTGTTTGGATGTCACTTTTTACAAATGCGAGCTTTTCCTTAAAATAAATGCTGGAACATTTTTTTCCTCGAAGTAAAAGCTCCTCTTAGCCAATAGCCAATGTGCAGATATATCACATTTCAGGGAAGAAAATGAACCTAAACTAATATATCAACCTCTCTAAGGTCTAGATTTATGGTGGTTTATCAATTCGTTCACTCCCACATAGGAACTGGAAAAGAATAAGGGGTCACGGCCTAGATTTACCTAAGGGAAATAAAAGAAATTAACTCACAGTCTGATACATGTAGCTATCCAATTCATCCACTGAATCATCAAGTGGTATCAAATTAGCAAGGGCAACGATCTGTCGAAGGATCCGCACAAAAATCGATCAAAATAAGCATAAATTGTACTAAAAGAGCAGGAAATTGAAGAGAGGGATGGATTAAAAGATACCTCGTGGCCATAATCGATGCAACGCATCATGGCAAAGCAGCTATCTTTGCCACCGCTAACCAGTGCCACCACCTTCATCTTCCTTGGGCGATTGGGTTTTGAGGTTTTTGGAATATCAGAGCTAGGGTTTTGAGCGAACCCGAGTTGCTATTTCTTGCCTGTGGAGCAGCGTGCTTTGATGCTTCTCTTTTATTTTATTTTCCCTCCTCTTACCTCTGTTTTTTTTACTGTAAGGGAAACTTCATTAGAGTGTGCTCCACAAATTTATTAAGAGGGGAAGGGGAGGGGAGGGGAGGGGGAGGGGAGGAAGGGAAGAGGGAGGAGAGGAAGAGAAGAATTTAAATGGAGTTTCTTGCTCCACAATTTTACAAGAAGGAAGGGAAGGGAAGATTGTAGAGTAACTTGACATTTAATTTATATATTTTCAGCAATATGACTATTTTGCTCTTATATTTTCAGCCCTCATCTGTCTAAAATCAGATTTATGCTTTGATGATTATAAATACTGATATTTTGTTTCAGTAAATTAATTTCGTAATTACAGGGACAAATAGTAAAATGTAGAATTTATGCTTTATTGATTATTTTCTTATAAACTCAATGTATATCTTACAATTAATATATAACATACATAGCTAAAGAGCCTTTGAAGTAGGTACATAAAAAAAAAACTAGCTATGGTACAGTAGGTTTGGTCTTACCAATCAATAAGTATTGGGAATAGCAAAACCACAATGGGCAACAACATTAAAGAAAAATACATATCCATGTTTCAGTACAAGCTGAGAACTGAGACCAAAAGCTAGACTATACAAAAACAATTATTAGATTAATTTAAGATATGGTCATTAGATCTTGAGCAGTGGTGAAGCTAGGAATTTCGTTAGGGGTAGGCAAACATATATAGTTGCAAAAAAAAAAATTAACATGATATAAAATTACATCATCAATTAAAATAAACAAGAAGTCAAGATAATACAAATGAACATCAGAGGTTTAAAGGAAAAATTAGGGTTTAAAAATTTAAAGGAAAAATTAGAGTTTAAAAATTTCAACAATTCAAGATATTCAAGCAATTTAAACAATTCAAACAATTCAGAACCTATCAAAATTCTCTTACATCATAATTAATTGAGTTTATAAATTCAAGCTGCCAAGTATGGACTTGTGATTTTCACGTAGAGAACAGAAAAGCCATAACTAATTGTCTGTAACTTTTTGAGAACAGAAAAGCTGATTTACTAATTCATGTGCAAAGCAAACCATTACATTAACTTCAATTAATACATCTGTCACGAGCCCAGTTGCAATTGGGGGAGAAAGAGGAGAAAAACCAAGGCAGGGACGTAATTGAAAAAGTAGAAGAGGAGAAGGTCAGGAAGGGCATAGCTCTGGGCAGCGAAATAAATGAAAAGGATAAAATGACAAGTGGGGTCGTTAATCAAAAGGGACAATTAGCCGTTGGGAATTATCAAGCAATGAAGAGTGGACCCTAGCTGTCAGTACTGGAGAAGACAGTAAGTGTTAGGAATGGAGAAGATAGGAGAGGAGAAGTTAGAAGTTTGTTCTAATTGTCAGCACAGTTATACGGTGGTCTGGATGAGGTGTCAGCGCGTGATCCATTGGAGAGATCGTGTGAATAAAATTACAATCTGTTTTTCAGAATAGCATCGCCTATATAAAGGCTGTTTGTTTACTTTCTAAAATTAGGAAATTTGTTATCAATTGTGTGAACTTATTTCCCTTCTGGTGCTTGCCGCCATTGTTGCTCTTTTGAGCTTAATTTTCCCATTAATCCAAAATTGTTTGTTTTTATCACAAATTGAGTCTTATTTACTACAATTGAGTTCAAGCTTGTTACAAGTGGTATCAGAGCCAGATCTGAATCGCAGCTGGGGTAGTCAGAATCTGTGCGACTTGAATGGCAACAAAAACGCGAAATGCAGTGATAGAGGAAGAGTTGGCAATAATCAGTGATAAAGTTGCTAATTCCGAAGTGGCTCAGATGGAGATGAGTAGTCGAATGGAGAGGATGGAAGGGCAGATGACTGAGAGTCGTCAAACCATGGATCAGATGATAAGAATGATGCAATCGCTGATGGATGCCCAGAAAACTGATCGAGGCAGCAGCAGCAACTCGGGTCCGAGGGGGCCCAATGAGAGACCACCAGGTCCAGCAGGGGTCAACATGGAAGAGGTTTATGTCGGTCCTCAGATCGGCAGAGAACTCCGGCATGGTGAAAACGGTCAGGCGCAACAAAGGGTAAATCTACCTCGTTTTGATTTTCCCTCATTTAATGGAGATGATCCAGTAGAATGGGTAGAAGAGGTAGAGTATTATTTTGAGATGTACCAAACACCAGAGATGTACAAATCTAGGATGGCATCAATGCATTTCAGTGGAGATGCTAAAGAATGGTACAGGAGTTATAAAATTGCTAAGCCTCAGCCCCCTTGGCCCATTTTAGCTGATGAGGTGCTTTCTTTCTTTGCTAATGTCAAAGGGAAACCAATTGACGAGTTTAAAAGAATCCACCAGATGGGAAAGGTAGAAGATTACATTAAGAGTTTTCTAAGGGCACAGTCGAGGTTGTACTGTAAAACTCAAATTGATCATGAAGAGTTCTATTTGGGGTGTTTCATGAGCGGGTTAAAGGAAGAAATCAAAAACACTATCGATTTATTCAACCCAGCCACCTTAAAAGAAGCCTTTGATTATGCCAAGAAGATTGAGATTACCTTGGAAGGGGCAGCCAAAAAGAATAGTAATTCTTTAAAGTACCAAGTGAATCCCACTACTCGTTTGATCAAACCCAGTGAGACTAGTGGTAAAAGGTGGAATGAAATGGTACCATATTCTGGTAAGAATCCAGTTATTACCCCTCCAACCATGTCGATTGAACAAAAGAAGGCTCTTGGGTTGTGTTTTAAGTGTAATGAGAAATATCACATGGGACATAAGTGTGCTGGCAAAGGGTTACATGTTCTCAATGCAGAAAACAGTGAGACTGATTCAGAAGAAGAGGTGCAAGGAGGGCCAGTAGTAGAGGAGTTAGAGGTGGTGAATCCTGAAAATAGTGAGGAAGAGCAAGGTATAATCACTATGTGTGCACCCAACAACACTCTGTGTACACTCAACAATATCTCAAACCATAACACTATTAGGTTCAAGGGAAGAGTGGGGCAAATTCCTATTTGTGCATTGATAGATAGTGGTAGTACCCATTCTTTTATTCACCCCCTCATTGTGCATAATCTGAACCTACCTACAGCCACCACCACACCTCTGACAGTAAGAATTGCCGATGGTTCTAAGATGTTTTCTGAGACTATATGTAAGAAGTTGAGGTTCCAGTTGCAAGATGTTCCTTTTGAAGCTGATTTAAGGGTGATGGAGATACCTGGACAAGACCTAGTCCTGGGTATTGACTGGCTATCACTCTTTGGTAGAATGGAGGTGGATTGGAAGAAGGGGGAAATGATTATCAAGTATAAAGATAAAATTTTGGAATTGGCTAATGAAGAAGTACAAGCTAAGGTGCAAATCTGTGAGGGAGCTCTTAACCTGAAGCAAGAGAAAAAAAGGGGCAATCAGGTAATTTTTGCACATTTGTTTAGTGTGGCAGGGAATGCCCTTGTAGAGACCAGTCAAGCAACAAAGGAGTCAGTAGTAACACCACAAGCCGAGGTCAATAAAATTTTGAAACCAGTATTGAAGGAGTTTGAAGGGCTATTTGCTGAGCCAACTGAACTTCCCCCACCGAGACCAATTGACCACCAAATCATTCTAAAACCTGACTCAAAACCCATCAGCTGCAGACCATACAGATTTTCCCATTTTCAGAAGTTAGAAATTGAAAAGATTATTTCTGAACTCCTCAAAAACTCCTTTATTCAACCTAGCACTAGTCCCTATTCCTCACCCATAATTTTGGTTAAGAAGAAGGATGAAACTTGGCGCCTTTGTGTTGACTACAGAAAGTTGAATGAAGAGACCATTAAGAACAAGTACCCTATCCCAATTATAGAGGATCTGTTTGATGAGTTAAAGGGTGCTAAGATTTTCTCCAAGCTAGACTTGAGGTCTGGTTATCATCAGATTAGGATGAAAGAATCTGATGTGCAGAAAACAGCTTTCTCTACCCATGAAGGGTTGTATGAATTTTTGGTTATGCCCTTTGGCCTTACAAATGCTCCAGCCACATTCCAAGCACTCATGAACTCCATTTTTAAACCCTATTTAAGAGACTTTGTACTAGTATTTTTTGATGATATACTGGTATATAGTAGTAGCATGGAGGAGCATGTGAACCACCTTAGAAAGGCTTTGCAAGTGTTGAGAAGCAACCAATTGTTTGTGAAATATAAGAAGTGTGAATTTGGGTTGGAACAAATTGAGTATTTGGGGCATGTGATTTCTGGTGGTGGGGTCTCAACTGATCCAAAGAAGGTAGAAGCAATGACAAATTGGCCAACACCTAAAACTGTTAAGGAGCTAAGAGGATTTTTGGGTTTGACAGGGTATTACAGGAGGTTTGTGAAAGGCTATGGAGTTATAGCTAGGCCCCTTACTGAACTTTTAAAGAAGGACGCATTTAAGTGGTCTTCTGAGGCACAAGCTGCATTTGATGAAATGAAAAAAGCTATGTCAACCTCACCAGTACTAGCATTGCCAGATTTTTCTCAACCGTTTATTGTTGAAACTGATGCTTGCCAAATGGGAATTGGGGCTGTGTTAATGCAAGGGAGGAAACCCATAGCTTATTTTAGCAAGAAGTTGGGGCCTAAAAATCAGCATCTCTCTACCTATGAAAAGGAGTTGTTAGCATTATATTCAGCTGTGTCTAAGTGGAGACACTATTTGCTTGGGGGTTCTTTTGTTATTAAAACTGATCAGTCAAGTTTGAAGTTCCTTTTAGAACAAAGATTGAATACTCCCATGCAGCACAAAGGGCTGAGTAAGCTGTTGGGATTGAATTACACAGTTGAATACAAAAAAGGAGTAGAAAATAAGGCAGCTGATGCTTTATCAAGAAGAGAGGGGCAAAATGGAGAGGAATTGCTAAAAGAAGCAAATGTGATGGTAGTAAGTGAACTAGTGCCACAGTGGATGCATGAGGTACACAATAGTTACCTAAATGATGACTGGATTACATCTCTCAAGAAGAAATTAGAGAGTGAAAAAGGAGATAGTAACAAGCATCACTTATCTCAGCACCAACAAGTGTTGAGGTATAAAGGTAGAATCTGTGTGGGAGGAAGTGGCAATTGGAGAACTCAAATTCTAGAAGAGATGCACAACTCGGCCATGGGGGGCCATTCGGGCATCACTGCCACTTATCAAAGGCTGAAGAAATTTTTCTATTGGCCAAAATTGAAGGAGGAAGTGCACAACTTTGTGCAGAGTTGCAACACTTGTCAAATGACAAAATCTGAGCACGTGCAGTACCCAGGACTACTACAGCCACTACCTATACCTGAGGAAGCCTTTTCCAGTATTGGAATGGACTTCATCACAGGTTTACCTAAGTCAGAGGGCAAGGAGGTCATAATGGTGGTAATAGACAGACTAACAAAATTTGCTCATTTTATCTCTCTCTCTCATCCTTACAGGGCTATGGATGTTGCACAAGCATTTCTAGATCATGTATACAAGTTGCACGGGCTCCCTAGTACACTGATCTCTGACAGGGATCCAGTCTTTACAAGCAAATTTTGGAGAGAACTATTTGATAAGTTGGGAGTGAAACTGAACATGAGCACTTCTTACCACCCTCAAAGTGATGGGCAAACAGAGAGATTGAATCAGAGTTTAGAAGCATACCTGAGAGGCATGACTCACAACAATCCTAAGAAGTGGGTGAAGTACCTTTCTCTTGCTGAGTGGTGGTACAACACCAATTTTCACAGTGCAATTCAGATGACACCCTTCCAAGCTCTTTACGGCTTTGCCCCTCCTCAGTTGGGCATAGGAAGTGCACTAAAGAGTCCTGTAGAAGCAGTAAATGAAATGTTAAGAGATAGACAAGCTGTGTTAGCACAACTGAAGTCCAATCTGGTTAAAGCACAGGAGCGCATGAAGAGGTATGCTGATTTAAATAGATCTGAGAGGAAATTTAACAAGGGAGAATGGGTATACCTCAAATTACAACCATACCGACAAGTGTCAGTAGCTGGGGTGAGAAATCAGAAGTTGGGACCCAAATACTATGGACCTTTTGAAGTGCTACAAAGGGTTGGTACAGTGGCATACCGGCTCAATCTACCCCCTTCATCCTCCATTCACCCGGTATTCCATGTATCACAGCTCAAGGCTAGAGTGGGAAATGGAAACATAGTCTCTCCAAGTCTACCAGTGATGGGTCCAGGTGAAGAAGTGTTGATTGAACCTCAAGCTATTCTGGCCAGGCGCATGGTAAAGCGCCGCAACTCAGCAGAGGCTCAGGTTCTGATACATTGGAAGAATCAACAAATTGAAGATGCGACATGGGAGAGTTACGAGACAGTGGCAAGAAAGTATCCTCAATTTATCCTCGAGGTCGAGGAAGCTTTCAAGGAGGAGGCATTGTCACGAGCCCAGTTGCAATTGGGGGAGAAAGAGGAGAAAAACCAAGGCAGGGACGTAATTGAAAAAGTAGAAGAGGAGAAGGTCAGGAAGGGCATAGCTCTGGGCAGCGAAATAAATGAAAAGGATAAAATGACAAGTGGGGTCGTTAATCAAAAGGGACAATTAGCCGTTGGGAATTATCAAGCAATGAAGAGTGGACCCTAGCTGTCAGTACTGGAGAAGACAGTAAGTGTTAGGAATGGAGAAGATAGGAGAGGAGAAGTTAGAAGTTTGTTCTAATTGTCAGCACAGTTATACGGTGGTCTGGATGAGGTGTCAGCGCGTGATCCATTGGAGAGATCGTGTGAATAAAATTACAATCTGTTTTTCAGAATAGCATCGCCTATATAAAGGCTGTTTGTTTACTTTCTAAAATTAGGAAATTTGTTATCAATTGTGTGAACTTATTTCCCTTCTGGTGCTTGCCGCCATTGTTGCTCTTTTGAGCTTAATTTTCCCATTAATCCAAAATTGTTTGTTTTTATCACAAATTGAGTCTTATTTACTACAATTGAGTTCAAGCTTGTTACAACATCCCTGTTTCACCAGATCAGAGAGCACATCCCTTTTTTCGCTAGTCTTAAATTACAGTTCAAAGTTCAAACCTATTCAATCTAGTACTTGTAATTTACTAATTTACCACACAAAGACAATAGTAGAAGGGGATTTACCGAACAACAGTAGAGGCGGCTAGGGCTAGCGTAGCGGCCTAGCGGGCACAGGCGGGCTGGCACAGGCGGAGGTGGGAACAGGCGGCGCACAGACGGCGCGGCGATCCTTCTTCTTCGCGCAGGCGCAGGCGGCAGGCGGAGGCGACGGTCTTTCTTTTGCGCTGCTAGAGGACGGTCTTTTTTTCCTTTCTCTTGCGCTGCTATGGGTTTTAGGTTCTTGCGCTTCTCATCTTTTTTTTTTTTTTTTTCCTTTCTCTTGATCTGGGCTCTGTTATGGGCTTTAGGTTCTGGGCTCAGGGGTAGGCAAGCCCAACAATCTGGGGTAGGCAAATTGGTCCAAAGGCCCGGTCCAAAAAAAATTCCAGGGGTAGGCTACCCCTGGTGTACACCAGCTTCGCCCCTGATCTTGAGTAATGTGAATAGCTTATGAATAGCAATAAGCTATGTTGCATGGATACGGGTACGGGTATCGTATCGGATACGATACGAATACGGTGATACGGTAATTTTCAAAAATTCAGGACATAATACGCCAATTAAATATATTATTTTTTATTATTTTATTTATGTTATTTATAAATATCAAAATTATTAGATGGGGACTATACAATAATTCAATTATACATTAACTATCATTGCTATTATATTCTAACAACAAATAGGAGTTGGTGCAGTGGTAAAGTGTATGTTGTTAACCCAAAGGAAATGGGCTCGAATCCTGCGGGGAGCACTAAAAATTTGATTTTTGGCGTTGGTTCACCGCGTTGGTTTGGTGCGGTCCACGGGTCCAGGCTTATCACAGGCGCATCCAAGTGAGTCAAAGCGTATCGATGACCGTATCGTCCGAGTAAAGATACGCTAGCTAGCGTATCGGATACGTGTCGGTGCCGTATCGGGCACATATCGGTATCCGATACGTGTTCGATACGGGTACGGAGCCTATATTGGAGTATCCGAGTAACATAGACAATAAGTAATGAGAATAGCAAAACTACAATGGACAACAACATTAAAAAAAGAAATATCGGTGTTTCAGTACAAGCTGAGAACAGAGACCCAAAGCTAGACTATACAAAAATAGTTATTAGATTAATTCAATTTTTGGGTTTTGGATCGGAACCATCCGAATCGAATTTGTCGCTCGAGATTGTCTCGGAGTTCAAACCTGTCTCTCGAAATACGTGCGCTCCACTTTAATTGAATGGTCACGGATTCGAATCGGACAGTTCCGATCCAAAATCCAATTTTTGAGTTAGTTCACTAGATCTGAATTCAGCCGCGCATTCCACTTCTCCAAATTTCTAGCTTTGATTCCTCGCTTTATCCACAACAGCAAAAAAAAAAAGTCCCTAACACAGACATACCAACTGGACAATTCTGCTTCAAGTCCCTGTCTGTCACTGAATAGTCTGGGATCCGTATCCTCTGCATTAACTCAAAAGAGAATCTTTTGAGTTAATGAATTTCAACCGTTTGATTTGAAACGGAGCCAATCCGGCTCGTGCCTATAACATGGGGCCCTTTAATATTAGTGCAGATCTAGTTTGCACAAATCTTAAAACAGATTGGACGGTCGAGATTTATTAACTGAAAAGATTCCCTTTTGAGTTAATGCAGAGGATACGAATTCCACTGAATAGTGGGTCTAATCCATCCCGCGGTCTACGCGCTAATTTATTATTACTATCTGACTTCAAATATTAAAGAATGAGAAGATAAAATGAAAATACAAAAAAAAAAAAAACAAAAGGACGATCCAAATCCAATCATCCAATCCAACCACCTCTTTGTTTTCCACCAGATCTCAACCTTCCAATCCATTTTCCCTCCATGAAAACAGCGTCAGCAGACCAATGGGACCCTCACTTCGCTTTCACTATCCTGAGAGTGAGAGGCGATAAGCTCAAATGCACAAGTTGTCAATGGAAGTTGAGAAAATTATTTAAAGAAGCAACTCCATTTGGATTAGATTCGTTGGATGGAGATCAAACCGATAATACGATTTCGTTTGGCCGCTATTTACGCAGCGATAGCCAGATTTAGATGACATAACTTTGGTTGCTTCAAGTATCACACAAATGTCAGAATCAATATTCTCTTCTCGCTTTTTCTTTACTGTAAATACTACTTATTAGCACGCTTGTGCAACCAATTGGGTGTTTTTTTTATTTGAGGGTTTATATAGTGTTGCATTGCGACTTACAGTTTTTCGGGCCTGCATTGTGTTAGTGGAGAGAGATGGAACTCAAATGGGTATTGTTCGGTTCTTTGTTTTATACCTTGATTGTACTCTTAAATTATGGAGCTTTTGCTTTTGGATTAACAAAAGCACAATCAGCCACTTTGAATGTAGATGTGTCATCTCAATCGGCTCGGGTCATGCCTGATAATTTATTTGGCATCTTTTTTGAGGTAAAAATTTGAAATGAAGTTGGATCCTTCTAGATTTTCATCTCCATGTGCTCTTATAGTTATGAATAGAGATTACATTTTTAGTATTATACCATAGTACCATAATAAGGCTGTGCTGATGATGCTCTAAGGTGTGTCCAGTTTCGCAATTATTACTAAAATTGGTTTATTTATCATGTTCAACCCTGAAAAATTAGAAACAAAGAAAATATGTTCTTGCTACCCACCCTCCTATTTAATTTCAAATAGGTTTCAAAGTACCCATACACGTCACATGAGTATATTCTCATCTGTCTGATCTCATTGTGATTCGATCTGGTCACAATTAAGGAGATCGGATAGGTGACGGCTGCGGAATATAAGGTGCTGTGCTGCGGGGGATAATGATTCACTCCACTAATAGTCCTGCATAGTGACAAAGAAAAGAGGGGCAATTCAGGTACTTTACAAAATTAGGTAAGGAGGGATAATGTGGTTGTTTTACTATTGTCCGAAGAGTTATGCAAATTAATCACTTACAGAATGAGTCACGCGTAGGGTCCTCATATAAGTATGCCTTTACTGGAAACAAAATAAAATTCTGTTTTATATATTCTAATGAAATTGTAGGAGATTAATCATGCGGGAGCTGGTGGCTTGTGGGCCGAGCTCGTCAGAAATAGAGGTATTGTATTTTTTAATTTTTTTAGTATTAAAATAAAAACAAGAACCAATTTTGCAAATAACTAATAACTAATGGATTCGATTTCTTTTCTTTCAGTAATTCTTTTCTATGTCTAGGGTCAATCGATAACAAAACACTTATAGAAAACTACAAGGAAATTCAATCTTTTTTTTTTCAGGTTTTGAAGCAGGTGGTAAAAATACTCCATCAATTTTTGATCCATGGGTTCAAATTGGGAATGACTCGAACATAATTCTGTCGACCGACCGAACTTCACCTTTTGAAATGAACGAGGTTGCACTAAAAATGGAAGTGCTTTGCGATAATAATGATAATTCAAATCCATGTCCATCTCAAGGTGTCGGTGTTTATAATCCTGGCTTCTGGGGCATGGTATGTTATTTTATCAGTATCCTTGCAAAACATCAAAATGTCAAGTATATCATGCAAAAGGAGGGATATAATGCTACCTTTCAAAAATCAGTAGATGAAAAGTATCCAATGAACCGATCTGTCTCCCATGTTTTTCAAAGATACCCTGATGTACCATTTCTTCACTCTTTATCTGTATTGCAGATGAGGAAGAAAAAAAAAGGGTAATTTGAGCATGTCCTAAGAACTTGTAGAGTGGGGATACATGTGTAATATTTGCGTGTTTTAAAGGGGCATATGAGATATTTCTCTAAACTATTAGGGTTAGACATGAAAATTTTCCTTTCCATTAATTTTTGATAACTGACTGTTGTTTGTTTTACTATCTTGATGTTTCAGAATATTGAGGATGGACAGGTGTACAACGTTGCATTGTATATAATGTCAGTAGACTCAGTAGATTTATCAGTTTCTCTGACAAGTTCTGATGGTTCACAAAATCTAGCTCAGCATACCATAGCGTAAGCATCGCTTATTACTGTAATATGAAAGGGAAAAATAACAGAAATTATATAACCTTTCGATTGTTTAATTTCATTATTGTTTTATGTAGAGCTGATGAGCAGGAATTCTCAACCTGGACCAAGGTGGAATTTGAGTTAAAAGCCACAGGTACAAATTCCAACTCCCGACTTCAGATCACGACCAGTAAGGGTGGAACTATCTGGCTCGATCAAGTATCAGTCATGCCATCAGATACCTTTATGGTAAGCTGTTATGACAACAAGTAAAAGAACTGCAGTAATGTTATGGAGCAATTTTATGTGCATCCTATCAATTGCCAATATAATGCACTCTTTAAAGCAAGAATTTACCTTGCATACCCTTATTATTATACATTATACTCTAGAAATGTTATAAAGAGTGCCAAAATACCTTTTTTTTTTCCTCAGTGCTGTCAAAACAGAAAAACAATGAATGGGAGGGATATATGTAAAATTTTCATTCTTATAGGGTCTATAAGAAATTCCTCGTTTCACAATGGTGTGCATTATATTTGATGTTCTGTAAGGGACACTTTATTTTTCCTAAACTATTTGGTTGTCATATTTTAGGGACATGGTTTTAGGAAAGATCTGGCTTCCATGCTCGCTGATCTAAAACCTCGATTTCTCAGATTTCCAGGTAAAATTTGATTTCTTTTTTCTTATATCTTATACTCTGATTAAAAAAAGAAATGAGAAAAATAATAATTGTGCTTACATTTTGTTCTAGGTGGATCATATTCACAAGGGGGAAGGCTAATGAATGCATTTAGGTGGAAAAGTACTGTGGCCCCGTGGGAACAGCGACCTGGTCATTTCAACGATGTATGGAACTATTGGACTGACGATGGCCTTGGATTTTTTGAATTCCTTCAAGTCTGTATTTCCCAGTTTCTCTAACTTGATTTGTTTATTTAAAAATATCCTCAGTTATTTCATTTAAAGTGGTATCCATTATTAATTACTTATAAATGCTAAAGTAGATGTTTTTTTTTACTTTCTTTCCTGCAGCTGGCGGAGGATCTTGGTGCTTTACCTGTGTGGGTAATCCATAATGGTAGATATATTTTTATCTCAATAAAATAATAGGTATTTGGGATTACTCAAATCACTGTTGTTAATTGCAATAATTGTATTCTTTCTGGCAGGAATTAGCCTGAATGATCAAATTAATCCTTCTAGTCTACCGTCTTTTGTTGAGGCATGCCATTGCACCCTTGTTTACTAATGTTCTTACCCTTATTTTGTGCATTTTATTTTTTTAATAACACTGTTATAAAATAACAGGATATTCTTGATGGTATTGAGTTTGCAAGGGGAGATTCTGACTCCACCTGGGGTTCAGTCCGGGCTGAGATGGGTCATCCCGATCAGTTTGAGCTAACGTTCATTTCCATAGGAAATCAAGCATGCGGGAACAGCAACTACAAAGGTGTATATGTCCATAAGACTTGTCAATATTTTTTTAGCGTTGCATGTAAGAGTCCAAAGGCTAACTGGATACTTTATTTATTAACAGCCAATTACCTAAAGTTCTACACTGCTATAAAAGCAGCATATCCTGATATTAAAGTGATTACAAATTGTGACGGATCAAATGGGCAGTTAGATCATCCTGCTGATTTTTACGATATTCATGTGAGAATCTGAACTATGTGATAACTTCATGCTTCCCATTTTTGTTTATCAAAATTTTAATTTTTTTTTTCTTGTGTAGGTTTATACTTCTGTATCTGATATGTTCTCCAAAGCACACTTATTTGACAAAACATCACGAAATGGACAGAAGGTCATTTTTCTTCAAGCCTACTGAATCATTGTCTATTTATTATTTTATCTTTGCAGAAAGACACCTAACATTACTCGTATTAGCACCTCTCACATGATATCGGTTGTTTGTGAATAATAGTTTACTCTTAATCACTTCATGCAAACTTGAAAACTATCATATTTCCTATCATTTTATGTTAATTTTGATTGAATGAAAAATGTGGGTAGGGTTTTTCAACAATACTCTTAAGGCAATATTTTTTTTTCTTTTGGTAAAATACAGATCGAGTGTAGTTTGTTTTTCCTTGCATCAAAGAATTTAGGCTTTCAACTGCACAAAATGACAGACCTTTCTAGGGTGCCATGTTTTGGTGAACCTAAAGAAACACAATTAAAAGAACTCATTATTACAATATGCAAGGATATATTGAGAACTACTTCTATGGATGCAATTAACATCCTAGAAATCATGTGCGTTGTTTGCATATATATAAAAATTGTCATTTTAGTCAAATATTATAACTATTGGGTGCTTTCTGCAAATGATGCCAGGCCTTTGTTAGTGAATATGCGGTAACTGGAAATGATGCGGGAAAAGGGACATTAGTTGCCGCATTAGCAGAAGCTGGCTTCCTTATGGGACTAGAAAAAAACAGGTACATCTTTTCTAATCGAATGTATTTGACTTTTCTCTATCTTTTTTTTAGTTGATTTAAGTGGTTATCTTTGTTATTAGTGAAGGTTTCATTTTGGCAAAAGACACCCAGATTTTCTGTGTTGGCATAAAACTTTGAGTTTTATTTATGAAGCGGCCTATTTTATAGTAAAAGGAGCTTTTTTTGAATATTCTACTTAATTGCCGGGTCTATCTCGGGCAAATTTGCCTCTTTCAAAAAATTCTGTATAGAAGTCCTATATTAATTTCTGCTCATTTGTTGCAACACAAGGAGTAGACAGAAAGTAATAAGAAAAAGAGAGTTTAGCTGCATCTTTTATTGATGAATTGCAGTCCTATCGCGTTTGACATTTATGACTTGTCTAAATCTTCAATGCTTGATTACTGTCAAGATTCTCAATTTGTGTGTGTGTGTGTGTGTGTGTGTGGGTGTGGGGGGGGAGTATGAATACCATAATAACCATAAATCGTGTTTTCTTTGCAAATAAAGATTAAGACTACATATTTTTGTTCTGTTTGCAAAGGAACCCCTTAACTGAAGATAATTTTTAGTACTATGAGGGGGGGTAGGAAAAGAAATGAACTGGAACCCCTTACAAAAAGCAGTTCGTTCATTCTGGGTGCTTTTGCCATTTATTATTCAACATCAGTGAAATAACAAAAAGAAAAATAAACTCATGGTTTCTAACTTCAAATTTCTGTACAGTGATATTGTAGAGATGGCAAGCTGTGCCCCACTTTTTGTAAACGACAACGATCGCAGGTACAAGCTTGTTATTCTTTTAGCATAAATTGAAAGGTAAAAAATCAAATCATGCCCTGATGGCTTGCATTGGGTTTTTACCTGTGTCTCCTACAGGGAGAGTGATGCCTTATACCAACTGTCCTAGGCCTAATTCTGAATGTAGTCATTTTATTTGTTAAAAAGTTGATTGTAGTTTTTTAAGCCTTGGTATTCTAATACTAGGACTCTTTTTCCTGTTATGTGATGAAGATTTAACCCAGATGCTATAGTTTTCAACTCAAACATGCAATTCGGGACACCTAGCTACTGGATGCAGCATTTCTTTAAGTATTCCAGTAGTGCAACATACCATCCTTCCACCATCCAAGCAAGCAACTACTCTTTTTTGCTTTCATCTGCACTTACATGGGAAAATGCAGAGAACAATAGGAAGTACCTTAAACTAAAGGTATTTTGCAGGAAACTTTTTGTATCACTATCCAGAATTTCCAATTCAAGGACTCTAACCAGACAAGATTTGTTCAGGTATTAAATTATGGGAGTAAAGTTGTGAGTTTGAAGATGTCTATATCTGGATTAGAAACGGAGATTTCTTCTTCTGGTGGAATAAAGACTGTTCTTACATCAAGCAAATTGTCAGATGAGAATTCCTTTCAAGAACCAAACAAGGTTTTGTTTAAAATTCTTTTTTTCATGCTTGCACTTATACCCTACATTACTTTCATGCAAGACCCAAGCACAGACTTTACCCTACGAAAGTACAAGCAAAAGAAATTAAGTAAACCTGTCAGGACTAATTCCTAAAAGTGGACTGCAGGGACCTGTATATACTGTCACCATTTTCTTTCTTTCTTCCTTTTTTTTCGCTGGAAGTTGTTATATGCTGGAACTTAAATTTGAGACACTGATTATTGGATATAATTGTTAATATAAAAATTTGGTTGCTGAATGGTCTAGGTAGTACCAGTGGCGACCGACATCTCCAACACAGGGGCAAAGATGTCAGTTGTGATCTCACCATATTCCCTCACCTCATTTGACCTCCTGCTCGACAGCCAAGATTTATGTCTTTTATTTGAATAACAGAAGATCAAAAACTCATTTGAAGTCTGCCGAAATATAATGGAGTGCAGATGAAATATGTACATAGCGTAGCAAAATGTATCATTAAATTCTCTTTACATGTAAATAATATATCTGGAGTAGAACTAGGGTGTTCTTAAGCTCACCAAGTCCCTTTGTGAGCTTAATTCAAAAATCTATTGAATTGGTTTCAAACGATGCATTCAAACCATTGAAACCGATCTACTTCACGAGTGATGCATTTACATGTCAAATTTATAAATTTTCGAACTAATTTAGTATAAAGTCAAGCAGTAAAAAAAAAGATGGTTTATAAGTTAATTTTAATGTGTTCATTTTTCATCATTTTTTGACCGCTTGACTTTATATTAAATTAGTTCGAAAATTTAAAAACTTGACATGTAAACTCATCACTCGTGAAGTAGATTGGTTTCAACATTTTGGATGCGTTGCTTGAAACCAATTCGATGGGTTTTTGAGTTAAGCTCACAAAGAGGCTTGGTGAGCTTAAGAACACCCTAGTTCTACTCATATATCTGTATGTCACAGACTTTAATTATATAGGGAGCCAGATATGATGATTCTAGTAAACTTCTATGAAATAGAAGTAACATGAAAAAACTATATGAAGCTTCATTATCGAGGTGAATCGTTGGGAAGAAGTTGTAAATAGTATAACAGAATCCAGGAATACAAATATAGCTCATTTATTTGACAATGCGACTTGGGTCTTATTATTATGATCAAAACTGCAAAGCAGGGTATGAACAAATAGATTTACTGGATATTTTTCGAGAAAGTAAAAAGCCGAATGAATATTCATTCCTGCCATGTTTATATCTGGTCAAGTTTCTTGTGTTCCCTGTGGGACCTCAGAATATCACAGATACCCCTACAGAGCTGTTTAATATCGTCAATACCTTAATTTAAGTTCTAAAAGATAGTATTTTTTTTTTCACAAAATCAATCTTTGTAGATAACTGAAATTGGCAGATTTAACCTCCATTTTTATCTTAAGAAATAAATAGCAGTCATCCTGAAATCCTTTTGTAGATAGGGCTACACTGCATCCAACTACTACAATCATCTTACCTAGATCTTTACATAAGCTGTGCATGGTAGATCGATCATCCTTTGTTTGCATTTATGTTATGTAGGGCACAAATCTGTAATTACCATTTCTGAATTAAAAAAAAATATTAATAACCAGTGTTCATTTCAGGACTGAAATTAAGAACATGAACCGGGAAATATTCAATAACCGATTCTCAACATACACATAGATTGCTTTATCTGGAGTTGCTACAAAGGATCCCGTTATACACATACATTCTTCTTATTTTTTTGAGCCTTTTCCTCCACCTTATTATAGATCAGTTACCGTTTCATACAATGCATGATATTGAACCACTATGCTACCAGTTTATTATCAGAATTAATATATATATATGTGTGTGCATGAATGACAACTGGAATAATCCACTCAATAAATATGTGCATGAAGGAGATATCCCAGTTGATGCACTAATTTAATTATTACTTTCCATAATTGTTTGCTTTTCATATTTAATTGTTTCAGTGTCTCTGAATCAGAGATGAGGTAACATCACCTAATTTGAATAAACTCCTATGACCTAGATCTACTAGTTGTGGGATTAATTTACATTGTTAGAAAAATCAATCTCCTTCCCCAATTCAAAACCAGATTATGAGATAATCTTTGGCAAGCATAACCAATACTGTACATGCCATAAATATAGACAAAACTGTAAAAAAGGCACCATCTGAGGAGAGTCACATCTGTGAGGTGTGAGCTCTCTCCCTGACTCCCTTCATCGCTATACGAGGTGTATCAATAAAGCCGTAAGTGTTTACTGCATGCATTATTATCAGATTAGAAGTGTACAAATCAACAGAAATTAAAAGCTGTGCAAATTTGCTTATATTAGGTAGTTTTCAAGATTGTTGAAATTTAATCTAAAACCAGGACATGACACTTCTGAATTCTCCTACTGATCATTGGAGAAATTAGTAAGATTTTCCATTTGCTCAAGAGCATATGTAGAGCAAATGGCATTAAATACAACTGTGTTTCTTTTGTTTGATTCTTGGACATCTCATATATATGTGTGCAATCAGTACAAGAAAGGTAAAAAAAATGCCATGTAAAAGGACAGGTAATAAGTAAATGTGTGCCGCTATTAATTAAGGTGCGTCGACGTGCTTCGCAATCGGCATTTGCACTAACTCTAGTCGCATATTTAATTTGCGGGGTTCTCATAACATCTCAAAGAAGAAAATTTAAGATTTCTCACACCAGCAATTAATGATCAACTTAAATAAATTTATTAGATAGATTGATAAAAGAATAGATCCATTCCAAAAGGAGCAGATACATTCTTTCTTTATTTTACTCAATACATCTTACTAGCACTCCTAGCTATCTCCACGCCCATGATCCAGCAGCTACATTATTTGTCATCCATGTCAACGCCATAAATACTGCCATTTCTTGTTTCCCGAGATCGTCCCATTCTCCCGACTCCCTCACGTCGTCTTCATAAATTGATTTGTAGATTGTATAGAGGGTGATAAAAAGAAACCCTGCCGTCCTTGCCTTTTCAATTGGAGTCATGGCTATATATGCTAATGGCTGTTCTTTCAAGGGTTATGTTTCAGAGCCGGCACTGCCGCTAGCAACATATATATATATATATATATATATATATATAGCCATAGTGGAACTCGCTAGCAACATTTTTTTTACATGCTACAAAAGATCCAAAGTTAATTGCTACCAACCCTAGATAATATTGACGAACAATGTTAGCATGCTAAAATCTTAATTGAAACTTCTCTTGACCATATCTTTTGGCTACCAACAAAAATTCTGGCTTAAATTTTCTTACCTCATTATATCCGTTACTTGTAAATACATTGCAACCACATTGCTTAATTATCATGAGTTATTGTGGCCTTATCTTTTGTTATCGGTTGTCTAATAGTACAAAAGAGGCACATTAATTAATTATTTTTTCTTTGAATATCAATCAACTCATAAATATTGAGGAAAGAAAAAAGAAAAAAAATCTAGATTGATGCTTGTAAAAATAAGATAATTAATATATATATTTTTAATTCAGAAGGCCTGTGTGACACAAAATTCTCAATTCTTCACCTTTGGGCTGGCTGCTGCGAGTGTACTGCCTCTGCCTGTACTTGTTAGAAAAAAAATAAAAAAAAATAACGCGAACCGACTTTTGTCAATAAAAGAACTCCATATATGTCTTTCTCTCTTTTTTATATTGTAAATTAAAAGTTATTAAATATTTGAAGCTGATACAGATGGAATCAGAGTAGGTTCGATGCCCATCGGACCTACTTTGGTTTGATGGTTGTGATGACCATTCGATCTGCATCAAGATTCGTGTACTCTGTATCAAAATCCGTGCAATTCTGTATCAATTTCCGTGCGCATATATCTTGATGCTAATCATACAATCCTAGAGCTAATTGAACCTAAACGTAGATCCGATGCCCATCGGACCTACTCCTATCTCGATACAAAAACAGTTGGGCACTTGCAACCCAATCTGATCATTCGTGGGCCCACCTCTAATGAAACGATAGATCACTGTTCTTCTCTGTGGCTTCTCGCTTTGCTGCTTCTGTGATTATGTCATCTTTCAGACTCAGTAAAGGATTCGGAAAATAACCAACACAAATCGAACTCTTAGCTCAAGTCGGAAAGACTTGAATTAAACCAAGTACTAATTAATTAATTACGATCTTTTTCGAATCAATTTCAAACGAATTACAAACAATTCAAATTGGAAATTTCTAAGTCTGGGCCTCTGGGGCCTGACGATATATTCTAACAATCACCAAGCTTTCAAGATTCAGCTTCAAATTTGAGAACACTCCCTGAATTAAAACTAAGCATTTGAGAACAATATCCAATCATGCTTAGTCCAAACAAAAATGCAAAATTAAAACTAAAACCCTAATTAGCTGCTAAGCTAAGCATCTCCAATTCTCCATCCATCCTGATCTCACGATGAATAAAGCTATATATATTCTTGAACTTGTTGACATGAATTGTCTGGCTCTGAACTAATTCTAACTTTCTCCTCAATCTCTATCCTCCTGTGCCATCTGGTACCTACACAATGGGCATGATCGGTGTTTCTCTAACCATTTCTCTATGCACTCGCCATGGTATCTGTGCCCGCATGGCGTCTCCTTCACCACCGCCTCTTTGTTTTCCTTACCAAATAGCTTTTCCATACAAATGGCGCACTCTTCTTCCGGCTTCTCTTCTTCTCCGCTTTTAACAATTTTTAGCGACTGAATTGATGCTCTAATGGCAGCTGGTCTGGCCATAGCAATATTGTTCAACTCCAAGTCGGAGCCGTATATCCGCGTGAGGTCACCAAAACTTAAACGTGCCATTGATCAATCCTTTGCTTCTCTTCTTTCTTCGTCTTAATTAATTGTATGGTTGTTTGAGCCGAAGAGGAAGAGAAGTCAGATATATATATATATATATATAGGTTGTTCTGTTTATTTAGGGGTGTACCAGTCGGGCAGAGTTATTATTATACTTGTATTTTATTTTTATTCATGAAGATAATGAATAATAAAACAAACAACAGTAATTAGCTAACAAATTAATATATAGCATATATCTTTTAATTTAAGAATATAATAAATATATATATTAAATACAGTATCTAATATCATAAAATAGAATAAAATATATTTTTTTATTTCATTTGTAATTTTTTATTCCATTATTTTAAAAATAAAAATTATTAATATAAATCAATCTAATTTTAATAATAAAATTATATAGTTATATGTATAAATAAAAATAATTATCATATATAATTTTATATTTATCAATTACTCTATAGGGTAACAAGTACGAAATAGTTCTTGTATGCACAAGCTAGTATGCAATTTTGTATTCTATAGGGTAACAATTACTCTAAGAAGTGGATGACTAATTTTGTATGCACAAGCTAGTATGCAAGATCTATTTTTATATATAGAGTAGGCAATATTAATTTTGTATATATCACTTCTATTTTCTTATTGCTAATTTAGAGAGAAATGATAAATTAGTCAATTTACAAACTTATATTAGGTTATATAAAGGGAAGTGGATAAAAAGAAAGAATGTAAATTAAATAGAAAAATAATATATATATTTCCATATTTTGATTGAGAAATTAAAAATTTCTAAGATTATATATGGTGGGTATGTACTATATATGTAAGCAATTAGCTCTATTTTTAAATATACAATTCATCTAACTGCGTGCAATATATATCTATTTTAAAACCACATAAAATAACCCATAAATAATACCCCATCCCCACAATTCAGATACCAACATATATATATATAGTCCACAGAATACTTGAAAAATAACATTAAGTCATCTAATTGTGCCCTGCCCCCTCCTAATTAAAGAGATACAATATTAATAAGCAAACAACTGAAAGTTATTACTGTTTAAAAAGAGCACTTGTAATTGTTACCATGCATTCACCTCTTTGTATTAATAATCATTTGCATGCATTGATATCAGTCATCTTGAATAAATATTCAGAGGATATTCTTTTAAATGAAGCTTAGTTATTAAAAAATAATAACCTATACATAATATTCTAAAAATGGAAAATCTCGAAATAATATATATATATATGTGCTCAACTTAATTCATGAAAATCATTACCTGTCTATTCTTTTCTAATATGCCAATTAACAATTGATCTAATATAAATTGTGTTATTGTTGCAGCCAATGAGATTTATTTAAGAAGCTAAAAATCTCTATTAGAGAAATGAGTTGCTCAATAGTTTTTTTTTCTCATTGAACTATATATGTATGTTAACACTCTAAGCTTTTTACAATATATAATGTACTTGTTACAGATTCAAAATATAGTAAGAATGTTTTCCTCTCTTTTTTTGGTAATTATTTAATAGAAGTAGTATCAAGTAATAGGTCATTAGGTTGCATACTTGCATGGCTACTAATTAATTTGATTCAGGTCGGTATATTTGAGTAAAAAATGTAATTTGATAAGATAACAAAAGTTACAAATTAAACTGTAAAATCATATTTGGATCACAACTATTTAACTGGTTTCAATGTTTTTCTATTGTCTTGTGATCAGTCCAGCCAGTCCAACCAACATGAATATTTTTGCATGAATATAAGTAGGGGTATTCAAACAGTTGAAACCGAACTAAAATAACCAAACCAAACTTTTTTTCGGTTTTCAAAAATAGAACCGAACCGAACCGATTAAATTTATAAACCAATTAAGAACCGAACTGAACAAACCGAAGTAAATTTCGGTTTGTTCGGTTCAAACCGAAGTAAACCTATTGATGCCATTATTAATGAAAATTACACATGTTCATACACAAGTTGTTCAATTCCATACAAAATATGTAAATGTTCTAAAATATTTAAACTTAAATGAAAGAAAGGAAGCAATGATTGAACCAAACAAAAATAAATCATATTTGAACCAATATAATTCGGTTAGTTCAGTTTAGTCGGTTTTGAAAAGTCTAAACCAAATCGATCCATTTAAACCAAAATAATTCAAAATTTCAACTGAACCGATTCATTTAAACCGAAAAACCGAACCATTTAAACCGAAATTTTTCGGTTCGGTTAAAAACCGAACAAACCAAACCATTTGAACACCCCTAAATATAAGTTTAGAAGTTAAGAAAAAGTGATTTCACCATAGTATATTTTTATTACTCAAGCACACTAAATTCTTATTAGATTATTCATATTCATTTAATTGAATGATTGTGTTATATTATGTTATTGAGATTTGTGAAATCATATAACAAAGATAAAAAATTAATTTTGTTGTAATTAATCATTTTTAGTGGATATTTTTTTTACTAAATTTTAAAACTAGTTATAAAAAAAATTAAAAAATTCTCTACTTTCTCTTGTTTGATGGGATTATTAAAATTTACTATTCAAAATTTCTCTCATAAATATAGTTTATTGTAGCATTGCTCTTCTTAATATACATTTTGAAATATTTTTTTTTTCTTACTGCACTTTGATGCTTGTTTTGAACTTTTATTTGAAGGCGCATCTCTTGTATAACCATAAACAATTACACTTCAAGAAAAACTTTGGGGGATCATAAAAAAATTAATAAATTTTTACCAAAGAGAACACGCAGAAATTACCAACGGCCAATCCAAAATAACAAAAGCGAATACTACGTGAGGAGGGATTTGATTACGTTATTTTTGAGTTATCCTTCTTATTTTCTATATTTTTAAAATTCAAATTGTCGATCCAAACCGTTCAACATGATTATCTAAATAAAATGTGCTTGTAAATCAAATTTTACATTTTTTTTGAATTTTTTTACTATTTATTAAGTATTTTACAAAAGCTAGTCAAATTCAGACCATTGAATTTTGTACCATCTTAATAAATAGTAAAAATTCAAAAAAATGTAAAATTTGATCTGCAATCACATTTTATTTAGATAATCATGTTGAACGGTTTGGATCGATGATTTAAACTTTGAAAATATAGAAAATAAGAAGAACAACTTTGTAGTAACTCAAAAATAATGTAATCGATCCCTTCTCATGCTATATTTAGTTTCGGTAGTAATTAATAGCCGGGCCTCCAATTTTATAAAAAAAATGCTCTTTTAGATAAGAACTTCGGCCCATTGGGCTCAGTCTTATTTCTTTTCCTCTAGTCGAAGTATGAATCATTAGTATAGGTACGATACAACGATTTCATCTCCGAGTAGAACTAGAAGGGCGAACGAGCTCCATAAACCCTAATCTACTCGTTGAAATAGAAGGTGAATTTTGAATACTATTAAATTTTCTAAGCTTTCGTTATTTTCTCCCTAGGGTTTATTTGTTTAATTCAACTGTTGCTTGATTGATCTCACAACGGAAGTACACACATATTTTGGAGTAACTTTCTTTTCTTTCTTTCTTTTTTAATTTTTTCCAAATTTTGGCAGGGTAAGAAAGGGCACCTGGGTTTGAGTGAGAATTCTTGCAACTCTCTTTCATTAATAATTGCATTTCTAGTTTCATTTTCCAACAATTCTTTCGAATGTTTAGTAAAATAAAGAAAATTCTGGCTAGCCCAATTTGGAGCTGTAATAGTCATCCCTTGAAATTTTTGTGGTAAAATCGCCTCTATGTTCCCTTGATCCGAAAAATATCTGGGAATGGTTACCTGATTAATACTGGAACTCAGATTCAGTGTTGCACGGAGTTTCAGTTTCATATATTAGGGGTACAAATGGCACTGTCATCTGGTAAACACTTTAAATGAAACCTCTTTATTCTTGGATTGAAATCCTATGATCGGTTCCTGGAGGCTATTTTGGACAAGATTTCATCTAGCTATTTTGGTTTACAATTAGTGTAAGAGGACTATTTTGCAAAAAAAAAAAAAAAAATTGGGTAGCCCCCTTTAACCTTCTCTCCCGCACAATTTCCCATTAGCAAGCGAAACTTCTTGTCTATTAGGGTTGTCTATGTACTAATATTTGTCCCAAAAGGGCAGATGTGTTTAAATAGGGGACATAATGAATTCATTCTTGGTTTCTTTTGGGGGAAGTTTAGCATTTCTCCTCTTGTGGAACTATAGTTTGCTCATTCAGTATTATGGTGCTATTTTACTTCACTGTTCCAAAATTAATTTTGCTAGAACACCAATTCCATGCTCTACTGAGAGATGCTAATTTGTTTCTGTAAATTTGTTCTTTAGTTACTGCCTGAATTTTCGATCTCTTATGTGTATGTATTGTACTTACTCGTCCACTATCCTATTTTTGGTTACAAGTATGAAATTTTAGTTTTCAATACTGTCCCATCCAAGCTCTCTAATCTAATTTTCTTTTGTGTTCAGTTGGGAAATTTTGGTACAATGTAATTTATGAAACTTAAGTACATAACTAACATATATCATGTTTTTTAGCAGTACAGATGCAAAAAGCACAGAGCATAAACATTGCAATCCCAATTTGCATTAATTGAATTTCATTTCCTTACTCTAATTAAACTTTGATATTCTATTTAAGACCACATCTCCTATCCAGGTAAGAAAATTTCACGAAGATAACCCTGATAAATCCACAACTTGCATGATGGATGGCATCTGGTGGTCATTACTCGGAGCTGCTGTACCGGCCTTGCTTGCTGGACAAGCAATTCGGGTAAAGAGAAGGAGAGATGAAGAAAATCGCCTGAAAGCTGCAAGGGGCCGTGAAAAGAACTCAGACGAAGTCTTTGTGTGTGAGCGGGTCTGCACATCTAAGCGGATGTTGAAAAAAGTCGGGGCGTTCTCTAAGGACCCGATACCCGATACCTGTGTAACAGTCTGCGGGGTGTCTGAACTGGATGCATGTGCCGATGCATGCGCACGAACAGTATGTGTGAATCAGCACCAGGTGCCGAACTGGAACGATATATGTCTCAAACGTTGCCAGAGCGAGTGCCTGAAGCTGTCCTCCAATTTGAATTAGTTGGATTTTAAGTAAATAATTGTTTAATTTTTTTGTGATTCTTCTGTTGTTTTGGTTATGCCTGTAACCTTGTACTGAGCTGTCCAATGCGTGTAGTTTTGAGAAGTTCATCAAATTATGTAGAGGATTTGACAGCCCCCTGGTTTAGTAGGAAAAACAATAATAATATGCTAACCAAATGTGATGGTTGTAGCTTGTAACTAGAGTGGGAAAAATGGCACGGTGGAGCCGGCTCCGTTACGGAACGGCACGGCACGTGTGTCAGTTACGTGCCGTGATCATTCGCGTGCCGTGCTCATTTTTTGAAACTTTGGCACGGCACGGCACGTGAAAGATTTAGTCACGGCACGGCACGTAGTCACGCGAGTCACGTGTAATTAGGACCATTAGATATTGATTTAGTGGTGAATCTTGAATAAACTAACCTAAATTATAATTAAATGGTCACGCGAGTCACGTATGGTCACGGCACATTTAGGTACAGCGTGACTCACGTGGCGTGACCGTTCGCGTGCCGTGACCACCTCTTGACATTTTGGTCACGGCACGGCACATGAAAAATTAACTTGATCACGGCACGACACGAGACCAAAGTCACGGCGTGTTAGTCATGGGGTACGTTTTTTCCAATCTACTTGTAACAGTTTCAAAGTATACCAACCTTTTATCAAACAAAAAAAAATTGAGAAATAAGTACAGAAACCTCAATTTATCCATGTTTGCATTTGATATTTTGATGTGAGAATATTGCACCCGTTGCATTTTTATATACACAGGAAATCTAACAGGAAAGCTAAGTTGGTGCTTAATGCAATGCAAACCAATGGTCCCTTGCAATTGCATTATTCAATTTAATCAGAGAACTGACCTGACAAATGCCATAGTCATGTAATTAATCTAGATCTGAGTGCAATTGTTTGACAGCAAAGGATTCTGCTAACCATTTTGAGTTGTAGATTGAAATTAAGAATGCTGCTATTATACATATAGTCTTGAGCTTAGTGTCAAATCAACCTGATATTAATTTGGAATGTGTGCTAAACTTGTTACTTATGCATGCCAAGCTAGGCAAAGGCCTGAGTAGGGGTGTTCATTGGTTCGGTTCGGTTTCAACCGAACCGAACTAGGCAAACCAAAGTAATAATTCGGTTTCTAAAATAGAACCGAACCGAACCGATTTAGCATTGCAACCGAACCGAACCGAACCAAAGTTTTATTTCGGTTTGTTCGGTTCAAACCAAAATATATTATTATTTTTATTTAAAGCAATTGATTTATAATAAACCGAATTATATTAAGAAATAAACCGGGGTATTAAGAAATAGACCGGGATATTAAATAAACCGAAGTATTTAAAGCAATTGATTAAGAAATAAACCAGAACGGTCTGGACCAAATTCATAATATATAAAAGTTCGGTCGGTTCGGTTATTTCGGTTTTAAAAATTTTCAAACCGAACCGAACCGAAATTATAATTCGGTTTTAAAAAGTAAACCAAACCGAACCATTAAATCGAACAAACTGAACCGTTTGGTCCAAACTAATTCGGTTCGGTTCAAAACCGACTAAACCGGACCCAATGAACATAAAAGGCCGATTCAAAGGGACCGACTAATTCACTGCTTGTCAAATTGTGACCGACATCTAACTACCATTAAAAGGCCGATTCAAAGGGACTATTTTTTGGGCCTAAGATATGCCGATAAGGTCCGGCCCATGAAATATGACCCCTTTTATAATAAAAAGCAGTTCACTTCCGGTTTCCAAACCCACTGATCAAAGTGGTTTTTCCTATGGGCACTCTGCTCTGATCTGCTCCGTGCCACTGTGACAGCCAATGTGTAATCCGTAGAGCTACTTAGAGCTCTCCACGTGTCGTCTCTACAGCCACTAGTCCTCTCCCACAAGGCCACAACACACCATAATAATTCACTGCTTTTTACGAGATTCTCTTCCACTTGTCACCACCTGATTTGAACCCTTGGATTTCCACCGGATGACACTCCCAATCGCCAAGACGAGAAACAAATAAGCTCCTTAATATACCTCTCTGCTTCTTTATCTCGTAACACTCTCTCTCTCTCTCTCTTTCTCTTTCTCTCTACTCTTTCTCGGCCGAGAAACAAGCAAATTAAAAATGGCGGCCACTGAGCTGTCTCTTGTAAAACCCATCTCTCCCATGCAAAAGCTCAACCGACCAGTGTTGAAATTCTCTACTGTCCGACTCCTCAACCCGTCTCAATTCAGAGTCATGGCCACTGCCACTACCACTACCAGCACCACCCCGAAGAAGAAATTTAGTAAAACCGAGATAAAGGAATCCCTGCTAACCCCGCGGTTTTACACAACTGATTTCGATGAAATGGAGCAGCTTTTCAACACAGAGATAAACAAAAACTTGAACCAAGCAGAGTTCGAGGCATTGCTAAATGAATTCAAGACGGATTATAACCAGACCCATTTTGTGCGCAACAAGGAGTTCAAAGAAGCGGCTGACAAGATGCAGGGCCCACTTCGTCAGATTTTTGTGGAATTTCTGGAGAGGTCTTGCACTGCTGAGTTTTCAGGGTTTTTGCTTTACAAGGAGCTTGGAAGGAGACTCAAGGTTAATTTTATTGTTATTATAGCGTGCTATTGTTAAATGTCTTGAATTCATCATTTAAACTTTAAAGCTAAGTCTTAAGAACCAATGCTATGTTACTCAACTGTTTGATGAATTGCCTCATCGTGACAAAATCTCTACTGAAAAATGTGCATGGATTTATGAATTATAGTGTGTGGCCATATTCACTGACTAAATTACTAATTATCATTTTTGAATTTTTCATGACAGAAAACAAATCCAGTGGTAGCAGAGATTTTTTCTCTCATGTCCCGGGACGAAGCCAGACATGCTGGGTATGCAAACAAAATATCAACACATTTTTAATATATTTTCTTTCTTTCAACTAGGGCTGCAAACGAACCGAACCGAATCGAACTTACCTCCAGTTTGAGTTTGGTTTGAATTAATTTCGAACGAACTCAATTTCGAACGAACCCAATTTCGAACCGAATTTTTTACGAACTCAATTTCGAATCTTTACGAACTTTGTTATGACTTACGATTTATGACTTATGACTGGGCTATAGTGCGAAATTATAGCACTTCAATAAAAACTCAAGTATTCAAAATACAATTTAAATAAAACCCAAATATCAATAGAAGTACAATTTAAATAAAAACTCAAGCACTCCAAAATTAATTACAACCAAATACCACACTCAGTTTGAATGTACGCAACAGGGGATTTGGGCGAGAGAGGAGTCTTTGTTGTGAGAGGCCACCAGAGAGAGAGAGAAGATGTGAGGGAGATTATTTTGGTACTTAGCGGGAGAGGAATTTGGGCGAGCGGTTTTGGCATAAATTAGCGGGAAGAGGGAAAAAAATTGGAGGCAGTGGCGGAAAAAATAGCGGGTTAATTGGTTGAATGGAAAGGGAGCGGATTGATGACATGGAAGAGATCTAGACGTTGGTAAGAGGATAGATCTAAGGGTGTTAAATTATTGAGGTGATTGGATTGCAGGATTTGTGGGGTCACTCGCTTAGTTAATATTTTATTTAATATTTTATTGAGTGAGTCTAAAAGTGCATTGCAGTGATACAAAATAAAATTTGACAGCAAATAATTTGGAAAAAATAAAAAATATATTTTCAAACTTTTTACATTTTTTATACTTTTTTGCATGCTTATTTTTATTATTTTTATTTTTTATCAAATAAATAAGTATTTTTTGCATTTTTTGAATTTTTTTTTACAGCAATACATATAATTTTTTTTCTAAATGAATAGCTGATCAATAACAGCATTTTTTGCATTTTTTAGACATATAAAAGAAATATTGTGCCTTGATCATTTTTTTGACAGCATTTTTTTCATTTTTTTGACAGCAATACATTTTTTTGTATTTTTTGGCATTTTTTGCATTTATTTTCGGACCGTTCGTTTTACCGCGGGAATTCAACGGTCGATCTGCAACAAAATCATTCCAAATCTGATCTAGAATGATCAAGGTGCAATATTGAACGTAACCAACATAAAAGTTCGGAAGTTTTATTATGTATGAGCTTTGATCCAACACGAAATGTTTATGGCCATACGATGCTTCAATTTTCGATCAACTAGATGGATGGGTAAATCAAAACAAAATTTTATCAAACTTTCATGGAAGATGATAAATGCAGTGCTCTTTGATTTCAACGGTCCCGATCGAACCACAGACGATATATTTTCGTGCGCCTTTATTAACTCACAAGGCAAGAGTTTATGTCTCATGAAACATATACTCTTGCTTTCTAAGTTAATGAAGGCGCACGTAAACATGTCGTCCGTTGACCAATCGGGGCCGTTGAAATCAAGAGCATTGCATTTATCGTCTTCCATGAAAGTTTGATAAAATTTTGTTTGATTTACCTATCCATCTAGTTGATCGAAAATTGAAGCATCGTATGGCCATAAACATTTCGTGTTGGATCAAAGCTCATACATAATAAAACTTTCGAACTTTTATGTTGGTTACGTTCAATATTGCACCTTGATCATTCTAGATCAGATTTGGAATGATTTTGTTGCAGATCGACCGTTGAATTCCCGCGGTAAAACGAACGGTCTGGAAATAAATGCGAAAAATGCCAAAAATGTATTGCTGTCAAAAAAATGATCAAGGTACAATATTTATTTTATTTTTTTATTATTTAATAGTTTCTTAAAGCTGAAATTAATTGAACAAATTTATCAAATTAATAATAACTTTATCAAAACAAAGAAAAAACGAGAGAGTTGAGACTGGATTACCCGAAAAACTCAGAATCCTACCATAAAAAATAAAATTTCTGATATAAACATGTGAATTTTTTTATTTGAGCTTGTAATTGGACCGGACTTTCTGTTTCAGAAGTCAGAATTCAAAGCAATTATGGACTGGACGGCTTATATTTTCATCAGTGAACATAAGTTATCAGCAGAAATTAACGGTTCACGTTTGAGTTAATTTCGAACTAAATTTGGTTTGCGAACCTATTTCGAACGAACTAGGTCCAGTTTGAGTTTGGTTTGAATTAATTTCGAACTAAGTTTGGTTTGAAATAATTTCGAACGAACTCAATTTCGAATCGAATTTTTTCCGAACTTTTTCGAATCAAACTCGAATCAAATTGCGAACTACGAATTTTTTGTGCAGCCCTACTTTCAACATCCATTTTTTATAATTAAAAAACATTTTCAGGTTTCTGAACAAGGGGCTCTCTGACTTTAACTTGGCATTAGACTTGGGTTTCCTGACCAAAGCCCGAAAGTACACCTTCTTCAAGCCGAAATTCATATTCTACGCCACCTACCTGTCAGAGAAGATCGGGTACTGGCGGTACATCACCATTTTTCGGCATCTGAAGGCAAACCCTGAATACCAGGTCTACCCCATTTTTAAGTACTTCGAGAACTGGTGCCAGGACGAGAACCGGCATGGTGACTTCTTCTCCGCTCTGATGAAAGCTCAGCCACAATTTTTGAATGACTGGAAGGCTAAGCTGTGGTCCCGCTTCTTCTGCCTTTCAGTAAGATTGATTGACCCCACTAAATTTTAAAAGATACTTTTAAATTATACGAACTTTTTAACTTCCCACAAAAAATTCTTGAGAAGTTTCTCTTGGTTGACACCACTGAATTTGACTCCACCATTCTGGTATATGGTTGTATTAAGATGCATTGATGTGATTTTTATTATATGACAGGTGTACGTGACAATGTACTTAAACGATTGTCAGAGAACCGAATTCTATGAAGGCATTGGGTTGAACACCAAGGAGTTTGACATGCATGTTATTATTGAGGTATGTTAATATATTTGATTTATGATTACCTAATCAAGGATTATCCTGCTGCATGCCAATTACTGGTATTTAATCCAGCTGATACAACTGGTATTGGTGGTTTCAATGATAAGGTTTTATCATGCTATAATGTTATATGTTAGTACTAAACTACTTATAGAGAACAAAAATAAATTAATTAATCAATGAATAAATAAAAATAAGGAAATAAGAGAAGTCAAAATATAATTGAAGGCTGGTTCCTTACCTAGTGGTACCATCTGTTATTGTTCTGCCAGTATGGTATAGAGATCCAATATGACAATGCTTGATCCTAATATTCTTTATGCTTCAAATAGAAACATTACCGATAAAAGTAAAACCCTCCAGAAAAAAATAGCAATGCAGTACTCTAATTCTTGACTGTAATGAACATATTTTCAGACCAACCGCACAACTGCAAGAATTTTCCCGGCAGTTTTGGATGTAGAGAACCCAGAGTTTAAGAGAAAACTCGACAGAATGGTAGAAATAAATGAGCAATTACTTGCCGTCAGCCAATCTAACGACATGCCTCTTGTGAAGAACCTTAAGAAAATTCCTCTTATTTCGGCTTTGGTGTCAGAGCTGATAGCTGCCTATCTCATGCCCCCGATTGAGTCGGGATCAGTTGATCTTGCTGAATTTGAGCCACAGCTTGTTTACTAAATTGGGTTTGAATTTAATGAGGCATTGTCTCAAATTAATAATCTGAGATCCGAGTTGAGAGATATTTCTTGGGATCGTTCTCAACTGTTTTGTAAAGTAAATTGGAATTAGCGCACTTTATTTGTATTTTTTTTTTGTGCCTTCTTATTTATCTTAAATACAAGTTATGAAAATTTTGTCTTTGTATTCTAAAAATTAACTTTTTAGTTATAACTTCGCATTTTTTTTCCCTTCTTCATTCTTCGGTAATCCTTTCGTCAAAAAAATTGTAATCTCACTTTTCAGGAAAAAAAAAAACTTTATTTACAAAACATTCAAGAAATTTATACAAATTCAAATTTAAAATTGGAACAAACTGTGAAAACTAAGTGAAACTAAGCCAGAATATACCCGAAATTTTTATTAATAGGAAAATAAATATCGACAATAGGAAAGGATTTTGCTAAAATTCGATATATAAGAAAAACGTGATGGTTATAGACCACAACGTCCAGATTAACAAATTGTAATTAACCAACTAATTATATAATGGTTCTGGACGTTATGAAATATCACGGCCTGTGACACCTTTTCTTTTGTAGGAACTGGAAGCCTATTCGTTGTTGATGCATTACTAACCGGTACACTACTGGTACGAATACAACAAACTGGTACGAACTGCTAAGCTAATGAAAAGAGTCAAGAGGGAAAATTAAAGAGAATTAAAGCATCATGTAAGAGAGTGAGTGAGACTGAACCAAAATAATGCATAAGTAAACACTGTTAAGTTAACCTAAGTAGTCATTTAGGTGTAGGATACATATCAAAATAATGCAAAAGAAAATTGAATGACAACAAATCTTTAGATTATAAGCTTGATTTTGCATCGAATACATATCATAAGTAATTTAGCTTGATTTTCTGATGACAAGCTCTCACTTTGATATAATTCATAATCACTTTTTTATATCAGGGGTATTTGGGGAAGGTTTACTGGTATCTATTTTCATCGAGTCAGTATAGTTATTTAAGGGGATTTTGGTTATGTCAGCAGTATAGGGTCTATTATTATGGTTAGTTTTTTTATGTTTGATTCTAGGTTATTTGGGGTTGTTAATTTTGGTGTTTCTTGTGGGGATTTTTTTTACTATATATCTCTTGTGTAGGGTTATATATGCAAATGTGTATATAGGGATCTTGTGCTAATGTGATAAGTTTTTTGGTTATTAAGTTAGTTACGATACTCTTATGAGGTTTTTAGTTTTAGGATTGCCACATGTAAGATTGGAGCTTGTTCTATGTCAGAGGGTATTTGACACATGAAATATTTTGAAGTGTCTATGTGTTTCTGTAATTCAAAATTTTGATTCTATTAAATGAAAAGAAACTTTTAAATCTATTGCAATTAAACTTAAAACAAATACTATTTAGTGTTGTCTATTAAAGTATAAATACTTGTAAGACAAGATATAAATATCTACAATAGTTGATATTAATACTTTCAAATTGTTAGAAATGTACTAATAGGTCAAAATATTATGGGTCATATTAATAATTAATATGGGTCATTTCTTATTGGGCTAGGCTCGAATTTTCTGTTCTCATCTGATCTGATCAGATCAGATAAGTCTTCTGAAAGGGCTCAACGAATTGGTGCCATGAATAGGCTCGAACGAACTGGTGCATATGTTTTATAAATATGCAATGATCTGTTCAGAATTCGGTTAGCCATGCTATTCCATTTTTCAGAAAACGAAAGAGAAACAAAACGAAAGAAATGGGCTGTTAATTCGGTACTAGCATACCGAATTACAGAAGTTTCTCAACCTGTTCGTGTGGATACTGATAGAGGCGTGATTGCTGGGCTGTTGCGTGAATCTGACACAGGAAGGAAAGGAGAAGATCGAAAGAGAAGAAGGTTACTGCTAGACTAGACTTGAAATTTCCGCTGCGCGTCTAGTGGTACACTTTGTTTTAATCTTGGAATTAGTTTTATACATGAATTCTGTTTTTCGGGTAGTGATCAAATTGATGAACTGAATCGAATTGTTGCACTTTAACCTACCCGAAATCCCTTCACAAATGTCATCCAATGTCGTAAGGAATTTTTTGATAGAATAATCTGTTAGATAACACTTGATACATGAACTATTCACACTTGTATACAAGGTATGAATACTTGCAATACTTGATATTAATAATTTCAAACATCATCCAGTGCCATATGGGAAAAAAAATTGATTGAATTTGTTACATACAAACACTTGATACATGAATTATTCACACTTGCATGATGAGGTATGAATACTTATAATACTTGATGTTAATACTTTCAGACATCATCCAGTACCATATGGAAAAAAAAATTAATAGAATTTGTTAGATACAAACACTTGATACATGAACTATTCACACTTGCATTACGAGGTATGAATACTTAAAATACTTGATATTAATACTTTCAAACGTCATCCAATGCCACAAGGAAAAAAATGATAAAATCTGTTAGATACAAACATTTGATACATGAACTATTCACACTTGCATGACGAGATATGAATACTTGCAATACTTTATATTAATACTTTCAGACATCATTCAGTGCCGTATGGAAAAATAAATTGATATAATTTGTTAGATAAAAACACTTTATACATAGACTATTCACACTTGCATGACGAGGTATGAATACTTGCAATACTTTATATTAATACTTTCAGACACCATCCAGTGTCATATGGAAAAAAAATTGATAGAATTTGTTAGATACAAAACACTTGATACATGAATTATTCATACTTGCACAACGAGATATGAATACTTGCATGACGAGATATGAATCCTTGCGCGACGGACAACCCAAAAGTATGTCATCAGGATCTCATTTGAAAGAGAAAATTGCATAGAAGATGTTTGTTTAGATTCGCAAAATTTCTCACAGATAGTCAGAAATATTGGCTAGATTGAACGGAGAAAAAAACTCACCTCTAAAAACGTGTAAAAGATGGGTGAGTTATGTCCAGTTTTTTTTTTTAATACTTGGTATCTTAGATATGAATATTTGATATATTATACATTAATACTTGCACGCATAGGTATCCATATTTGCACACATCAGTTATAAAATCTTTTAAATATTAGGCCGTCTCTCATGTAATTAGTAATTTCTCATGTAGTTAATGGCTGAGAACAGAATAAGAAATTGTTACATAGCTAGGCGCTCCCTTTAATTTAGTGTGATTATTGTTTGTTCAGTTGTCGTTTTCAACAGATGAGTAGGAACCTTGTTTTTTTTTTTTTGCTTAAAAGGAAGTAAAAAACTTTGTTTTTTATGAGTTAACAGACGAGCAGGAACTTTAAAACATGTTGATTTTATTTCCGGACAACCGGAGAAAATTATATTATTTTTTCCGGTGCACCAAACCAGTTAACCCCACACCCATCTCGATCTTCTGTGTTACTTTATATCTGAACTTTCTATCAGGAAATAAACAAAAGGGATTATGGTTCTTATAAAACATTAACTCCGAGTCCTTGTCAGTAACCCGTTACAATTTTCTGTTTAGATAATCCGTTACATGGTGTCAGTATCTGTGATTACTTTTCTCTCCACTCTCCCACTACTTGGCAATTTGGCATCCACCAGGCGCCAAATTCTTCACATAAAAATAATGAGGAATTTCATGTATACCCCTCAAAAACTTCAAAATTATGTATTCTCTCCTCTAAACTTTAAACTTACGTATTTCTCCTCTAAATTTCAAAAACTCACAAATTTATCCATTTTATTAACTTTTATATTAAAAATCATTTTAAATTTATAAAATACCAATTTTACCCTTTATCAAAAGATGAAACGTTCATCGGACTTAAATTTAAATCTGATGGGTTCCACTACCATCTGATTTGCTTTAAGATTTGTGCGTCTAGATCGACGCGAATCTTAAAGCGAATGTGCACAAATATTGAAGCGGTGCGCACAGATCTTAAAGCGACATGCACAATCTTAAAACATATCGGACGGTAGAGGAACCCATCGAACGCAATCTGTTTCCATACCTAAATGTCAACATGTATACGTTAGAAGTAAAAAATGAATTATTTATCTTTGAAAACCAATCAAATAAAAGACTGGCAATTTTCTTAAACATGATACAAAATTTTTATGCTTTCAATAAAGGATAAAAATGGATATTTTATAAATTTAAAATGATTTTTAATATAAAAGACAATAAAATGGATAACTTTGTGAGTTTTTGAAGTTAAGAGAAATACGTAATTTCAAAGTTTAGACAAATGTACGTAATTCCGAAGTTTTTGAGGGGTATACGTGAAATTCCCCCCTAAAAATAACAAGGACCCGTCTGAATTTGTTCTCTTCCAGTCTTCCCCCATCGAAAACCACCTCTCCTCTCCAAAAAAAAAAAAATATATTTTGCGTGAATCGATGGGTCGAGCGATGCTCGTGGTGGCAGACTTGGTGCTGTCCTTTCTCTGGGTGTGGACCGGGGCGCTAGTCAGGCTCTTCGTCTACCGTACGGTGGCCCCGGGACACGAGACCGAGCTCCTTAAAGTCGCTCTCTCCATCGGCTACATGTTCTTCTTCGCCTGGCTCGATAAGCTCACTGGTGGTGGGTCCTACAACCCGCTCACCGTTCTGATTTACACCGTGGCAGGAAATGGAGGATACCTGTTCGCCGCATTCTGTCGAATTCCTGCTCAGGTTTATTTATATTTTATTTTTTATCACCCTTTTAATTTAATTATTTGCTATTTGCATGATTTGAGATGGGATTTGGGATAGACATCATATGTTAAAATTGGGGAATTAAGAGTCAAGTTCTGTATTATATTTGTAGGTTAGGACTTTAGGATACCTTGTCAAAAGATTACTTCCAGCTTGCAGGGGTTACAGTTTATTACTTCTAGACTATTAGTTTGATTATTAAAAATTAATATATTACTGCTCTCATGATTCTGGAGCTGCCCCCCCCCCGATTTTGAGTTTTAGTGGAGATTTATCGGTCTCGACTGACTTTGCCCCCCTGAATTTTTTTTGCCCCTCTCTGGACGTTTGATTTGTAATTCAGGTTAAATTTAAGGTTAAAATTGAAATAAATTTGTTGAATTTTGATTGGTAATTAGAATTATAAGTTAGAGCATCAGAAATTACAAGTCAAAGCATTGAAAAATATAAGTTAAAATATTGTTTTTTATCGAGTACCCAATTGGTTAATGGATTTAAATCCGATTCGATAATTTTTTGCCCCTCCTGACGAAAATTCTGGATCCGCCCCTTATTCTGGAGAGTTTCTGGATAATTCTGGAGAGTTACTTTCTGGCAGTTATTTGTAGGTTGAGATATATAAGCAAAAAGATAACTATTTTACTAAAGTGTGATCCAGAAATACAGAATTCATTTGCTATAGATGCAAATACAAAGAAGTAAATATATGTACTTGATGTTTGAGAAAAATCAACTGTTGAGCTTAAGGTAATTTTTTGCACGTGCTTGTTATGGTAATTAACTGTAGTGAAACCGGGACCATTCGGTACATGATTTGTGATTCACATTATGCTTAGATGAACTTTGTGGCCCAGGTCTTGTTTCTAATTAGGAAATTTGAGGGAAATAATTTCCGCACTGTATAGCTCAGTTTTCGTTTCTTGCAACTTATGGCTGAGACTCACTTTTCTCTTTGTCCCTTTTGAGCTGAGAATTTGTAATTATTGTAATACCTTCTGTTTTTAATTTAAAGAGACTTATAAGTAATCTTTTCACTAACTCATTCAAAATAATAATATCAGTAGAGGGGACTGAAAGTTTGTCAGATGAGTAGTTAGATTGGTTGAAACAGTCTTTTGCTCATAAAGTTGATTTCCTCTTTATCTGCTTTACTTCCTGAATCATCATCAAGTAGTTTGTCTCTTCATAATTTTGATTTTGATCATTTAGTGTAGTCCGCTGAGAAATAAGTGCTTGTTATTAGTCACAATATGCCTCTGACTCTGAGTCCTGATCATGACTTGCTTTATGACCAGCTTTAATTTCATTAACAATTTGAAAACAAACATCTCTTTACTGTTTATTTTTAATATTTGGCAATGTTTTTTTATAACAGAAGTAAAATACAATTTATTATTTTGTGCAGGCAACCTAACATTTAGAATTGGTCTCTTTGTACAATTACATGTCCTTAAAGGAATGAAAACTGCTGTGGGGGATAATATGGTATTAAATAGAAATTGCTTTCTTTTCCCCCAAGTTAGGATAACTTCCTTTCTAGACTGATGGTACTGGCTCATAAAAGCCCTTTCTTTATTGCAATGGCTGAGCTTGTTTCCCCACTGCACTGGTTTTATCTATGATCTGCCTATGGCCCTTTGATCAGATCATGATCTGTGTTGATAATTCATAATTTTGCATACATTCCTTAATAGTAAGGTACTGCTAATGCAGACAGATCAAATACGGATCAGATTGTGGTAATCCGTTTTTATTTTTCGGATACGGATCGGATATTAAACAGATTTAAAAATAAAAATAACATAAAATACGGAGATAATTCAAATATTCAATCATTATGGTCAACAAAATAATTTTTCTCATGTTAAACTTGTTGTGCCGTTACAAAATATGTATCTCGTTAACAAAAATTAATCACCAACATAACCATATTTTTAATCAAAAGATTCCAACAAAAATATATTCTTCTCTCTAAACATATATGATTCTAAAACAAACGGATAATGATATATATCAGTATTCATATCCGTATCCGCACAAACAAATATCTGAAAAATTAAAATTACGGTATCCGTAACCACTTCCGAAACTAAAACTGTATCTTTGTCCGCAAAAAATTTATGTTTATCCGTATCCGAATATCCGAATCTGCAAAAATTCAAATACGGATCCAAATATGGACGGATAATATCTGATTTATTCTGATTTATTTGCACCTACTGCTATGTCAATCAAGAGGTCATGAGTCTGAATCTGTTCTTGGTGCTAAATTAATCCATTGCTTGCTATCACAGCTGTTGTGGAACCTGAGGTGTGCTTGTGTTAGCTGGAATTCAACAGGCTGCTTTTGTCTTGTCTGATACTATTCAGTTGTGATTCATGTAATCCCTAAATTACATAATTATTTGCTTGTTGAAAGAATAATAGAAATGATTAGTGCTATGCATGTACCTGTAATTCCTTTTTGTTCACAATGAATGATTTGAAATATTGCTTAATTCCCAGGAACAATGTATGCCAACCAAACCAATTAGAAGCAATTACTACTTGTTGGCTAATTTTGTTCTGGTTTCATCCCTGATTTTTTTATGTTAATTGTATATTTCTTATTACTGCATTGCAAATGTCAATGCTTCTGCAAAACCAAACTCTTTACATAAATTTGTCGGCTTTTCTTAGGGTGCACATTGTAAATGATGGGAAAGTTATATATATATATATATATATATATATATATCAGGAGAATGGCTAATATCAAAACGTTTGTTCCTGGGCTCAGGAACAAACGATTCCGTTCTCCCATTTCCAAAGTTCAAACAATAAATCCAAACCGTTAGATGTTCAATCTATATTAAAATGTGCTTGGAGACCAAATTTTACATTTTTTTGAATTTTTTTACTATTTATTAAGCTGGTTTGAAAACCGCTGTTTTTCAATGTTGCAGAAATTTCATAAAAACAGCGATTTTCAAACGAGCTTAATAAATAGTAAAAAAATTCCAAAAAATGTAAAATTTGGTCTCCAAGCACATTTTAATATAGATTGAACATCTAACGGTTTGGATTTGTTGTTTGAACTTTGGAAATGGGAGAACGGAATCGTTTGTTCCTGAGCCCAGGAACAAACGTTTTGATATTAGCCATTCTCTATATATCAGTATTGTAAAAAATGTCCATTTAGATCGAATCGGCCGATTAGTTGTTGGCGGTGACCAAACCCTTACGGATTTTCCCGATTAATAGGCTGATTTTTTCCAATTATGGCCGATTATTTCCAATTAATCGCTTGAATACCGTTATTTACAACACTGATATATATATAACAAGTATAAGCTGTCATTAAGAAGGTTTTTTTCTCGTACACTATCAAATTTATCTTGCTTTAATAAAATTAGGAACAAAAATGATCTAGTAAATGACTGTCAAGTTTTCCAATTTTACCTGGTATCTAATTATTAAACGTTGTTAACAGATGCTCGGTTCTGTTGCTGGTGTCTGGCTTCTCAAAGAAGCATTCCCGCAAGTGGGTCATGGGCCCCGCGTCAATGGTGACATTCACCATGGTGCATTGGTTGAAGGCCTTGCCACATTTGCAGTTGTGATGGTTTCTCTGATACTAAAGCACAATGAAGTGAACAGCTTCTTCATGAAAACTTGGATTTCAAGTATTTCCAAAATGACACTTCACATCCTTAGCTCTGACCTGACTGGAGGCATCATGAATCCTGCTTCTGTAAGGACTTCTTTTTAAATATTTTTCTGGGAAGAATTTTAGTGAGTGCCCCTGAAACAACTCCAGACATATAGAATTCCTGCAAACAGAAACTATAGTATTCCCCCTCTAACTATTTTATTCATAGTACATTTATATTTTCATTCTCTTCCTCTTCCTCTAAAGTAAGGTTTGGAGTCTTGAGAATGATTAATTTTGGAAAGTAGAAACAAATAAATGTACAACAATGTTCGCAAAAGATATATTCAATTAGTTACTGGAAGTTGCCAGCTAGCCAATAAATGTAGAGGAATATTTATGTTTGTCAGGGTAAACATGGTGACTTAAATTTTCCAGGGGTTAGGTTTTAAGGTTATACAGGTGTGCATGAAAATTTGCCTTTATTTACAACCCTTTGTGATACTGGTGTATGGTTTAATGAATTCAGGGCTTGTAAATAACTTCACATGGGATTAATACTAGTAAATACACACTCAATACCAATGGTAATCAATCAACTTTATTGTACCAGCTTTGTACCATTACAGTAGAAAATGCTCTTTCTTTTGTTACAGTAGTCCTTGATACTCAATATTTTTCAGTAAAAAGTAAAAACAAGATTCTTTAGTGTGGGAAAATGCTGTTTCTTAATCATGTACAAAATATTAGCTTGGTCCCTTGTCTTTTGAATTTTTTTTTTTTTTTTTTCTGAAATTTGGTTATTATTTCTCTATGTAGGCATTTGGTTGGGCCTTTGCAAGAGGGGACCACATAAGTCTAGAGCATGTGCTTGTTTATTGGGTGGCCCCAATCCAAGCTGCTCTGTTTGGAGTTTGGGGTGTGAAACAATTTACGAAGCCCAAATCTACTGGGGCCCAAAAATCCGAAGAAACCAAATCCACCGAGGCCCAAAACTCCGACGAAACCAAGTCCAAGTCGGACTGAGAAGATTCATTGGGGATGTGTTTCAAGTAGGATCCACGTTCAACCTTGTGGTAAATTTTACAGCATAATTTTTTATACTTGTGTAAATTTGGGAAAGATGTGGTACTTTGTACCATATTTTTCAAGGAAAAAAAAAGTTTAGGAATGATGTTCTTGTGATGATTTAACATTTCAAGGACATCCACTTATTTAAATTATTTTGGTTGACAACTTGTACATAAATTAGTCTATTATTTTATCTCTTGCTAGTTTAGCTTGAGGTTGGGGACTTTATGTTTGATTTATGGGTTGTATGTATCAAATTATTAGGTGAAGCAACCGTGAAGTCTCGGATGAGAACACCAAACGGTTTAAATATTGTACCGGATAGGTCAGTACCAGTTTGAAGACGTGTCAAAATTTTGCAGTAGTGTTAGGTAAGGAGAAAGTGTTCATACTTGAATGATTGTACCAGGAAATGCAAGGTCAGCAACTATTTAATAAATTTAAAATTACATGGACCCCCCTTGTGATAAAAACATTGATATGCACTGACACAAGTCACACAACCAACTTAAATTTCCTAATAAGAGCAGGCATAAGGAGTCCAGAATGTTCATTTCAATAGGCATCTCCATCTTGGAAACACAAAAAATTAATGGTTTATAATTTCTTTTAATGAATGGTGTTTGTTCTGTTGTCAATCCCTTTCAGATGCAATTATATATCACTCGCCTGGGGTTGCCATTGCACCATGTTGCTACATTCAAGTCTTTTCGATTCAATTTTGTTTTCTTTGTATGTCTGATTTGGATGCGATTTGACCTGATTTTTCTCTTTATATCAATCAATGTCTGTATTGTATCGTCTATTCGTCTTCTTATGATCAATGCGCTCGAAATGACATTTCGGTCCGGTTCTCTTTTTGAATTTTCTGTGACGGCTTATATGAAAACTAGTGAAATCATTACCACAGAAAATTCAAAAAGAGACCGGATTGAAATGCCATTTCAGTTCGGAATAAAAAAAATATAACGGACCGAAATAACATTTCGGTTCTTATGATTTTTGTAAAAAAAAAGTAATTATGTTAGTTTCATAAAAAAAGAAATTTTAATTATGGTTTATAAAAAGAATTCCTTGGAATGTCTATCAGAATTTTTTAGATATATTCTAAATAAATATAACAGTGGTGGGGGTCCTCATAAAATGTACTAATATGGGTGGGACCGTGGGACCACATTCAATAAAATTTCAAGTACCAGAATTTACTAGTGTGTACCACAACAGGAGTTAATTGCATATATGGATCTACTGGTTTGGGCCATATGAAAGTGAAAATTGATAAATATTAAAAGCAAATAAAAAAAAAATCTAAATTGATTACCCTGCGAGCAAGTTTGCTTAAAGGTCCCTACAATATTCATATTAAAGTTTGCTAAAATGTCCTTGCAATATTCATATTATGCAAGAAGTCTTAGCAGACCAGCCCATACATTGGTACAGGGAAATTTTTCAAAACTGTCGTCGTTATACTTTTTAAGATTTAATAATTAATTAAAACTGTAAAACAGTAAAACTCAATTTACAAAACAACATTATCAAGTTACCTCACTTTTTAATGGACATCAAGAGCAATTAATTAAGAAAAAACACTTTATATAATTGCAAATGTTAGTAAATTTTGACAAATATTTATGCCTACAATGAACCAAACAAAATTAAATGTCACAATATCTAGATGCATGTAACAAAACTTATTTCGATCAAATTTGACAGCTATATTTATTATTTGAGTTCTGAATTTTAATTTTTTTTTTCTTTTTTAAGTTTAAGAATCCTCTTATTACATTGAGAGTGATTTAAGAGCCTTAATTTGACTCTCTCATACTTGAAAAATATATATAATTACTTTCTAAAAAATGTATGCATAATGAAAATGCAAAATTGAAACTTATGTCATTCCAATCATAATCACAGTTGCCATTTACAAGTTAATAAGGATTGTAAATGCAAAAGACTAAGTAAACAACATGTATACTAAGGTTAGATAAAAGAAATAAAACATCGATTTAACAAAGTGAATACTAAGACCAATACAATGAATAGTGAATCATTGATGTTTTATTTTCTGATGAAAGTAACTACTTTTGTTTTTTGTGCTTCTTATTTGACGAATTAAGTAAATTTTGCTTAAATGAAAAATAAAAAATAGTAAGATATTTGAAACGTTGGTAACGCATGAACTGCTTTATAATTTATGGATAACGCAAACGACTGGAGCTGTGCCTGTGGTTAGAGTGGGAAAAATGGCACGGCTGAGCCGGCTCTGTCACGGAACAGCACGGCACCTGTGTCAGTTACGTGCCGTGACTCGCGTGTCTCGTGCCTTGTTTATCTTTTGAAACTTTGGCACGGCACGATACATAGTCACATGAGTCACGTGTAATTAGGACAATTAGATATTGATTTAATGGTAAATCTTGAATAAACTAACCTAAATTATGATTAAATGGTCACGCGAGTCACGTATGGTCACGGCATGTTAGGCATGGCGTGACCATTCGCGTGCCGTGATCACCCCTTGATATTTTGATCACGGCACGGCACGTTTTTTCCACTCTACATGTGGGCATGGCACGTTTAAGAGCTAATGGCTGCATGTATTGTAGGTGTATACTGCATAGGGTGCCGCCTTTGGATAAACGGTAGCAAGTCAAATTGGAAAATGACCAACATTCCTATTTGGCAACTCTGATCAGCTGTCAGTTGTCATAACAGAAAAATACTTGTCAATTTTTAATTACATAATCTGTAAATATTTTAGTAAATTGGTACAATAATAGATTCATGATGTATGATTGTATGGCCATGGAATAATAAGTATTATTATTAATTTAAGTCATTCAGTTGTCATCATTCTTATAATAATAATAATATTGGAGGTGGGCTACCAATCTATCATGCTTTGGAAAGTAAAGCTAGTGATTTACTTTGTCTATATTTTGTAATTTCAAAGTCCAAATAATTAATCAGATCCATTCAACATGATCTCCATATTAAATTGCGCTTGGTGACCAAATTTTATATTTTTTTGAATTTTTAGAATCATTGTTTTTTATGGTCCATAATAGATTAAAAAAAACATAGATTTTTGAAATTTCTTAAAAAAATACTAAAAAGTTTCAAAAAATATAAAATTTAGTCTCCAACCACATTTTAATACGAAGATCATGTTAAATGGTTCATAACTTTAAATCGACTGTTTCAATTTAAAAAATGAAGATATAGGTAAAATAGTTTCTTTGCTTTCCAAAGCATCATACCCTCTCATGTTATTGATATCATTTATAATAATTATTAATATATTTTATTGTTAGTAATTTATTAGTAATAATACTATTATTAATAATATTGTTGTTAAATAATCCAATATTTTTATTTATTCTAACTAACATTTTATTGGAATAGCTATATAGCCGCTAATTCAAGAAAAATATTGCATTGGAAAACACATCCAGACACCAAATAGAGAATTCAAATTATCACCAACTCATAAATAAAGCTATTTTGAACCATCCAAATGCGATAAATATGACTAATCTAGCACTATTCATTGATTTGAACAATCTTGGATGGCACACGAATTCCAAAAACACGTTTGCGGTAAATAAATTAGAAAAATGGTTATTTTACATTCACTTTTCGTCATTTTTCAAAAAAAAAATAATAATTTTCGCTATATGTTTTGACTTCATCAGCATACAAACAAGTCGAATGAATCAACTTTGATCTAAAGATTTAACTGTCGAGTTTAAATTAATTTAAATAAAACGTACAATATTAAGTTATTAACAGTATCCTTTTTAGGTGACTATTATTTAGATATTACATAGATCTCAAATTTTATTTTTTTGAACCAGCTTTTAGTCTAGTAGCAAAGACAATGTTCTCTGTATAAGATATCGCAGACTCAAAACCTGAATGGAAAATTAATTTCTTGTGGATATTAAATAGTTAGGTAACTTGATCTCTAACTTTTACTTAAAAAACTATTAAAATTTTATAAAAACTTGAGATTTAAATATAACAAAGTGAAGATGCAGAATGTAGATATGCATTAAAATGTCAATATCTCTATATATTGATTACAAAAACCCAACCCAAATGACACCTGGCTCTGTGGATCTTTGACTAAAGCACTAGAGACTAAAAACTAAAAAGGAATTTCAAAAGGTACAAAAGTGGAAAATCATTGTGTATTACATGTTCCTTCCTTCATGTTCCTTTCTCCTTTGAGTTTGATGTAACACCTCCGTGATTAAACATTCTTTCTCCTCTTTCTAAGATTAAGATTTTAACTTGATGGTCTCTCTCTGTTTCACTGGAGATCACCAGTCACTGCTTTATTGTCATTTTTATCATTCCATTGTTACTGTTTTCTAATTCTAACACATAAATAAATATATCTAAGATACTTCACACAGTAAATCAACTTTATCTGTATCTTTATTTTTTAAAATTTTAATAACTCAAAATTTAAAACTTAAAAATTAAAATAAAACTGTTGAATATGATTTACATCAATTTATCTATGCACGTGTAAAAAATTATGACATTTCAATTTTATTTTGATTGTCATCAAGAACTTGTAAAAAACAATAATTTTCTACCCATTTTAAAAAATAGTAAAAAAAATTCAAAAATTATAAAATTTCATTCCCAACTCTATTTTAGTATGGATATCATGTTGAACAGTTCGGATTGATAATTTAGACTTTGAAAACAAATATATAAAACATGAGATATAATGAGATATGAAAACTATGAGGTACTGGAACCCTCCTCATATATAATTTGGTATTATATATAAAAGTCAGACCGTCCGCTGACAAAAAAAAGGTTTCGTAACTTGTGGTTCTCTATAAATTTGTTCGGAATTTTTTTTGTAATTAGTTCGTTTGATTTTGGTTCAGTTCATTATTAATTAGTGAGTTTAAATTTGTCCTAACTCGACTTGGGTTGGCTCGGTAAGATAAATTCTTTTACTATTTTTAAATCTTGCTTGGCTCGTTTTGACTCGAATTAAGTTCAAACTTTGCTTTAACTCAGCTCGGCTCATTGAGAGCCCTAACTGTCTCTAATCTCATCAGTTAATTATAATTCGAACGGTACAAAATTGGATAACGTACCCTGTTCTCTAGGCAGGAGTGGACCCAGAAATTTAATTAGGGGTGGGCACGAATACTAATAAAAGTGCAAAATGTTTTTTTATTATATAATCTCATGAGTTAATGTACAAAATGCTAACAAGACTATAAAATAAAAAAGTAGTATTGTTTTTACATATAAAAAAAAACAAATATAGTAATATCTAACTAGTCAAATCAAGTCGATGACGGTGAACAAAGGTTGCCTTTACGGGTCTTCATATGTTGAAATCTTTGCATAATTCTTTCATACTTAACACCCTTGAACAAATCCCTCTCAATATAAGTAACTAAACAATCATTCAACCAGTTATCTCCCATGCTATTTCTAGAGTCATTTTTCACCAAATTCATTGCCGAAAATACCCTTTCAACACTAGCGGTAGTCACCGACAATATCAATGTTAATTTCACTAATTTGTAAACCAAGGGACAAACAATGTGTTTTTTTTTTCACAAGATTTTGAGAAAGTTTAACTAATCCCCTTACCTCCAAAAAAATCACTATTAAAATGGTAATTCTCCAATTAATTTTCTAGAGTATTAAGCTCCCGTTGGTTGAAATCCAAGGGATAAAATTGAGCAAGTTTAAACAACTTGTCTTTGTTAAATGAAGAAAAATAATCATTTGGATCTAAACACGACATACATATAAGAAGTTCGGTAGTTGTTTCCGTGAATCTATCATTAAGCTCTTATAATTGCATATCAATAGCCATGTTAAATATTTCAACACGATAGTAATGCAAATTATTAAATTCCATTGGTCGACACCGTGATATACCGGGATGGATACCCTCCATGTCCAGAATTTTAATATTGTGTTTCTCACAAAAGGTACACACTTCTTGGAATAACAATCCCCATTCATTATCTCTCATTTTTTGCAACCAAGATTTAGTGACACTCACCAAATACATAGCATTAACCGCATCTTGATTTTTAAGTTGCAAGACTTACGATAAATCATTGGTGATATCTAATAACTTTCTCATGAGATAAGAATTGAATACAAAATCAAAATGATGCCTAATAAATCTATATGGGTCCGCCCCTTTCTCTAGGCATGCAAAGCAACAGAAACTGGTCCCAAAATGACGCTCAAATCAGATCTTAACTTGGTCATTTGCCCAACTTGGGACCTACCAAATACAAACAATTGCATGAAGAAATCGTTGTCAAATTGTCACAGTTTCTGAAAACACTATTAATAATTTCATTCATGAAGAAAATCCCAAGGATCGCGCTTAGAGTGGAAAAAACGTACCGTGCTGTGACCAAGTTAATTTTTTACGTGCCGTGTCATGTCATGATCAAAATGTCAAGAAGTGGTCACGCCACGTGAGTCATGCCGTGCCTAAACGTGCCGTGACCATACGTGACTCGCGTGACCATTTAATCATAATTTGGTTAGTTTATTCAAGATTCACCACTAAATCAATATATAATGGTCCAAATTACACGTGACTCACGTAACTACGTGTCGTACCGTACCGTGACTAAATCTTTCACGTACCATGCCGTGCCGTGCCAAAGTTTCAAAAGATGAACACAGCAAGCGAATGATCACGACATGAGACACGCAAGTCAACGTAATTGACACGTGTGCTGTGCCGCTCCGTGCCATAACCATGCCGGAGCCGGCTCCGCTGTGCCATTTTTCCCCCTCTACCCACTCTACTCACGCTTTTGGATAACCTTTAAAAAAAAGGTGTTGCTTGCGTGGCACAGATTTTAAGTTTTTAACTGTGTTTTAGCGACTTTTTGGTAGCAATGGAGTCGGATGGCGGCTTATATTTTGATGCACATATCTTATAAATTATAATGATTGCACCACAAAATTATGACTAAACAGTAAACACTGACCACATGTAGTACGGAATACGGATAACCTCAAGATCCACCTACTTAGGCTTCAGTTTACTGTGTCGGAGCTGAATTTATTTACAAAATATTAATTTCACAATTTCAATAATATTTTTAAATTAAACTGTATCATTTAAAATAGAAAAAACCAATCACCAATTTTACATCTTCTCAAATTATTTTTAGATCTCGAATGTATCACTGTGACCTTAACCACTCATCCTTTCTCGTTTAAATTTAAGTTATCTGATAAAATGTTATAACTTGTATGAACTTTTAAAGTTATCTGATAAAATTAAACCTTTAGAAACATTTATTAAAAATTCGAAAATGGATCCAACTATTTTCCGGAGTAAGTAAATGAAAATTCAGTTGGAATCGGACAATAGAAGTTCAATCCAAGATATGGACTAAACTTAGAAAAAATCCCAGATAAGTTCAGATTTCTCAAACCACACACATGTACCGCCTTTATTTACATGGAACCCTCATTTTTTACTTTTTTACTTTTTATGATTTTTTAATTTTACTTTATGTATGTATGTATGTATTACCAGTTTAAATTTTCCTACAATATCTCTAAACTATTTATCAAAGACTATGGTGCATTGTAATGTATAGGTCCTCTTGTATATTGGATTATAAATCGTTGGTTTTGATTTCCAAACAACCGATCCAAACTTTTCAATTTGATATCCATATTAAAATGTGCTTGGAGACCAAATTTTACATTTTTTGGAAATTATTTGCTATTTTTTAGAATTTTTTAAAATCGTTGTTTTTCTATGGTCCATAAATTTCTGAAAAGTAGCAATTTTCAAAAATTCTAAACAAATCGTAAATTGTTTCCAAATAATATAAAATTTGGTCCCTGAGCACATTTTAATATGGAGAATATGTTGAGCCCTTTAGATCGACTATTTGAACTTCGAATCCAACGGTTTACAGTCCAATGTATAAGAGGGTTTATACATTGCAATGCACCATAGCCCAACTCTCTCTCTCTCTCTCTCTCTATATATATATATATAGGAGTTGGCTATGGTGCTACGGCTTAATATTTGAGTTTTCAAAATCCTAACGGTCGATCCGAATCGTTCAATATGATCTCCATATGAATATGTACTTGCAAACCAAATTTTACATTTTTTAGAATTTTTTTTACTATTTTTTTAGATAGGTAGAAAATCACTTGATCTGAATATTACAGTTTGGATATAATGTTGAGCAGTTTGGATTAACTATTTGAATTTTGAAAACGAAAATAAGAATATGAAAATAAGAATATGCATTGCGGTATGAAAACAATGGAGAAATTTAACCCAACTCAATGTATATAGAGTTTTTAATATTTTGAACAATAAATATAAACATACAAGGCTATAACGGATTGGTGTAGCAGACTAAGGGCATGTTCGGCCCACGGAAATGGATACAGGAATAGACAAATTTGAATTGATTTTTTACTATTCATGTGAGAAAAAAAATTAGCTCTGAATAAATTTTTTTTTTCCACGTGAACAGTAAAACAGCCGAACTGGGACCGAACTATTTCTTTGGTCCTTTATAATATTTCCAAAAGGATAAAACTTATGATTCCGTCACTTCCATGAAATCGATTTTTTTTTCCATCTTTCTCCTTTCGGACAGCGACTTCTCGTAAAATCTAATCCTCATTTTATTACGGGTCATAACATAATTTGCTCATCAAATCAAATCAAATCATTATTTTTGTCCTTCTAAGATGACATCAAATCAAATCGAATCAAATCATTACTATTTTCGTTCTAAGATGACATTATTGAAAACCACAAAACTTACATAAGCCTAAAATAACCGTACAAATAGAGATGCTATGTCGGCTAGGGTCTGGATATTATTATATTTTGACCCGTATTCTAAAAGTGTTTGGATCCGAATTTCGATCCATATACTTATTTGTTTCAAATCGGGTTGGGTCCGGATCCGGATACCTATCTACCCGTAGATATTTCAAATCCAGTCTTTTGATTCTGGGTAGATATATACCCATAACTTGTTTATAGATTATTGGATCCGGTTCGGATCCAAGGCGGGTCCGGATCTGGAGCGGGTATATGTCGCAACTGACAAGCATTTGAGAAACACTTTACATTTAAATATAAATATAATTTCTTAAACATCTCACATAATATATCATTATAATATAAACTAAAATCTGCTCCAAAATATTGAAGGTGAGATAATTTTAGAAAGTAAAATATTGGAGATGCTAATTTCATTATATGGTTTCAAAAATCCAGGAATAGAATATTAATATCGTTTTGTTTCAATCAGCGAAGAGAACAATAAATTTGAATAATCCGTGCGGAAAGGTAGATACATGGTAGATAAAGAGATCAATAAATGAATTAATTAGATTCGAAAATTTATAGGTAAAAGGTGAACATGACATTTGATTTCAATAATCTGTGTGAAAAGAGCAATAAATTTCAGTCAAGAAATTAAAAAATACTACAAATGATTGTCTTTTCATAGATATTAATATATGTGTTTATATTTAATAATTATAAAGAAATGGTATTATCATTTTATCGGGTATTTATACGGATATCGGGTCGGGTTCGGTTATGGGTCGAATAACTAAATCAAACTCATATCCTATCCATTACAGTATCGGTTCCAGTTCAGATCCAGGTCGGATATTAAATATTAATTTTGTAAGCGTACCCATAATTTAACCGGTTATATTTTTTAAACCATATTATATCCAAATTAATTGGATCCGGATCGGTTCCAGTTCGGTTCTGGATCGAATCCGGATAATCGGATAAAAGTAGCACCTCTACGTACAAACATGCTATAAGATTGCTTAACCACATAATAATCTTTAGTAAAATTAAAATTAAAGTGCCACTTAATTTACCAGCCATAAACAGTGGTACTGGTATCTGTGTAAATCTGTTCAGAGAGGCTAATTTACCAGCCATAAACGTGAGGCTGATATTTGATATTTGGCGCCATAAATGTGAAGCATCAACATCAAACAAATGGAATGAACTCTCCTGTTATTCCAATAGAAAAGCAGAATTCTGATTTTCCGATTCCAACCATTCAAAATTTTGTCATTCGCGTATCTCGATAAAGAAACTTTTTTCATGCACAAATCTCAATAAATTTGATAGTTAAAATTGGAAAAGCAGGACCATATTTTTCCACTAGAATAACAGCAGAGTCGTATTCCAAACAAATGCACCTGTCTTTCTTTTGTTGTTATGTGAAGGTAGACAAAAACTTGTAACAACTAGGAAGCTTCCTTTCAAGTTCCTTTAGCTTGTTTAGATCTGAATTCTCTGATCGGTTGAGTGCGGCCGCAAATTTAATGCAAGACATGTCTATTATTGTCAAGTTAGGTAATAGATAATGGCATGTATCAACTTGTACCTGTAATCTGTAATGTACCAACAATGCTACCATTGCATGAACTAATACATGTGTTCATCATACATCAACTGAAATATCAAGGGACCATGTTTTCATAAAAAACTTCTTTATAAAAACACACCCATCGAACTATTAATTGTAATAAATAGTCTCATGAACTAAGTGATTTCTGTGGAGAAAGATATTGACCGAACTATTTTGATATCACGCAGCCGCACAATTAACAGTGACAAAATAAAATAAAAAAATATATGACTTATACGCTGTCTGAAATAGTATCCTAAACTTATAGAGGGACCGTGTTTCCATAACCTCAGCTATATTTAATTTTTGCCAATAAAAACACACCTATCGAACTATTAATTGTAATAAATAGTCTCATGAACTAAGTGATTTCTGTGGAGAAAGATATTGACCGAACTATTTTGATACCAGACAGCCGCACAATTAACAGTGACAAAATAAAAAAAAAATATATGACTTATACGCTGCCTGAAATAGTATGCTAAACTTATAGAGGGATCGTGTTTCCATAACCTCAGCTATATTTAATTTTTGCCAATAAAAACACACCTATCGAACTATTAATTGTAATAAATAGTCTCATGAACTAAGTGATTTCTGTGGAGAAAGATATTGACCGAACTATTTTGATACCACACAGCCACACAATTAACAGTGACAAAATAAAATAAAATAAAAAAATATATGACTTATACGCTGTCTGAAATAGTATCCTAAACTTATAGAGGGACCGTGTTTCCATAACCTCAGCTATATTTAATTTTTGCCAATAAAAACACACCTATCGAACTATTAATTGTAATAAATAGTCTCATGAACTAAGTGATTTCTGCGGGGAAAGATATTGACCGAACTATTTTGATACCACACAGCCGCACAATTAACAGTGACAAAATAAAATAAAATAAAAAAATATATGACTTATACGCTGCCTGAAATAGTATGCTAAACTTATAGAGGGATCGTGTTTCCATAACCTCAGCTATATTTAATTTTTGCCAATAAAAACACACCTATCGAACTATTAATTGTAATAAATAGTCTCATGAACTAAGTGATTTTTATGGAGAAAGATATTGACCGAACTATTTTGATATCACGCAGCCGCACAATTAACAGTGACAAAATAAAATAAAAAAATATATGACTTATACGCTGCCTGAAATAGTATCCTAAACTTATAGAGGGACCGTGTTTCCATAACCTCGCTATACTTAATTTTTGCCAATAAAAACACACCTATCGAACTTTTAATTGTAAAAGAAGTTTTCTAAATTAGTGTTTTTTGTGAGTAAATATATTGATAAAGTTATTTAATTTCACGTGATACACAATTAATAGTGACAAAATAAAAAAATATATATAACAAATGTGCTCCATAAAATAATCTCCTACACTAATATGACGGAACGGGACCATGCTTTCATACCTAGCTAAACTTAATTTTCACAATTAAAAACACAGCTATCAAACTTTTAATTGTAAGAAATAATAGTTTCTTAAACTAGTGGCTTTTGTGACATCAAACTCCACACAATTTGTTTTTTATATAGTTCCCATTGTCACCTTAGAGCATCTACATTATTGGTACTATTAGAGTTTCTAATCTGATGTGACAGTTTCTAATCTAGTTTCAGAAATGTGAGAGAGTTTTTTATTTAGAAACTATGCAGTAAAGTTTATTATTAAGAAACTGTTTATAAACTTCATGCTGACCAAATTATTGACTCAAATTATTTCTCTTTTTTAATTTGCTATTGACGTGGCTTAATAGAAATTCTAAAATTAATTTTAGGAATGTGAGAGTTAGAAACTTTAGAGACCTTAATTTCTAAAAAGTATTTTTTAGTTATTTAGAAACTCATTTGAGTTGTTGAGACGTAGATACTCTTAGCACCTTAGTTATTTGATATAAAATGATCAAAACACCTCTTTTAAATGTACGTATTTAATTCAAGAAGTAAAAATGCACTGCACCGATGTTTGCTTAGTAAACTAGAGTAGAATTAGGGTGTTCTTAATTTCATTAAGTTTCTTTGTGAATTCAATTTTAAATTCTATCGGATTCACTTCAAACGACGAATCTGAACTATTGAACTCATCTACCTTACGAGTGATATGTCTACATGTGAAAATTTTAAATTATCGAATTAATTTTGTATAGAGTCTAAAAGTTAAAATTATAAGGTTTCTAAATTAATTTTAATGCGTTCATTTTTGAATATTTTTTTTACCATTTGACTCTATACAAAATTAATTAGAAAATTTAAATTTTTCGTATGTAAACGTATTACTTATAAGTAGATGGGTTTCAACGGTTCGGATATGCAGTTTGAAGCCAATCTGATAGATTTTAGAGGCACGCTAGTTCTACTCTAGTAAACTATTTTAATTTTTCGTAGTTGATTAAAATGCACCGATGTTTCCTATATAATATATAATTTTGAAATAGAAAATGTTAATTAGATATTAGTATTGTATTATCCGAAGAAATTTAAAATACACACTTAATTATTGCATAATACTTCATTCGCGAAATGCACGCTATATTCATTATTTTCTTGTGGAAAATTGATTAAAAATAGTGACTTTTAAATTAGTATGAAAATAGTATATAATGTGGTGCTATTTATATTAGTAGAAATATTGTTTGGATTGTATATTATGGAATAATGAATAGCTGTAACTCAATTGCGAGAGAGATAGCGGAGAGCTAATCAAGATGAAATATAGATAAGTGGGGTCTCAAACGAATTACCACGACGTGAAAATAGCAGAAACGACATCAAATTTGTCAGATCGAGATTGAGTTGACGGAAATTCAAGAAAGAAACACTTTCTCTCTCTTCACACAGAAATAGTAACAATTCCAACATTCATAAGGAATAGTGGAGCTAATATTAACAGCTATTTCGTATAGCAAAAAATATTGTTTGAATGTCCATAACTATTGCGAATAGCTACTATTCTTCTCAATCCAAACATAATTTTATGTTACTTAAATATAATTTGATATTCCATTTAATAATGAACTGTTGCAATTTGCTAAGTATAAATTACATTTCAATTATCTGATTCTAAAATTAAAATTATATTACACTCATGAAAATTATTAAGCTAATTCATTATTAATAAATTCAGCCCAATTTTCATAAAACTCGACTAAGAGGAAAAATTGTAAAGATATATAAGGACAGTTTAGTCATTTTATATTGATTGATACTAATGGAAAACTCGTACGATGTGAATTCAAAAAGTTGTTTGTGGTAATTATAAGTTTCCGAGCATATATAGAATGATAGTATTTAGACAATGACAAAATAAAAAAATAAAAAAAATAAAAATTGGAGGTTCAAATATAAAATAAATAATGTGTGGTATTGAAATCTGAATTCAAAGTTTTCACAATCACAAAATAAAATTATAACCACTAAGCTACGGAATTAAATCATATAAATATTAGGGGTGCCAATGACACCCTTTTATTTGTTTACCTGACCCATACCATAGATAAGACGGGTATGGGTAAGATTTTTTTTTCATAAACTTATCGAGTACGGTATGAGTAATGATTTTTTTTTTGTTATTTAAACGGGTAAAAGTACGGGTAAAGCCTATTTCGTACCCATTACCCGATCGGATAATTATAAAACAAATTATATATATTATATATATTAATAAGCATTGAAAATAATACTTTAATTAGTTTACTTGCGCTTAGCAAAATTAGAATTTTTTTTTCAATAAAGTACTAATATATACATATGTGAAATGAACGTATATGTTTTAATGTTTTATTTAATAAATAATAAAAATAATTATTATATTAGTATTACCCGTTATTTATCCGCTACCGTTTCGTTATCCGACAACCATAATGGATAAGAGTAAGGGTACGAGTAAAAATAATTTGTACATGTATGAAAATGCTTCCACCCGATCCTTACCGTACCTGTTAACACCCCTAATAAATATTTTTTTAAAAATTGAAATTTAATTAATTTCAATATATATAATTTTAAAAAAAAATTATGGAGGCGGTTAAATGCAGATCTAGATAGGAAAGATGCCCAATAAAATAAAATAAAAATGGATATGATGAGGACAACCTTTTATATTTTACATTTATTGGAAGCACCGCGTCGATGCCGCGTATCTGCGTATGTTAATATTTTTTTTCTTTTTAATTAAAAAAATGGATACCTACCTGGTGGCTGTAGAGAGTGTGGCTTAAAGAATAGTTAACACGTGGTTTACCTTCTTGCTTGCTTAATGCTTCCTCTGATAACATGATAACGAGATAGGAGTAGGTCCAATGGGCATTGGACTTACATTTAGGTTCAATTAGCTCTATCACCGTACGATTAGCATCAACATCTATGCGCACGGGAACTGATATAGTTTTGCACGAATTTTGATGCATAGAACACGAATCTTGATGCATATCGGATGGTCATCACACCTATCGAACCAAGGTAGGTCCGATGGGCATCGGACCTATTCTGCTTCCCATGATAACATGATAAGTACGGTAGTGCCAATAAAGTATTGAAGGTGACATTTAGAGTCAAATTATCAAACAAATTCCAAATTTTCGACCGTGACATTGTATTTATTTTTATTTTTTTGGTCGTGTGTTTGCTTTAATTGCTTCTAATCTGCGATCAAGCTATGATAATTTCAAATTATATTATGAAGAGGGATTCGATTACAACACTTTTCAGTTACTACAAAATTATCCTAACTATTTTTTACATTTTCAAAGTCTAAATCGTCGATCCAACTCGTTCAACATAATCTCCACAGTAAAATATGCTTGCAGATTAAATTTTACATTTTTTTTTGAATTTTTTTACTATTTATTAAGATGGGTACAAAATTCAATGGTCTGAATTTTGACTAGTTTTTGTAAAAACACAAAATTACACACTATTGAATCAAGAGGAGACAAGTAGGCAACTGTCTCCTCTTGAATTTTGAAAATTAAGTATAGTTCTATGTATAATTGGATTGTTGTCTACTTCTAAATAAAAAATTATCTACTCTTAGACAGTTTACAAACTGAATTAGTTAATTTACAGCATCAATAATATATTTTTGGTCTAATTCTTAATAAAAAAAATTGGCTATGCTCCGGATCACACATATTGTAATTAAACATAACGTGCCTGAACAGAACTTTTGCTTTGGGTCGGGTCCCACGTGCTTATTATCTATCGTGGGTAATAAATGTAACATTACTGGAGCCCTAGAGGCTAGAGATGTCAAATCTGTAGATTCAGATCAGCTGAAATCTGATATTTATGAAAAGTAATTATGAAACTTTTAAAATTCGAGATTCAACTGTTCAACTTTTTCTGTGCACGTATTTCGAAACAGTTAATTTTTCTGTATACGTATTTTAAAACAATACAATGACTGAATTCGGAATTTCAGAAATTTCAGAATCACTGTTGATGATTTCGGATTTCTGTAGATTTGGATCCCAAATCTGTAAGCTTTGAGTTTGAGTACCTTAATTTGTTTTAAAATTGATTCAAAAAATTAATATATAATGTGAATTATTTTTTTATGAAACGACAGAAAGATGTAAATGCACTAAAGATTTCAACAGAGGAGTTTTGACTTCATGCAATGCACTGACTATAAAATAAAAAAAATAAAATAAACAACGTTTTATTGATTCGTGTGCTGCATTAAGCTAAAACTGCTCTGTTCAATCCTTTTCGTTTTTTGGACCCATTGTTTAATTTATTGTAATCTGTTCATGATAATGATCTGCACATGTTGTTATCATTATTATTTGATCTGTACATGTTGTCCATTCGATTAACCGACCCAATTAATTTTCTAACAGAGAGATGTAATTATTTCATTCGATATCAATTCTCCCAGTTTAAATCACAGTCACAAATAAGGAAAGAAACGAATAATGACACGGTGATAATAGTAATTGGATTGAACGGTTCAAATTATTTTCCACAGGAAAAAAAAAAATCAAACCATGTCGATCACTCATCGTTCTCTCTCTCTCTCTCTCTCTCTCTCTAAGTTGTGACTTTTGAGTTCTGATCCAATAAATATCCCGCCTCTCGATTTGTGGCTCAGATTAGTAAAAGAATATATATAACATCAATTAAAGTGACGTTTAATTATTATTCTAATAATAAATTATATTAAAAATAAAGAAGATATTAGAAAATAAATGAAAATAAAGAAATAATGTTAAATTAATATTACATAGAGGATAAGTGTTAGAACATGAAGAGGCTATGGTAAATTAATATTACATAGCGGTTTCAGTTTGTACTATGAACTCATTTTTTTTAATTAATTTTTTTAATTTTTTAAAGAGAAATTTAGATATATACCCATCATAACTTCTTTAATTAGATATTTATCAATCAAAACTTCAAAATTAGTTATTTTCCCATCTAAATATAACTATATTATAAATATACCCATTTTTTAATTAAATCAATTATAATAATTAATTAATATAAATATGACATTAAAAGGACACTTATGCCCTTATTCACTTGTTCTCCTTTCCCACTCTTTAATCTTCCAACGAGCTGGCAATACCAAAGACTCACAATTTGAGTTATTTGAGGGTATCTGGACCCACAAACTATACTATTCTGATTCATTACCTCTCTTCCCCTCTTCTCCAATTTCTACATCAGCTCGTGGAGTTGACTACTTAGAAAGGTGTTGAAAACTTCACAAGTCCTCAAGCACTAGCAGCCAGACCACAATCTCCGCTTGGTTTATTTTTGTTCTTCCGTGGGGAAAGGATCCCAAGCTCAAAAAGTGATCAAACAAGCATATCCTTGCACAGTTGTTCTATTGCTGTGCAACTAAATCTATGGTTCTAAGTTATCCCCGTTATTTCAATTTCAAACAGGAGACACAAGGAAGCAAACAACAACGATTGATCTCTCTCTCTCTCTCCACTTCAATTACCTTTGAAGATTGAAGAGTGGGAAGAGAAGAAGTGAATAAGGGCATAATTGCCCTTTTAATTTTTTATTACTACTAATAAGTGTTTTTAGTTTATTTAATTATAAAATGGGTATATTTATAATATAATTATATTTAGATGGGAAATAGCTAATTTAATTAGAAGTTTTGATGGGGAAATATCTAATTAAAAAAGTTATGATGGATATATATCTAAATTTCTCTTTTTTAAAATAGGTAGAAAATTACTTGATTTAAAATTCTAAGCAGTCGGAAACTAATTATTTTTTGCCTATCTAAAATTATAGTAAAAATTTCTAAAAACTATAAAATTTGATCTCCAAGTAATTTTTTTTTAACAGGAGCAGCCCGATATTAGATATCTCACCACCATTTTGATAGTTGTCTATTTCTCTCTGTGATTCAATGCTTAAAAACATATATAATGGTGTTGTATTTAATTATGAATATTTTAAGAGTGATGATAGTGATGATATGATCCTTCCAATTTTGTAATTTGCTATTGATCTTATCAATCAGCTGAAAGCCCCATTCAGCTCTGCTTATTTTTTTATCATATAAAGGTAGGTCCAAGTATTTAATAGGAAAATTAGACAATTTACACTCAAATATATCACTAATGTTTATGGCCATGTTTGGTTGTGGAGTAAGAGGTGGAGTAAACCCCTTACTCCACACTTAGGTAGCCAAACGAGAAGTAAAAGAAGAGGAGTAAGGTGGAGTAAGCGGTGAGTTAATCCGGAGTAAGTTACTCCACCACTTCAAGTGGATTAACTTACTCCACACTTACTCCACCTGTAGGGCCCACTATCATAGGAAGAGGCTCTGTTTCCAACACTTTACTCCTCTAGGCGGATTAATTTAAGCTATGAGTTATACTACCAAACAAGGTGTAAAATATGTGGAGTAAGATGGAGTAAGTCATTTAATCCTCATTAACTTTACTCCACAACCAAACATGACCTATAGGAATTAATTCAGTTTTGCTAAGTTGATTTTTATATCCTGATAAAGCTTCAAATAGTATCACCGTACATCAACTTTTTTTTTTCTATATTTTATTGTGTGGCTGCTAAAAAAAAAAATGTTGTCATGCGTACAGTAACAATTCAATGGTGGTCCTAAACTTGAATACTACCGGTCCTTCTCGTGGAAATTTTTTATCTATAGAAATTATTAAATTGAGTCATACGGAAATAAAAAGAGTACCTCATTTCCAACAAATAAAGAAATATATGACTCATTGAGTCCGATCCAAAAATTAGAATTGGACTCAATGGTTCACATCCACTGTTATTTTATTTTTCTTTTTTAAACGGTAGAAAAAGATAATATGGGTGCCACATTTAATCAAGTCAAAAGTATATGAAAGAGTATGGAAAACTATACCTATTGATTGTTGAAATGTTTTAATTGAGAAAATCGAAAAAAAAAAAAGTTGCAATGATGGAAAAGTAAATTGTTGTCTATTAGGGGAAGGGTTACACTTCTGAACTCTGTTATTTCAGCAATTATTTTATATTGGTTAGCCCTTTACAGAATGTCAATTCAGATCAGACATAGAATAGATAAACTTCGACATAGATTCTTGTGGTATGGAGGTAGTTCAGTCAGGAAAAAGATTTCCATAGTTTCATGGGACGAAGTTTGTGCGGATAAGTCTCAAGGGGAATTGGGGATTCTTAATCTTAAAATAATTAATTCAACTTTATTAGCCAAATTGTGGTATCGATTTAATGACCCTGATTCTAAAAGCCAAATATGGGCCACAAGGGGTTCTATCAATTATTAATTTTTTGGAGGGATGTTGTCAAAATGAAACATATAGTTGAGTTAGGTTTTAGAAAGACTATTGGTAAGGGAACTGAGGTGTTGTTTTGGACTGATAGATGGTTGGGTGAGTGTCCTATAAGTGTTTTATTTCCTAATTTATTTTCAATTGCATCTGATATTGGTTTGACAGTAGCTTCAGTTTTAGACAATGGACAAATTAATTTAACATTTAGACGACAGTTGACAGGGCTGTATAGAGAGGAATGGGTCACTTTGATAAATGAATTGAGTTCAATACATCTATTTAGGGATAAATTGGATATTTTACATTGGAGGTGGAATGCTAACGGTAGATTTACAGTACATCTTTTTACACTTGGCTTGAGTTTGGTGGAATGAAAAATGAAAAATTTGATACTATTTGGAAAGCAAAAATTCATTTTAAAATTAAGATCGGAAATGTTTCGCTGGCTCCTCTATTTACAATACTATTGTATTCCCTCAACATCTCTCAAATTTCTCTCCGATAAATATTATAATTTTTTTTTTGAAAATCTTCACAGAAGCTGCGAAATCATGAGGGAAAATCGAACTCTCGACTTTTGAATAACTAACAGTCTTAGAACTTTTTTCCTGATCAACTGTGCTACCTCCCATTTTAATAAATATTATAATTAAGACACTAAAATGAAAAAGATCGAATGAGTAGACTTTCGATTTTCATCCTAAAAACCACGGGGACAGGCTATATATAGCGGTGATATTTTATTTCGTAACCCTTAGAACTAATTAAAATAATAATAATAATATTTTTATTAAAATAAGAAAAATACATTAACGTTATTCAGTGTAAAAATGGAGTCTCCTGTTTTTTGTTGAGACCGGAGCGGATATGAGTTTGTTTGGATTGATATAAAAAAAACAAGGGGAGCCCACAGACATGTGATATGCTCTTCCAAATTTATATGCTATCCTGCTACCCTTTTTGGACCAAGTAACGCTCGGCTCCTCTTTTGTTTTGTTTTGTTTCAGAGCAATATTTCAGATAAAAAACAACAGTGAGTTTTTACTGAATATTTTATTTAATAATATTTCAGTTCACTATTGATTTTTTTAGAAACATTTCAGAAATTTCTAAGATAATATTATACTTATCTCAAAGTCCATACTAACTAGCTACCGATCACATAAATCATTTCGGTCAAGTTTCAAAATAAATAGTCAAGTATTAGTATGTATTATGTAATATGAGGAGGAATCAGATTACACTTTTTTTTGACACATTTTGACACCTATCATTTTCAAAGTCCAAATAGTCGATCCAAACCGTTCAACATAATGGATATATTAAAATGTGCTTAGAGATCAAATTTTAAATTTTTTTGAATTTTTTTACTATTTATTAAGATGGTTACAAAATTGTTGTTTTCAAATCATTGAAAAACAACGATTTTTTAACCATAATAAATAGTAAAAAAAAATTCAAAAAAAATGTAAAATTTGATCTCCAAGCACATTTTAATATGGTGATCATGTTGAACGGTTCAGATCGACTATTTAGATTTTGAAATCGCAAAATTGACCTATAAAAAAACAGTGTCAAGATGTGTCAAAAAAAAGGTGTAATTGGATCCCTCCTCATGTAATATATACTTATAAAATATAAGCAAGCATGTCAAGTCTGCATTATAAATATATATAAGCAAGCATAACAGCGAGCTTTTGCTGAATTTTTTATTTAATAATATTTCAGTTCACTATTAAATATTTTATAAACATTAATTCAGAAATTTCTGAGATAATATTAATTATATATACTATCTGCTGACTTCAAAAAATAATTATGAAAGTTCAAGACATCTGCTGACAACTATAAAAAAAATTGAAATAAATAATTATATATATATTGTAATAGCTGAATGTGCATTCTGTAATATTTAAAATGGTAAATATATTGACAACACTATTTTGACTTCATGCAACGCATGAGTCATATACATAATTTTTTATTTTAACTACTCATGGTATAATATGTCCAGCTAGCATTGCCATCTCAGATCAAATTAGCCAAATTTCTTGCATCTTCATTTGCTCCCTGTCTCCATTCCATTATTAAGCACGTTGGGTGTCCGATCCACCAACGACTACGATTGAAAGATTAATTTTTGTATTTAATCTCAGCTCTCCAATCACATAATCTATCTTCTTTTGATTAAATGCATTTGTTTTATGTGTAGAAGTTTAAATTTAGTTACAAACATACTCGTCACACATACCGCCACACGAAGCGTTACAATTAAAATTAAACAGACTCTAAATTTATAATTATCCGTTTCCTTATTTATTTGTTTCCTTATTTCTCCCTCTCCAATTGAAATTTTCTATACGGCAAATCACAATACAAATTAATTTTTTGTTCACTTCCTTATTTATCTACTTCCTTATTTCTATGCATATTACTGTCATAAATCTAGAATATATTTCTAATTTTATTTTTTTATGAAAATTTGTCATTTTGGATGAGAATTTATTTTTGTTATCTTATCATGTATTCCGTTGCAACGCACGGGCACGATACTAGTACCTCATTAACTAGCTAGTTAGCTTGATTGAAGAATAATATTTGAATTTCTTAGATGCAGAAATCTTCAGGAGCTAGAGAATCATCTTCTCACTCACTGTGAGTAAAGCCAGCTGTTTGATGTTATTACCAGTTGGAATTGCACCTTCTGATATCTGAGTAAAGCCAACTGTTTTCAGACAAAGATATCAACATCGTTGTTTTGATCATATTCATACAACGCACAAGTTATATATTTTTTCTCATTTTGATTCCATTTTTTATACGCAACATGAGCTCAAAACAATGCTCTCAATGTATTTACCCAAATCTTCTCAGCTATAACTGGGAAATTTAAATAACAAATAGAAAAACAAGTGTGCCGTGATTGAATGCACAGTGATGCAGTTTTGTTAAGAGAATAGAGAGCTTGAGAACACAGCACACTTGTTTTGAGCTCTTCTCATTTTTAATTCTTCACATATTTAGATGGCAACCTAAGAAATCATGTGCTACATAACATATACTCATTTCCTATCCTATGTTTTTCACACCATAACAATATTATGAAAATCTCTTATATATACATGTTAGTTGCCAAGAATTGGATCATGTCTTGTCTTGTGTTACTTGAAGAAGTCATAATTCTACTAAACACAAAATCAATGTCAAATGTTTAAGGATCCTGATAATTGTCCCTGCACCCCTATCCCCGCATTATCCCTGCACTTAACTTCCATAACTATCATGGGGGACCATTCCAGCACAATTTTCTTATATAATCCGTATTGTTCCCGCACAATTTCTAAAGTATTAATACCTATAAATGAAAGTATCTATACCTATGCACGAAAGTATTTTAACATAAATAATTATCTCCAATCAAATCTCTCAAACTGTCCCCGCACCATAAATACATGTAGGAGACCACTCAAACTAAATGGAGGGACCAGGGGACCACTCAAACTAAATTTATATATATCTACTACAGAAGAAAAAAAATGAAATTTTCCAAGTTACCAGATAGTATAATAATTTAATAATTTATTGTATCATACCCATGTCAATATGTAATAGCATAACACATAAATTAATCATAAATCATTTTTTTGTTTCTCTTTCATTGCCGCACATCTTTTTCCTTGTCAAATTTGTAAGGCACAATCATTCATTATTCTGACTAAAGTGCATGGGTGATTAAGTCATGACAACCGTTACATTTTCTCTTTAAGAAATGCCAAACCAATTTTTTATTTGTTCTACAATTAGATAATTACATCAATACATGAAAGGTTATTTTCTTATGTACATGAGAAGGGTTCAAAACTTCAAATACCTTATCATATCTTAGATCTTATATCTTTGATTTCGAAGTCCAAATTATTGATCCGATCTACTCAATATGATATATATATTAAAATATACATAGAAATCAAATTTTATATTTTTTTTCCAAAAAAATTATTTTTTAAATAAGTACAAAATTATTTTTTAAATAGTTCAGAAATAATAATTTTGTATTTATCTAAAAAGACAGTAAAAATTTCAAAAAATATAAAATTTAATCTCTAAATATATTTTAATATAAGATCAAGTTGCGTTTTAAATCGGCTCTTTAAATTTTAAAAACAAATATAAGATACGAAACATAACAAAACACGAAAGATATTATATATTTAAAAGTTCCAAGAAAATTCCACCCTCCCGCCAGGGGCGGATCTACTGTAGCGCAGGGTAGGGCAACTGCCCTACCCTGAAAATCCAAAACTAATTTACAAAGACTGGGTTTTAGATCTTTGCCCTACCCTGGAAATTGATATTGCCCTACCCCGTAGTTGATTATCTAAATATTATAGAGTAGATTGTGTTATAATACTATTTTTGTTGTTTTTGTTATCATGCTTTTATCTAATATCCGATTATCTAATGAATTTGAATCCGATTATCTATTTAAATTCGATTCAATAATTTCTTGCCATAATCAAAATCCTGCATCCGCCCCAGCCTCCCACATTTTTCATGACAGTGAGCAACCAGGTTGTAATATAAATCACTTTTAAAATTCTACAGTTCAATCTACTCCAGTGAAATACAACCAATTAAAATTTACAAACAGTAATTAGTACTACAAAGGTTAAAATGGATGCCGCCAGTTAGAAGATTGTAAACTAACGGGCAAACGGAGACGAGAAACGAACAGAAACCAGAGGAAAGAGAAAATAAATTTTAAGTGCCATACAGTTGGGACCTTTTGTCAGATCCGTATCCTCTGCATTAACTCAAAAAATAATCTTTTGAGTTAATGAATTTCAACCGTCTGATTTTAAACGGAGCCAATCCGGCTCGTGTCTATAACATAGGGGCCCTTTAATATTAGTGCAGATCTAGTTCGCACGAATCTTGAAACAGATCGGACAGTCAAGATTCATTAACTCAAAAGATAATCTTTTGAGTTAATGCAGAGGATATGAATTCCCTTTTGTCTCTGTCTATGTGGGGTCGTGATAATCTCTATGCCTCCTTAGCTCTTTATATTTACCACCATCTCTCTCTCTCTCTCTCTATTCCTCTTTCACTGTACCAACGTGCTTTTCTGATCCCACTCAGGGCTTTCTCTGTTTCTCTACTGACCTTTGAGGTTTCCAAAAGGCACAGCTCAAGATCATCTGAGGTGAGAAAAAGTTACAATTTTCGCCCCTTTTTTCTCTTTTGCGAGTGTTTTTCTGGTTTAGTAGCTGACGATTGTACTGTTTGCTTCTCATAGCTGTCAGGGATTTCTATCTTTTGAATGTATTGCTTTATATTTAGCTGGATTTTCGCTTGCTTCGTTTGTAACAAGCATTGATTCCTGATAAGTAGTACTAGGATCATGTATTGTTCTAATTCTAGCAGTCGTTTTTTTCTCAAGAACAGAATTTTTTTTATGTGTTTTAATTTACTCCACTGGTTTTAAAGCCAAAAACACGACAGAATAAAAGAACAAGAAGGATTGAATCAATTTTTTCAGAGGTTTTTTTTCTTCTTTTCCTGTTTAAAGCGGTTATAACAGTCTAAATGCATGTCCATCTAACAGAATTTTGAAAATTATTTCTTAATTCTGGTCCAAAATGAATGCTTTGGTGGATGTCTAATTGCTAATTTTCTATGTATTTGCTTGTTTCTATGCATTTTCAAACTTTTTTCTTTCGAAAACTAATGCTCTGATGAGGTTTAATTCTGTATTTTATACATAATTGCTTGTTTAAGTTGCAAAATCCAGTGCGTTGTTATAATTATACGGAGCACACGAGTTTGTAAATCGAATTTGTATTAGAAAGCGTAGCAAAGTTTGTTATCAAATGGAATATTCTAGATGCCGCACGCGCCTTCTTTTTTTAATAACACTTGGTCTACTTGTAGATCTGACTCCATAGATTTTGACTCTAAATTTGTTTTTCTGAGAGATGTCTTTTTCCTCTATATTTGCATAATTGGGTCTTAAATTCCATGTATGTTAAAAAATAATTTACATGCATCATGTGGATTTAATTGTAGCACAATTGCACAAAGGGAAAAAGAGAAGGCTTTCTAGATTTTTCTCCTCGTGTGTATTACTCAATTATTATATTTTAATAGTTGAATTTTGGTCCAATCATTGTTACCGTAATAGGTGTTTGGAAGAATTCAAGGCTTGACAACATTATTAAATTATATCCCGCATCAAAGATATAAAAATTAATGTACTTCTCTTCTCTTTCCAAAATAAAATGAACAATTGCACAAATAAATAAACATATTGATAAAAGAAGTGGGAAGTAAAAAAATTAGAGTAGGTGAGTCCTCAGTCCTCGCTATAAATTATTTCTCTGTACAATTTAGATTTGAGTGAGGCTATGGTACTATGCATAGCACGGATGGGTCCGTGCTATGGCTCAAAATTTGAGTTTTTAAAATCCTAACGGTCCATCCAAACCGTTCAACATGATTATAAAATGAATATGTACTTGCAAACCAAATTTTACATTTTTTCGAATTTTTTTACTATTTTTTTAGATAGGTAGAAAATCACTGTTTTTGAATGGTCCAGAATTTTCAGATCAAGTGATTTTCTACCTATCTAAAAAAATAGTAAAAAAATTTGAAAAAATGTAAAATTTGATTTGCAAGTACATATTCATTTTATAATCATGTTGAACGGTTTGGATAGACCGTTAGGATTTTGAAAACTCAAATTTTGAGCCGTAGCACTGACCCAACCGTGCTATGCATAGTACCATAGCCTCACTCTTTAGATTTTTTGGTGAGTTTAGATCCAAAACATACCAAATCTTCTGCATAAAACAAATTCAATCATTACCCCATATTATTTTAGGGAACACAAATGTATATAATTTTGACTGTTAATGAATAAATTATCAGGTAATAACAGAGATGTACCGTGCAAAACTAGTGGCATCGCCTAAGAAGGTGAAACGCCAAGTTGGCAAGTATGAGCTCGGCCGTACACTTGGTGAAGGTACATTCGCTAAGGTACGTTTTGCAAGAAATGTCGAAACCGGTGAGCATGTGGCAATCAAAATATTGGAAAAAGAGAAAATCATGAAGCACAAGATGGTCGAACAGGTATGTGCTGATGTTTTAGTGAACTTTGATTGCTATCAGTTCAATACTGGCATGGGTGTAGTACCGACTGGTACGTGTTAATATACATAGTTCTTACTAATTTCTTGTATACATGTAATGCAGATCAAGCGGGAAATATCTATTATGAAGTTAGTGAAGCATCCTAATGTTGTTTGTTTACTAGAGGTAGGTTTTCTCGTTCTCTAACAAGTATATATGAAATCGGAATCATATTATAGTTTGAACTTTGTAGAGAAGTTACTCAAAAAAGCAACTTTTTTTTTCCTAATTAGGTTATGGGTAGCAAATCAAAGATCTACATTGTTTTAGAGTATGTCACAGGAGGAGAGCTCTTTGACATTGTTGTAAGTTATCCAAAACCTATATCTTTTCCTTTTTAAAATCCCCCCCACCCCCCTATAAATTTTGTAATAAGATAAAAGATAATGGACTAATCATATATCATTTAATCTGGATTAAGGCTAATCATGGAAGGATGAGAGAAGATGAGGCACGCAGATACTTCCAGCAATTAATCAATGCTGTTGATTATTGTCATAGTAGAGGGGTCTATCATAGAGATTTAAAGGTATGACATGACTTCTAAATCGTATCTTTTTTCAGCTTCTTTTAGTGGTACATTTTTCAAACTGTGTATATAACTTTAATTTCTTTTTTGTCCAGTTGGAGAACCTATTGCTAGATGCTCATGGAACCCTAAAAGTGTCTGATTTTGGTTTAAGTGCTTTATCACAACAAATGAAGGTATTTACTTTAATTATATTTCTAAACTGCTACTGAATTTTCAAGCTCAAAACTGTTAAAAGTACCTAAAATGAACCACAACACAACATGATAAAACATTTTTCCATGTCACAATTAATTGTATCAAGGAGTAAACCTGGGTAAAAGTGCACAATTGCAATTACTAGATTGCTTTGGCCATACATGACTCGATATGATGCCAACTCCCAATAAAAACTACTTCTAGTTCGTTTACATATACATCTCAACTTCAATATCTTATTCTAAAATATGAAAAGTAAACTTAATTTTTATTTTCTTGGCAGGGTGATGGGTTGCTACATACCAGTTGCGGGACTCCTAATTATGTTGCTCCTGAGGTACTGAACTCCTTTCTCAGATCATTCTGGTTCTTAGTTATATTTTGCAAACAAAAAATAACCAAACTTGGAAAGTTTGGGAAATATTGAGATAAGGACTAAAATGACATGGGAATATTTCTCATATAGATATTTTACAGGGAATATTCCACATGACCTTTTGAGGTTTTGTGGGTTCGTGTAAACTTTTCATCGGTAAAAATATATAATTGTTTTTTTGTTATTATTACAGGTTCTAGAGGATAGAGGCTATGACGGTGCAAAGGCTGATGTGTGGTCATGTGGTGTTATCCTTTTTGTGTTACTAGCAGGATATTTACCATTTGAAGATGATAATATAATGAGCTTGTATAAGAAGGTAATGATCAATTTTTATTTTTGAGTATTTCTTCTAATTTATTTGTCCTTTCTTTTCTTGTTAATGAAAAATTATATATTATCCTATGCAGATCTCAGCAGCTGAGTTTACTTGTCCTTCGTGGTTTTCCATTGGTGCCATGAGCCTGATAACGAGAATTCTAAACCCAGACCCTGAAAAGGTAAGTAATTGTGCATTGAACCCCTCCATTCGTTGAATAATTAATTAATTATTTGCTTCTACATTTTTAGCTAATTCGGTATAAATTAATTTTCGCAGCGTATCAGCATTTCTGAAATTCTGGAGGATAAATGGTTTAAAAAGGGATATAAACCACCGGCTTTCGAGAAGTTTGAAGGAAGCTTGGATGACATTAATGCTGCATTTGCTGAATCTGATGTAAGTTGGGAAACAAAAATTATATCCTAAATCCAAAGTGGTACTAATGATTCTCTAATGCAACCTCTTAGACACAATGAACTCAAATGTACTCCATATGTTTGTCAGGATTGTTATGTGAAAGAGAAAAAAGACGAGCAACCTGCAGCCTTGAATGCTTTTGAATTGATTGCTCTTTCAAAAGGACTCAATCTTGAAAATCTGTTCGACATAGAGAAGGTAACAAATATGTGGTCCAAGACATGAACTATGATTTATTTCTATTATTATTATTATTATTATTATACAATTTTAAACTCGTTTCCTTTTTCTAATTATGAATATGTAATTTGTACTTAAAAAAAGGGCTCATTACAATTTTTTTTTTTGTTTCTACAGAAATACAAGAAAGAGACAAGGTTTACTTCAAAGTGTCCTGCGAAGGAAATAGTGAAAAAAATTGAAGAAGCTGCAAAGCCTCTTGGTTTTGATATTCAAAAGAAAAACTACAAGGTCATACATTTGCCCTTTTAAAATTTCAAACTTTTTTCTAAACTACTTCTTTATAATATATAACAAACAAATTTGTCCTTTCATTCTACAGATGATGCTGGAGAACTTGAAAGCAGGAAGAAAAGGAAATCTCAATGTTGCCACTGAGGTTAGTTAAAGCATTTCTTTAACACCCCAATTAATCGTGCGACAAAAAGTTCCTATATGTAGTTTCACTAAATTATACATATTTATTTAGATATTTCAAGTGGCTCCAACTCTGCATATGGTGGAATTGAAAAAAGCTACAGGAGATACTCTCGAGTTTCAAAAGGTATGTATTTGTTTGGCTACAAAAATTTACAGTATCTCGTACATTTTTCTAATCTGGCAAAATAAATGCAGTCCTGCCATAGTCACTCGAAACATTAAAAGCGTATAGCTTTCAGTATGGAGAAGATATATATATATTTTTTTTGTAAATTACATTATTTGTGTTTTTTCTTTGTATACAGTTCTACAAGAATCTCTCTCTTTCACTGAAGGATGTAGTGTGGAAGACTGAAGAAGACATGCAACAGGTGCCGTCTGACGAGACTTCAGACTAATTAAAGAAACAAGAGCCAAAATCTCTCTTCTTTTTTAGGGAGTCAAGAGCTGCTGCTTCACCTAAAGCCAAATGCCTTCATTTAGGATTTTGCTAGAACTGTGCAGATCATGTACATATGTGTTGCTAAAAGAAAAGTTGGTTCGTTGGTTTATTGGTTGTTTAACTAAGACTAAATCTCCTATTTTGGAGATCATTTGCATCGAAGATCGAGTCTGTGTCAATGTTGAGTTCAGTTTCAGTGGAGAAATCATTGCTTTAAATCTGTAGTTGCATTATTGGGAGGCAAACACAGTACCCTGTAGATTTTGTTTACTTTGTGGATCTGTGTTTAGTAAGGGGGTTAATCTCCATTCCATTATTAAGCACGTTGGATGTCCGATCCGCCAACGGCTACGATTGAAAAATTAATTTTTGGATTTAATCTCAGCTCTCCAATCACATAATTTATCTTCTTTTGATTAAATGCATCTGTTTTATGTGTAGAAGTTTAAATTTAGCTACAAATATACTCGCCACACATACCGCCACACGATGCGTTACGATTAAAATTAAACATAATTTAAAATTTAGCGATATAATTCTTCATTTCCTTATTTTTTTTTGTTTCCTTATTTCTCCCTCTCCAATTGAAATTTTCTATACGGCGGATCACAATACAAATCAATTTTTTGTTCACTTCCTTATTTATCTACTTCCTTATTTCTATATATATTACTGTGATAAATGTAGAATATATTTCTAATTTTATTTTTTTATAAAAATTTGTCATTTTGTATGAGAATTTATTTTTGTTACCTTATCATATATTCCGTTGGAACGCACGGGCACGATACCAGTAGTATATGAATTTTGTGTAGTTCAAATTTTTTTGTTCTTTATCTAATATCCAGATTGAAACATTTGATTTTGAATGTGACATGGGTACAATTGGGCCATGATTTGAGCCCAACTAATCAAAGAAAATTAATGCTGGTGTTCGTTGTTCGCTCTTCAGAAAACGATTATGCAGACAATTCAACGATCATGCTATGAAATGAGATCCAATGAAAAACATAATATGAGTTAAATATATGTTTTTCTAATGCTACCAATAAAAACAAAAGAAAATCGGTGGCAACTACCCAGGTCAATTGCTAAGCGTGAAAGAAGCCGGTAGCAGAGCTATATGCACATGCTACCTCCTTTTAATACAATTTTAGACTACACATGCTACACCTCCTTTTAATACAATTTTTAGACTAAAAAATCGGAGTCATTCATTCTAGACTAAAAAATTTTAGGAAAGCTCATATATGGGTATTTGAGTAGGTTAGATGGAGAAGTGATTAATTGAAATGCTCTCAGCTTAGTCTCAAGTATTCTTAAGTATTCTCATGTTGTGTATGGATAATTTGCGATAGAAATGTAGGTACACCCAATAAAGCAACAAAACTAATAAATAAATAAATCAACGAATAAGCTTGTTTTAGTGACTCCTCATACAATTAAATCACTGTTAGATGACATGTCAGCAGATATAGGAAAAATTAACGTCTCAGTGACGGAAGGGGCTGATTGAAAAAAAAAAAAAAAGGTTTTCAGGAGTTCAATTGAACCAAATTGGATAATTCAGAGAACAAAAACAGACTTTTTTTTATTTTCTAATAAGATACCAGGATGATCTCAAATACACCATCTTTGCAGGAACAATAAATATATTAATTTTGAGCATTTAGCTGCAGAGAAAACTTTGTTCTTTAGGCTATGTTTACCAGTAGAGGTTTATTCGGTTTCTGATTCTCTGCAACACAAGTTGGATTGGTAATTTTATCTTGCACTATGCTTTTAGTCCATTCGGCGAGTAGCTTCACTGAATTTTCATCTGTAATATATATTGGAAAAATTCAATAAAGAACAACATTTTGTTATCTTTTCACTTCTGACCAGCCGCTTTGGGGTTTGATTACATATTTATATTACTGAGACTTGCTCATACCTCATAATTCAGGTTAAATAACAAAAGTACAACTGTATAAGAGAGAACCATAGCATGAGGGGTAATTTGCCAGGTTTTTAAATTCTTGGTTTCTACCAATACAATAAATTAGTCAAACTTGAAGGTCGTATGAGCAACATATGTGACATCGCTCAAGTAAAGTTACGGGATTTTTTACCTTAATGTAGATTGAAGAATTGAAACGTAAAGTTTATAAGATATTTTACCGAGTCTGGGGATGGTGTGGCCTTGTGGGTGCCTTAGTATGAGGGGTGAATCAAAGGCAGCTACTAATTCCTCTGAGGGAATTTTCAACCAGTCCTTTTCTCCAATGAAATGTACAGATTTAGCCTTGATCGGATCTTTGTATGCCACGTCACAGATTTTTGGGTCCCTGAATGTGCATCCCGAGATAGAAATCAAGAACTTGATTGGTGGATGTTCTTTCAGTACCTTTCCCTGATGAATTGATTAAGAAACAAAAGTTAAATTCAAACATTTATAAATATCACCTTTCAATGATTGCAACTAACTTGATGCTAATTTTCTAATGACATTAACCTGAGCTTGGTAGCCGATTAGCAATGCAGACAATGTAGCACCCTGAAAAAAAAACAATGTATGAATAAATATTTACTGAAGTAGAAATTGCCTGAAGCTAGAGTTACTGAGAAGAGAAAGAAAATACCTGGGAGAAACCTAGAAACCCATCAAAGGGACCATTAGTAATCATGTAATCGCACAGGTAAGAAATACATTCTTCCAAATTTGTGTATTCAGTGAAGTCCTGTTATAGAAAGTGAATTTTTCAGAACTTACAAATCAACAAATGCATAGTATTCTAGTTGACCCATCAATGAGTTTGAGAATTAATGAACTTTTAAGTTTGCTGTACGCCTGTACCAGAAGCAAAGATATTGTTAAGTCAGGTCTGGTTTTGAACCAAGCGAGACCCCGGCAATTTTTCTCAACCCCTCTTTTATTTCCCCCTTTTCTTTTGCCCTCAATGATATTTCTCATTCATTATAATACTTATGTGGCTAGGAATAATGAGAGAGTAATGCTTTGTCTAATTGTTTCTTTAAAAAATGCTTCAAATTTAGATGTTTAAATCAGCACCAACTAATTTAGTATTGTTACAAAAAAAAAAAACCTTGTCAAATTGAAACCACTCGAAGTATGGAGCGGGGAATACGCCCTCGATATCTGACTTTCCCCCGGCCGGAAATATACCATCCGGAAACACCTAAACAGAGAAGAAAAGAAGAAGCCAAGATTAACACTGGCTAATTTGAATTAAAACATACAAGAGAAAAACTAAGCATGCAAGAGTAAAAAGAGAACCATATCAAACTCTTCAAAGATAGATGGGTCCCACTTGCTGATCTGTTTCTTCAAAAACGCCCCACTTGTACGAAATCCATGGAGGCAGAGTATCTTCATCTTCTTCTCCTTCGGTCCTTCCATTTCTTTTTTTCTTCTCTAGTCTAAGAGGTAAGACTCCCAAGTTTTTTTCGTTGCACGGCTGTGTTGGATTAAGAAGAGCAGGGAGAAAATGATATTAAAAGGAGGTAGGTGCATAGTTCTGCTGCGTGCTTCTTTCAAATTTGGCAATTCAACTTGGGTAGTTGCCACCTACCACTGAAGAAGCTGAACCGGAGTATTATATTCAACTAACCACAAAAATGTTGACAAATAATTTGACACGTTGGTGGTTATAACCTTTTTGTCACACCGTTTTTTACTATAGTTCAATAAGATGAGGCTTTTGCCTCACTTTGATTCCAGAAAAGAAGCTCGGTGCTTCAAAGAGTAGTGAAAGGAAGCATAATAGTGGTCAGTGACAACACTTCAAGTCTAAATCCAGGTGGTGTCAGAAGAAAAGAACCCACAACACAAAAATACTGGACCACGAATCTTAAGCAACAACTAGTAAACGTAGACACAAAAATTTATATAAGAGGTACAAAGCTTGTCAATCAAGGGCATTTCAAGCAAAAGAGAGACAGCTAAAAGCTACATCAAATCCCAGATTAAGACAGACTACATTATAAGATCAAAACAAGCTCCATAAAAGTCTAAAACAGCGATCCAGGCAAAAACAGCAGATCAAGATCCACGCACATACAAATTCAGACCAAACAAACACAATCAGTTTCTTCACTTCAAATTCGCCTCTTTCCCCTTCGCTCTCTCACCCACCCCTAAAATTTAAAACAACTACTACTGGGTACCAACAGACAATAATATGTATATTATTGTAATAGACAAACCCGAGAGGGGTTTATTACTTGGCCATCATGACCTTGACGAACTCCTCATAGTTGATCTGCCCATCACCGTCAACATCAGCCTCACGGATCATCTCATCGACCTCCTCGTCAGTGAGCTTCTCACCAAGGTTGGTCATGACATGGCGCAGCTCAGCAGCAGAGATAAAACCGTTTTGGTCCTTGTCGAAGACACGGAAGGCCTCCTTCAGCTCCTCCTCAGAGTCAGTGTCCTTCATTTTGCGTGCCATCAGATTCAGGAACTCGGGGAAGTCGATGGTACCGTTGCCATCGGCATCGACCTCGTTGATCATGTCCTGGAGCTCAGCCTCGGTTGGGTTCTGGCCCAACGACCTCATCACTGTCCCAAGCTCCTTGGTTGTGATGCAACCTGCATATGATCACTACACAGCTTAGGATTCTGAAATTTCAGGTTATAATCAACTCTGGGAAAGGAGAGGAATAATCTGTTAACAATAACCAGGCTAGCATTAAAACGAGATCTATTATCACATTTTTGTGTGGTTAATATGCGTGTATAATATTCATATTTTAAAGGTGTAGAATGTAAATATTTCTCCAACTTGAACATCAATTCGCAGAATCTGATTGCGAGAACCAAATGATTTGTCTGTCCGAGTAACAACTATCCAAGTTTCTAAATCAAATAAAAAAATTAAATTAGATAGAAAAGTGGTAATAAACTAATAATGCACGTATGAACAGAAGTATAATGCAAGTGCGTTCTCCTTTTCCTTTTAAGGTTTCTTAATTAACACATGCATAATATCATTAAATAGTCAAAACACCATATATGTCTAGCTTTATGACAAAATCAAATGTTATGTACTGTTCAAGTGTGGATGAAGTAAGATAACTTTGTGGTAGCAATAAGAGATAGAGAAAGGCGATCAGGGTTTTTGCACATCCAATTAGATAAGTGTGGGTGAGATAAGATCAGATGGCCAATCTGTGATTTGCTAGACAAGTCAAACATTTACTACTACTCTTAGGCCAGATCCATGTATGTATTTAGACCAGAAACCACTTTCCAGAGTTTGACAAGTAATTCTTATCAAGATTGTTCTTATCTCGTTTGTCTATACTGTTAATATCCCTTTCACAATTTATAATTCTAAACTCAAACCACCGGATCTAAATCCACAAGTAAACTAGAGTGAGAAAATGCATAAATCATCCGTGTAAAATAAAAAACCACTGATTCCTATTATTTTTACTTTTATAACTCCAACATGTTTGAATCGATGGAGCAAAATTATCCGTATCTGTATATTTTTAACCAAAATTAGGAACACGGGCATGAGTAGAATACGCGCATCTATTGCTACATCCAAACAAGGAAAGAATATTACACGAAAAGAAAAGCAAAAAAGGGGATATTTCGTGTTTATCAACTATGCAACGAATCTCTCGGTTACCCTAAATTTTATGACAACTTTTGTACAGATCGAGCCAGATCTAATAAGGAATCCTCTAAACCAAGAGTAAACACCTATACCGAGAACAAAAAATATTTCAAAAGGAGAAAACGGGAAACAAAAGGTATCATACCATCTCCATCCTTGTCGAATAAGCTAAACGCCTCCTTGAACTCGGCGATCTGGTCGTCTGTGAGCTGATCCGCCATTTCTCAGCCTCAAAATCCAATCAAACACCTCGAGAAAAAACAAGGGAGGAAGAGAGCGAGAAAGATTAATAAAGATCTGATTGGGTTGGAGGGCAGAGCAGAGACAAGGAGGCACGATTTTATTTAGTAATAAAAAAACTCATTACCGCTTTATACGGTGAATCGCTCGAGATTCTTCTTTTTTCCAGCCGTTTCCGTTTTAAATTTATAATTCCGAAAACATCCTTACATTTTATTCCGGGTAAAGATTTTAACAGAGTAGATTATTCTTCATGCAGCGCAAGGACTATAAAATCAAAACAGAGTCTCATATAGTTTGTCCGCTGCATGAAGAGAAAATTGCTCTGTTAAAATATTTACCCCAATCGGAGGTTATCGTTCCGTTGGATCTCTGACTGGTGGTCCCGCTTGAATTGGAAGTTATCCTTCCACCGTTCCAAACGTTTTCGTTGTGACATGAGTCATGGAATAAGTATTTTATTCTTTACTAAATATGACTAAAGTGAATAAAATAGTATAGCATAAAAAATCACTTATGTCATCATAAACTAATTCACATATTCAGGTTGCATGACTTATATCACGTCTCTTCTCTTAAATTAACTTATCTATTTAGATTTAATTCATGACTTAACTTTAACCCACAATCAAACAAGAATATCTTATACCGTCATAATTTGAAATAAACAACTTATGTCATCATAACTTATTGATTGGATGATTTCTGTTATGTATTGCAATATATTTTTTTTATTAAAAGTATATGTATATATTTATAATATTATTGATTTAAAAAAATGCTATACATATTAGAATTGATGGAGAAAAAAAGAGGAGGAAGTGAAGAGGTGAGCTATCCTCCAAATTGAGAGGAAACAATTAGATAGGAAGAGTTTGAATTTCTCTCTTTGTTTTCCTTTTTTTTCTAAATTAGATTCAAGAAGCAACCGAGCAAGTGAATTAAAATTACACAAACCAATAATCTTTTGCTTTTTCTCTCATTTTCTATCACTTTCTAGATCAGATTCTGAATGAATTCACCTCTTTTATATTTTTCTGTATGAAATGCCGTACAATTAATTGTATTGTTATTATACATTGTGCTGGGCTTAGCTACTTCATGGAGTAAAACAACTTGGTGCTCCACGTCTCATTATTTTCATTTTGAAAATCTAAACGACCGATCCGAACCGCTCAAGTTGTTCTCCATATTGATATGTGCTTGGAGACCAAATTTTACATTTTTTGGAATTTGTTTACTATTTATTAAGCCACTTTGAAAATCACTGATCCGGCGGTCCAGAAATTTTTACTGTTTTTTACTGTTCATAAGGATTTTCAGATTTTCAAAGTGGCTTAATAAATAGTAAAAAAATTCCAAAAAATGTAAAATTTGGTCTCCAAGTACATTTCAATATGAAGAACATGTTGGAAGGTTCGAATCGACTATTTGAACTTTGAAAATGAAGATATGACGTGAAGTACAAAGTCGTTTTACTTCATGAAGTAGCTAAGTCCATCTCATTATACATTTGATAGTTTGAAAAAACTTATTTAAGTTCAAATTTATTAAATATAAAATTTATTCTATAGTATATCTCAGTTTAAAATGTTAGCTTTTTAATAGATACTTTTTAGGAGACAAAATTTGAAAAACAACTCTAAACTAGAAAACTTCGATCAAAATATCTTTTTGATCATTACTAGTGTATCAATATTATTAATTAATTATTTTTTATTTAGGTGCGCTCTTACTGTATACACATTTCATATCATTAACAAGTACATATTAAACATATACATAAATATGAGGTTGGCTAATATCAAAATGTTTGTTCCGGAGCCGTGGTGCAACCAATTGTTTTTTTATTTTTAAAGTCCGAACGGTCGATCCAAACCGTTAAATGTGATCTCTATATTAAAATGTGCTTCGAGACTAAATTTTATATTTTTTTGAATTTTTTTACTATTTATTAAGCCAGTTTTAAAATCGTTGATTTTAATAAAAAAGTGAAAATTTTATGGATCATTGAAAACATCGATTTTAAAACTGACTTAATAAATAATAAAAAAAATTCTAAAAAATGTCAAATTTGGTCTTCAAGCACATTTTAATATAGATTGAATGTTGAACGGTTTGGATCGACTGTTTGGACTTTGAAAATGTAAAAACTGAAGCATTTGTTTCACCACCTAGGAACAAACGTTTTGATATTAGCCAACCTCCATAAATATTATATGAAAATAAGATCCAAATTTCAGACAACACTATATATATTTAATCTCTATTGATATATGTCAAGAGAGAACTTTAAATGATATAAATTGTCTAGAATTTGATTAGGATGTTGTGCATTTTTAGTGAGATGCAGGTGCTACATCCTTTAAAAACCGATCAGATAGACTATAAACGATAAATCCAAACCGTTGAAAGTTGAAACGATCTATTTCACAAGTATTGTATATACTTGCAAAATTTATAATTTTTTAATTCATTTAGTATAAATTAAGAAGTAAAAAAATAATGAAAAATAAATATATTAAAATTAACTCATACACCATCACTAAACATTCACCTAGCCTGCTAGCCAACATACAATCAAGAGAGAGCTTCAAATGATATAAATTATTTATACTAAAATTATCAGTGAGAGCCACTTAATTTATCCTTACGTGCCATAATTTTGATAAAAATAGAAAAATATAGTTTTGGAAAATGATATTTCAATTAAGTTAATTTTCTGGGGTCTTGTATCAATTCTTATCCTTGCAAATCAAAACGCCATGTGCCAACGTGCGGATGCAACTTGGGTCCGACCAGCGCATCAGTAGCGTCCCCATGAGAGGGCATTACCGGTAATTTCCATCAAAACAAAAGACAGAAAGACAGTGAAGGTAAAAAGTAAAATAGAATAAAATTGGGGACCCAGAATTTTCTTTCGCGCCCACAAAATGCCCTATTGACGAATATACCCTCGACGCGGTTCGGACGCGGAGAGAGGAATATTAAATATCTTAGCGGAGAGAAAAATAAATACAGCTAACGCCGTTTTTCTTCGGATCGTTGCCGTTAGTCAAGTTACGGTTTGGACTGAAATATCTTGGCCCAAATAGGAACACTGCTCTCTTCTTTGTTTTGGGCCTTATTTAAATTATGGGCTCTAGTTAACAGGTAAAAGTTGTGAGACTAAATTAAAGAGCAGGCTAGAATTAATAATGTGAGTTATAAAATTTTAGAAGTACAATCGTTTCCTGCATGTCCTTCTGAGCGAAACCGAGAGCTTATTGAAACAAAAATAGAGTTCCATGATGACTTCCTCTACCAAATCTCCAAATATACCCCATTCTACCATGACCTGGATCCGCTCCAACTCGCGCCTCTCTTCCAACGCTGCCGCCTCCCATATCTCCTCGATGCTGAATGCTGTTGTGTGGCTTTTAATGTCCCTGACACGCCAATCTCGCATTGTAGTAGAGTTTGTGATTTCTTTCCATGTGAAGGTTCTTGGTATCCCTTCATTCGCTAATGTGTTATCCTTTGCCTTCTTTGGATGCTCCCCTAAGATATATATACATTACCAGATCAAAACGATTAAAACTCAAAAAATATCTATTTATTATGTTACTTAATTACCTGGAACTGGAATATATATTTGTTCTTCTTTTCTCAAACTAGACTTAATTTGAAGGAACTGGAATCAATCTAACAGTATAGTAACAGCAGTAACAGTAGTCTCGATCTAATTGTGTTTGACAAATTTCAGACAAACTTTAGACATTGCCAGTAGTGACAGTTCCAAGAGAGACTATGTAACAGTAGATATGACTATATATATATATTGTCGTCTCAACTACTATATATATATATGTTAGACATAAGTCATGAAGGCATGAATTGATTGATTGTCGTGCAACGATCCATGTAATTAAGCACAGGATTAAACAGAGGTGCACATAGGAAAAAGGGAACCTCGGTTGGTGGTGTGGTACTGAGAATTCATTATTAAATGCTGGCCACTGGATCAAGAAAAACTCATAGCTTTGGAAAATTGGATAATTAATTAATCTTTTGCACTACAAGAAAAATATGCTCTCCATAGTACTCACGGGCACCTAGATTTCCGTTTAATAAGTTCAAATCAAACCTTAATTTTTAAAGAGCGCCCAAATTTGATATATGCATGATTTCCATTTAAAAAGAAGAAGAAGATAAATAAATATACACTAACCAAAGATCACACCCATTCTAGAAGGCTTCACTATCTTTAATCCAGCTGCAACATTACAACTTTGGTTTTCTGCATGAAAATTAACATTATAATTTATAACATCAATTTGTTAGAAGATTAAGAATTAAGATAAGTTTTGGAAAATATTTGTAAAGAAATAATCTTTGCAGAAAAAAAGGTAAAGGTCTGAATAAGCAGCCTTAATTTAACTTCTTTAAAAAAGTAAAATGAAAAAATGAAAAATCTATGTAGAAAATTAATTTTACATTATTAAGCAAATTCTTTGCTCACCATTTATCTCAGATCTTTTGGATCGAAACCGAGGCGAGTATATTGCGTCAAGCACTGAATTCGGGCTCTGGTGCTCCACCTCCACCTCCTTCCTCAACTCTGCACCTTCCATCCCTTTCGAACCAATCGATCCAACAGTCTCCGATGCCTTTATTCTCACCTCAGCCAATCTTACTGCCTCAATTATCCTCCTCAAAGCCTTTAAATCCTCATCGCATTTCTCCAACGCTCCAAGTAGCCTTCTTCGCTTTTCCGTGGCTGACTCTGGTGGTGGCATTTGTGGCGCATCCATGTCTAGACCCATGAGACGTGCTACAGCTACTGATGGCCGACGTGGGCTCTCTGGCGATCCTGCCGAGAACCGGCGCAGCTCTAGTGGGATTGTGGGGCTTCTTGGAACCTCACAAGAGCTCCGTCTCGGAAATGGATCGACAATTTTTGTCGGTTCAGTTGCTTGTAAGATTGGTGCTTTTGATGTAGTGTTAAGAGGGATGTCTTTCTTTGGAGCTGGATGTTGTGAACAAAAAAATTATGTAATTAAGTAACATATATATGTGGAAACAGATGAAGTGCCAATTAATTAAAATGTAATGTATGTTATATGGAGTACCAGGAGAGAGGCGCTTGCGAGAGCGGCGGTTGTGATGGGTGAGAAGGTGAAGAATGCCAGACATGCAACCAATGCTACGCTTCTGGGACGAATGCCGGCCGCTGCCTCGGCAAGACGAGCATCCCTGGATCATCTCTGCACTTCCCATTTGTGTTAGTTACTTCAATTCAGTGCTACTGTATTCTATATATATGTATATTCCTCCTCAATTCGTACAAATAATTGCTCCCTCCTTCCTTTGGAGAGAAAGAAGAGATACAAGAGGAGGAGAGGAGAGGAGCCTGGAGTCAGATGGACTGATTAAAAGCACGTACAACGGTACATGTGTATAATTACTAAATTACCCTCCTTATTGAAGGGAGCGGGGACATATTCCGGTCCAAGTTCCTCTGTGGAACTGGACCACATGAGATGCTTATGGACTCATGGAGAATGTTACTTGTATTGTGTATATATCGTATAATAACGTACGAGTGAGGCTACGGTACTATGCATAGCACAGATTGGTCCGTGCTACGGCTTAATATTTGAGTTTTCAAAATTCTAACGGTCGATCCGAACTGTTCAGCATGATTATAAAATGAATATGTACTTGCAAACCAAATTTTACATTTTTTCGAATATTTTTACTATTTTTTTAGATAGGTAGAAAATCACTTGATCTGAAAATTCTGGGCCATCCAAAAACAGTGATTTTCTACCTATCTAAAAAAATAGTAAAAAAATTCGAAAAAATGTAAAATTTGGTTTGCAAGTACATATTCATTTTATAATTATGTTGAACGGTTCGGATCGACTGTTAGGATTTTCAAAACTCAAATATTGAGCTGTAGCACGGACCAATCCGTGTTATGCATAGTACCATAGCCTCACTCATAATGTATTAAAAGTTGTTGGAGACGTCTGTAACTATAAAAAAAAAAACATATTATAGAAATCATGTGCTACGTTTACTTTATATTAGAAAGAATATATTGATAACACATTTGTTTATTTGATAATTGTGATGAATGATAAAAAAATTATCGAAATCAAGAGATAAAATATAGACATATTTCTACAATTTTGATATACTGCGTATCTGATTTAGTGAATATTAGGAATATATGGAAGGAGCTTTGGACATAGTTTTTTTTTTTAAATGAGACTTGAATTGCCTGATTGGTGTTAAAATTTGCATGAACAGTTTAAACGAAAGTTGGTAGACTATACTTCCATCTTTCTATCTCAAAAAAATTCATGATACGTTTAATTTATTAAATTTAAATCATTCACATAAATCTCAACAAAAATCAGATAATTTGGACTTGACTTTAGGTAAAATTTGTCCTAAATGATTTTAAACAAAACCCAATTCAATTCTTGGAGAAATATATATCCTCCACAATGGTCCCACAGAATAGACCTGGTCTACGCATTAAATTATGTTCGCCAGACCAGTGGAAAACTGATATGACCGACACTGGTGTAAACTAATTACGGCAGAGAGAGGGACAATTTCAGAAACATAGCACTAAATCTAGTTAACGGGTCGGATTTGTATAGTTTGTCGCTTCTGATTAGATCCTATTGAAGAGAAAAAAAAAAGGAAAGAAAGGTTGAAAAAGTGTGCAGACAGGAAAGGAAAGGAAAGAAGTGTAAACTAGCATCCTAAGCTCAAAAGCAAACACTCCACGTGGCAGTATCCTGTATATTTTACTTTGTGTCAGCTACAGCTAGTGATCTGGCGTTTAAGCTGATTAGATCATTAAAATGTACTATGTAGTAAGGTTTAATCTGCCCCTTTGTCTAGGATTAAGATATGATTCCTCGCCCAAGTGCACCACTCTCTCAATCTCCCAATCAAATTTAGAGCAATGTTTTTTTTTTTTTTTTGAATAAAGGTTGGAGGTCAAGCCACCCAATTATATAATATCTTTGTTATTACAACAAAAGATTTCTCTGTCCGGATTTCGAACTCATGACCTCCTACATAAAGAGAAAATAAATCTGCTGTGATTCTCGAGAATCACAGGACCCTACGATCCCAATCTCAACTGTTGGTCTTTCTCAAGATGTGTGCATGAAAATTTACTTTTCCGAGAAGATTTTTGAGATCCGCGTACGGAAAAGTTTGAACCGTTGATCTCGGAATTTCAGAACATTGCGATCCCTCTCAGAATTGCAGCAGATTCGGACTCACATAGAGATCATATGCCTTTGTCACTGAACAATACAGCAATGCTATTTTGCAGCCCCTAACAATTAATTCCTTAATAAAATGATGGTTTTGCTTTTGGAGATTACAACTTGTAAGTTTTCTAATAGGGTCCAAAGGATAAAACAGAGATTTTCATAGGAGGTAAGAACTGACTATTTGTTAACTTTATCTTCTCTGAAACTGCTTTGAAATGCGTATGCGTTTTATCTTTTTTATAGTTCTTAATTCTATTAATTAACGGTCACATTAATTCACATGCGAAACTTACTTTGCACTTCCCTCCAAAAATATATGAAAGGATTTTCGTGCAATTCCCTATCCAAGAAAAGAAAATTTCTCAGAATTAATATTAATAAAATCATGAGCAAAAATAGAGCATTATGTCACCAAATAAGTGTTTTTATAGGAAAGATTCTATATCTAATATTTAATATTAGGTTGAATTGGGTTAGAATGCAATCAGACTCTACATTCTTATCTCTGTTTTCAAAGTCCGAACAGTCGATTCAAACCGTTCAACATGATCTTCATATTAAAATGTACTTGGAGACCAAATTTTATATATTTTTTACTATTTTTGTAAATATGTACAAAATCACTATTTTCAGACCATTCTGAACCATAAAAAAACAATTATTTTGTACCTATCTAGAAAAAAGTAAAGAAAATTCAAAAAATATAAAATTTAATCTCCATACACATTTTAATATGAAAGCTCATGATTAGAGCACAAAACTAATAGTGTATTTTACCCTTCCTCTACTTTGGTTTTAGATAGATCAATAATTATTGACCCAAAAAATATCAGATCTGAAGCAAACCCAGAGATGCAACACTTTTTACAGAGTAGAAGCACTTGAGAGGGAAGCATTAAAAGTTGGTATAAAATAAAGATAAAAAAAGATGAGAAGATAGACGGAGAAGGGGAGAAGTGAGGTGAAAAAGCAGATTCACAGTTTCACATCACGCCGTTAGTTTCACTTTTTATGAAGGTAGGAATGGGGATGAATGATATCATGCGAGGCAAAAGAAAACTGAAACAGATCAAGGGAAGTGATGAGTAGTAGCATAGTCATAGTGTAAGTCTAAAGCAAGAACACTTGCGCTTTTGCTTTTCTAGGGTTCTGTGTCATCAGAGCCATACAAGGGAATGTGAAATTATTGCTTCTCCTGGAATACAATGGGAGAATTTTATGTATATATAGTTTTTTTAAATTATGTATACAATGGAATATGAGATGGGAGAATTTTATGTATATTAAAAAAAATTGAAATTATGGAATTTTTCATCTAAAATTTATAATAATATATATTGTTTAAGTTTCAAAAACTCTGCAATTTATTAAACTTATTGTCTTTTCTATAAAATTGAAATGCCTATGTAGTTTCTGCACAGCTTGTCCAAAGTCAGAATAAAGAAGGAGGGTCGTGATAGGCGTGACGAGCCAACGATAGACCAATAATTGAAAAACAACCATTTTCTCATGAAATGAAACCCATAGATATTGTGTTTTCTATAAAACTTATTTTAAATTTATAAAGTTCTTATTTATTTATTTTATTAAAAAAAAATAAAAACATGTAGTCATGTGTAAAAAAATATGTTCAGTCTTCTAATTAATTAGTTTTTAAAGACATAATTTTGAGGGGATATACATGATGCACATAAATATTATGTGAAGGTTTTTTTTTTTTTAAGAAGAATGCTAGTCTTATCAATTAATCTTAGTCTTATGAATATTTTGGAGATGCATCTAAATATATTATCAAAAGAACAAATAAAAAATGCAAATCAAATATATGTGGCATTTTTTTTTCCTTACAATAACTAAAAAAAGGGCAAAATTTGTTTCTAAATTTGACAAAATTAATATTTTATCCCATTTTAGGTTGTTGTTGTTGTTGTTATGCTGCTGTCTGGAAATAGCACTGTTATTATTTATAATATTATGAAAACTAGTAACCTACTGTTATGAGTAGAATTAAGTGAGGTTAACTCGAAATCTATCATAATATGATTTGAAAAAACAAATTCAAATTATTGTACTTGATCTACTTCACGAGTGATATGTTTAATACATGTCAAGTTTATAATTTTTTTACTTAATTTAATATAAAATTAAGCGGTCAAAACAATGTTTGCACTTTACTGTGTAGATAAGTTTGTCAACATTTGATAATGTTGCAGACAATGAACACATACTAGGCAACACCAGATATGGACACAAGAACTTGAAGGAGGTGTTGAAGGCGTGAAGGGGGCATAATTAGTGCATGGACATGGCAGTACAGCACCAGGAACAGGAAGAGAGGTGTCAAAGCTGAGTTGGTAAATCGTGGGGGCCATTGACTTTTATACGGTTTAAAAAACATCACCATCCACATGTTTTACCTCAGTAAAAGCTAAGAGGAACATGTACCCATTTTTTATGACATTAAAAAAATAAATTAATTGATTATAAGCCGTGTTCTAAATAGCGCGCTATAGCGTTTTTGGATTCCAAACGCTACGCTATGACATTAAAATGCGCTATTTGTGCTACGACCGCTATAGCGGTCCGCTATTTGCGCTATACAATATGGGTTTTTTTTTTTAAGCAATTTATATGGGTTTTAAATAAAGATAAAAAAAAAAATCTCAAACCGAAATTGAATTTGTTGCTACTTGCTACAGATAAATCAATTTGAAATTGGGAATATAAATTGAAATTTGAATAGAAAAAAAGTCCAAACCGAAATTAAAATTTGAATAGAAAAAAAAATAGATTATGTCATGAATCATGATGCTTAAGATATTTTTAATAGGAAAAATCGATAGTTTATGATATTACTATGGATATTTTGAACCGCAATTTGGACTTTGTACGGATTCAATATGAATATTATAATTTTTTAATTACTTTGGTGTTATTTATTGTTCTATGAGACTTTAGATAATGTTGATATTTAGTACAAATATTGAATATACGAAATGTAAAAAAAAAAAAAGTTATTTGGAATAGCTTCCGCTATAACGACGCTATTGGCTATAGTTTTTTTTTTTAGCCTTCCCGCTACGACGCTATAAACGCTATTTAGAACCTTGATTATAAGTATAACATGTACATGTTTGATTTTTAAAATTAGTACAAATGATGATGTTGCAGGCTCAAATAAGAACGTTAGTGTTTGTATCATGTATTTTATTTATTTATTTTAATATCATAAAAAAAAAGTGTATTACTTAGGATTTGTTCAGCTTATAATATTCTTGTAATTTTGTGGGCTTCACAACTTATAATATTTTTCTTCTATGTTTTTTTATAATTTATTTATCATGAAAAAATTAATTGCAATTTAAAAGGTGGGAAAAATATTAAGCGGGACGAAAGAAATCTTTTTTCAGTATTGAACTCCATCTCTTTCTTTCATAAAATGTCATTAATTAAATAGATAAAGGAATATTCAAACATATATTTCATACTTAAACAGTATAAATATACTCTTAATTATGTGACGAGACCAATAATAAATATAAGAAAATAAAAATTAAACACTATACTTTATGCTTAAAATAATGTTTTACCTTCATAAATTTCATCATTTCATCATTTTGAATTTTTTTTTTCAGAATTTCATTTTTATGTAATTGAAAATTAATAGTTATACACTTTAATGAACCTTTTAATATATTGAATTTTGATTTTAATAAATTCAGTGTCAATTCTAATTTTCTTAATTATAACATCTTTAGATTAATTATTTTTAGTTTTTATAAATACTATTGGTTTATTAAAACAAAAAGGACAACTTCAATTTTAAGTAATTTCCCATCATAATTCACACATTACATCCAAACAATTATTTTTCAAGTTTTTCCACATTATTTTACTCCTAAGATTCCACAAATCAAAATATAGAATTCCGTAATCGAAATTTTTTATTCTATATAATCTCATTACTAAATACATGTCCTTAGTTGTACGATTTTAGATCTCAAGGATTTAGATGGTGTTGTCAGGGGAGTCCGGGCCAATCCGGCTCGAGGTGAAATGCACGGTTCCTTTATATTTTATATTCATGTCAAAGCATATCGAACTGTCCAGATCAAACTCAAAATTTGGATTAACTTAGGTGATATGTAGAGAAGGAAATACGTGACACGCTGTGATTTGGTCACGTGACATGATCAAAACAGTGACAGATGATCACGTCACGTGTAGTACGCAGTGACTACGCGTGGCGTGACCACACGTAACGTGATATGACGTGACGTAAATTAATCACGTGGAACTTTTTTTTATATTTTAATTTAAATTGTTGAAATTCAGAAAAAAAAATATCAAAAAATATGAAAATTATAAAAATTGTAAAATAAGTAAATAATGTTGCAATTTTTTTTTTGAGGAAATACTGTTGGGTATCTGACATTACTTTAAAAATTCAAATTACAAATATTCATTGATCTAAACTAGAGAAAATAAAAACCAATACTACATGAGTATCAGTATCACTGAACATATACTATAAGAAAAACATTGATACTCTATGTGTAAAAAAAAAAAAAACTGAAAATTAACTAAAAAAACTAGATACTCTATGTTTCATATCATGGCGTGACCACGTAACGTGACGTGACGTGAAATGTAATTTTTGCTTGAATGCGGTCACATCACGCGAATGATCATGTCACGCTACACGCGAGTCACGTCATATAATCGACTCACGTGACATGACGTTCTGTGACGTGACTAATCATGGCTGACAAATTTCCTCAATGGTGATATGTATTCCCGTTTGGAAAATGTTTCTCGTTGGGTTGATATGTTTCATTAGAAATTACTTCTCTACCCTTCTATTTATGAGGAAGGATGAATGTATGATCGTCTTACTAAATAAAAATATTGGCTGGAATATGGGTCTAACTACCTTGAACTATTAATCAAACGCTTCGATTAAAACACTTGTCGTATGTTTTGTACAATCAATCATATCAATGTAAATGCAGTACATGTCATGACTACCATTCAGGATTCAGCACAGTAAAACAAATGCCTAGTGCCAAAGGGCTTTCCTTCAAAGAAAAAAAAAACACACACACATCCCTAGGGCTTTTCAAGAATCCATATATCCTCTGAGGTAACATAATATTTATGTTTAGATTTGGACCGTTCAATTAAAATCAGCACGAATATTAAAGGGAAATGTGCATTCCACACATGCTGACATGCCTAGGGCTTTCAGCAAATTGACAAACATTAAGTCATTAACTGAGACTTCGTAAGATCTGAGTCGTCACATCAAGTCATTAACTAAGAATTTATTAGAACTTTGAATGTTGCTATTATTATTTATGGGCTTTTTATTGGAAGGCACTGAAATTAACAACTTTAGTTAATATATTAAGCCGCATTGCAACACCAGTGGATACATTACGAATCGGCACACTGAACCAGAAATTGAAGGCTCTGGAAGAGAATCGGCAGTCAGTGATCATAGTCACAGTAACTTTAAAGAGCCCTCCCTGCATTTAAGTGTTTGGCATCCAGTGTATATCAGTTCAACCGGAAGAAATAATGGCCATTTAATGTCTGGATTCCTCTGTTTCAGGGGGGGAAGTACAAAAAAAAAACGCATTGCAATCGTGCCCAGTGTAATGATTGCTAAAATTACGGCATTTTCCATTGATGAATGATTGTTTATAATTTTTACCGCGGAAAATAAATCGAGTTGTAGTAATATTATTGTTGAAGAAAATACAAAGAATCCAATAAATGTACCTGTTCTATTTACCGCATCATAAACAGCATTTATCAGAAAGGAACAGCGAACCTAAATTACACCACCTCTAATTTCCCATGCGCTCCATACTAAAAGATTTCCATAATCCATCAAGCAAAACTGCGTTCTTACGTTCTTTGATGTTTCAGATCTTTTTAGCCCAGTAAAAAAGAAAAAAAGAAAAAAAACTAAAAAGAAATGACAGAAACGACAGTATAAGCACCCATTCACCCAACAAGCAGCATATACAACAAATAATCCCAGCTCAATTCCCCCATTTCCCCTCTACTTTTAAAAATAAAATTAGGAGCAAAATTTGATATTGCTCATCTCTCTACAGGCTTGTATAAAACCACGGTAACATATTTGGACTGGAACCTGTGAGTTAGACCAAGGGCAACAATCGGCTGTGCAACTAAGCCTCTCTCAATGAAGAGGTGGTTGAGTACTATGTGCTGAGGCCTGGGGAAGTCTTCTTCATCCGAGTTGTGGTACCCCAAGAAGCCGTTTGGAAGCTGAGGTGGCACTATTGGAGGGTCTTTTGACATCTCTTTGTCGTCAGGCATGACCCACCCATAGCTGGCAGGTGGTGACGAGGGCGGATCAAATTCTGAGACACGTTCTGTGTTTTCAGGCACATAATCCTGCATAATAGAGAAGTGTTTGGTAAATTTACACAAAATAACCTGAAAATTCTACTTCAGCTCCTAATTGTTTTAGTCATTGTATGTGCACATGTATTTACATGTATTTGTGTGTGAGTGCTTGCGCTTTTATTTGTTTTCTCAAATGTCCTGCAGCTAGGTCTTAGGACCGTTTATAACCTTGTGATACCATTTGGATAACCTTTAGAGATGTATTGGGGCTATTTTTTGGTAACTTATAAACAATGGCATAATGATCATTTTCTCTGTATAATTAAGTTAGCAGTATGTGGCAGTTGCATTAAGAAAATTAGGTTCGCATATCTATTCCCTGTAGCGTGGCCCTATTTGACAGCACAGTATCGGTTTGAGATATGAAATTTCAAAGAAGTTTCAAATTAATGTATAACGAATTCTATTAATATATTAAGAAAACCCTGATTCAGCAACACAGTACCAACAGAAATCAATTAAACTATATCCAAGAAAGAATCCATATTCCCAATGCACCTAGGATGATTCTGCAATTTGATCATGCCTGAGTTGTACAAATACACCCACACCTAACAAAGAACATAAAGAGAAACAAAAAATGCTTACATGGACATCAAGAAGATTGACAACATGGCCCGATTCGTCAGTAATGTTAGGTAGGTCAGGTATACACCTCCTCTCTCCGTCAACAACGTACATGTACCGGTACACGCCTGATGGGAGGGCCAACAGTATTGAAAAGTCCTTACCAGACTTCTGCAATGATTTCCTGTTGCATGAATGTTTATCCTGTAAGATAATTTTAACAGAAGGGTCTTTTGCAGTACATTTCTGGTCTTTGATAGAATACCTGACAATTTTTTGGGTTTTTTTGAAATTAAATAAAATGCCAGGGAAAGATGATTTAAATGATATTTATCCAGCTTTCTTTCTCCTTTTGACATCAAAAGTAACCTTCTGTAAAATGTTGATAAATTTACTCCCATCATTGAACAAAAATCAGTTGGAAGCTACCTGGGTGTGGGCTGTCAAGCTTGCATAAATTCAATAATTTTTTAATGGTCTGTTTGTTTTATTCGGGATGTTCAAATGGTCAAATGAGCTTAGGGATGTTCAAATGGTCGGTTCAGTTAAAACCGAATCAAATAGTCAAACCAAAATTTTATTCGGTTTCTAAAAAATCTAACCGATCCAACTGAGTTAAAACTTGTCAACCGAATAACAACCAAACCAAAAAAACCGAAGTAAATTTCGGTTTGTTGAACCGAAATAAGGGAGATTAATTTTCAAAAGGTCAAAACTCAATACATACACAGATACATTTAATAATCATAGAAATAAATATCAAGTAAATTTTTGTTTGTTTGGTTGAACCGAAATAAGAGAGATTAAACCGAACTAAATATGAAAAACCAAAGTAATTAAAAAATTCAACTGAACTGAACCATTTAAACGAAATTCCGAATCATTTAATCCAACATTTGTCAGTTTGGCTGAAAACCAAACAAACCGGATCCAATGAACACCCCTTGTAATAATTAAGTCCTTCTTTGTATGACTTCACTATGATTTACGGCTCAGTCTTGCTATTAAATAAAAAAATAGAGAGCAGCATTCAACAATGGAAAAATCCTAAAACAAAGTAAGTAACCAAATTGACTAACTCCACAACTAAATAATTCACAAATCCAGCTAACACCAATTAAAGCACAATATCCTCAAATAAAAGGAAGAAGAAATGAAGTACCTAGTTTTCCAATGGTCCCATGAGCCTTCAACAGAGACATTCTTTCCTCCAAAGGTCCATACCAATAAAACCGGTATTTCTTTTTCATGTGGATAGTCAAAAATTTCATCTTGATCCTCTTTCATCAGTACTTGGTTGAAAATGGGGTCCGCCGGCTTCAGCAAAGGCGATACAGGTGTCTGAAATTTTTTTTTTTCAGTCAATGTGATTTTCCTTCAGAACAATGGTAAATTGTCTTCATTTCCAATTAAAATCCAGCATTAGCTAAAAAAAATGTCTCCATTGCTAGTTGTATACTTTTCAAGTATGAATTCAGTATAAATCTACTTAATTGACTTCAGCTAAATATGAATTATAAACATACGAAACTTAACAAAAGGGCCAAACTTGTCCCCATGTAACAGAATATTCCCTTGTTACCGCATGAATCTAACTTTTGGTTAAGTGAGGCTATGCTACTATGCATAGCGCATTGGCCTGTACTATTGATCAATATCTCCATTTTCAAAGTTCACACAGTCGATCTAAACAACATTCAACATGATCTAAAATATACTTGCGGACTAAATTTTACATTTATTAGAATTTTTTTACTATTTTTTTAGTATTATTACTATTATTATTGGTACCATTATTACTATTAGTATTACTACTATTTCTATTAGTATTGTTGTTGTTGTTGTTGTTATTATTATTACTACTGTCTACTTGGTTTTGTGACTCCGGTTAGGTTTCATTTCTAGCCTACCCCAACTTGTTTGGGACTAAAGGCTTGGTTGTTGTTGTAGAAAATCACTTGATCTATAGATTCTACACCATTCAAAAATAAAGATTTTCTACCTATCTAAAAAGATAGTACAAAAAATGTAAAATCAGCAAGTACATTTTCATATGGAGATCATGTTTAACGTTTCAGATCGACGGTTTAGACTTTAAAAATGAAGATATTAATCCATAGTACGGCCAATATGCGCTATGCATAGTACCATAGCCTCACTCCTGTTGGGTACAGATAGGAAAATATACCAAACAGTTTGGTTGTCACATATAAATTTGAATGTTCAGTATAATGTTCTAAAAACTATTAGTTTTATTTGCAAATAAAGGCAAGACCAACGGGAAAACAAAGAAAATTATGCTTAATATGAATATTACTTTAACCAAAAAGAATGAAGAAATAAAAGTCAAAAACATTTGAACCAACCCACTAGTGCAGTAATAAAGTACTAACAAAAAATTAGGTACCAAAGTATAATACGTCATTGATAGCTATACTAAGCTAACAACCAGTAACAGTTAGCTGTTGGTACATGTACCATGTATAGAGACCTTTATAGACAACTTATATAAAGAACTTCTGGAGAATACAAGCAAGTGCCTCTCTGACTGTGACATTTAACTGATTTTATTACAAATGATGCAATTTGGTATTAAAGATGCAAGTAAATCAATATGATAAAAATAAAATACCCAACAGTAGCATATTTCAATCACAGATCATGCAAATTTGGTTCTGGTTATTGGTAATCTATCATTCTCTCACCTTATAAAAGCAACAGACAACCAACATAAAGTGGCAAGCAACCCTTCTTGGAACAGTTTTTTGAATGAAAAAAAAAAGCATTCTAAATTAAATCATTAAAATTCATCACCAAGATATGTAAACAGATGATACTTACATTAGGTTATGCAACAAATACTGCTTTTAATTATAAGAGATGAATTAATTTATACTGCACCTATATGATTGTCAGAAGAAAAAGCTGATGAGTTTCCAGGAAAACATGCATCTCTGGCTAACTTGATTCTTTAGTACTTTACCTCAAACCCAATATCCAATTTCCTTTCTGTGGGGAACTTTTAACTTTTATTTGTAACATATAATTTAAAAGAAGCAAAGTTAGGATAACTTAAATTAATTTACCAACTCCAGCTATTCAAAACAAATAAGCTTTGAAACTTTAAAAGGGACAATAGAAATACTTGCTGTTCTTATCAAAGATGGACATCCTGACCTACATAATTTACAAGTTTAATTCAAGTTTTGACTTCTTTGATAGAAACAAAAATGATTTAAAATTCATTTCTTTTGTATCTAAAGTGGATATGAAGCAATTTTCCAGTTGCTTTCCTTCAACAAAATTCTGAAACAGTCCACTCTAACTAAACTGCACCTTAATTCAGATCAACTAGGCCAAGGATGCACATTTCTCCAAACATAATTTCCTCATGAGACGTTGATTGAAATCTAATTACTTTCTAACTACATCAAAGTCGGACCATTGGATAGTTTCAGAACAGCATTTCAAAACCTTTAATATATAATTCAGGTCAAATTAATTATCTTTTTCTAAACAGTAAGTCTGAAAAACGATAACAAAGTGTTAGCTAGCAATTGACACATATGGATCCACAAATTTAATCTCTCCAATGTTCTTGTACAAGGAGTGCAGATTTCCTTGTATGATCTCTTTCATATTAAAAAGAAATAGGATCAAGTCAAATGAATAAAAAGTTCGACCAAAAACAAATAAATTGCATTTCTTGGATCAATCAATCAAGGTCAAAACCTCAATAACACCTCAATTTTCCATCAAAACCCAAAAGATCAAAACCAATGCAATACAGAGAGTAACTAAATCAACAAAAATATACCTGTGGCACAAACATGCGAGGAGATCGGGATTGACCAGGGCTGGCCGGTGGCGAGCCACCTGAGCGCGTTCGGCTCACGTGACCTGGCAGAGGCGGCGCAAACCTATGCTGGGATGGCACTGACACCTCATCCTCGTCCAGTTCGCTCTCGTCCAGTTCTCCATTCTCGTCAGGCTCATCCTTGCCGCTCACGTTCCCCATTATGACCTTTACCCAAATGCCCTTTGATCGAGGATTATTTACACAAAACTGACACTCGGAGAGAAGAAAGGGAAGACTCAGAGGAGTTTGGCAGAGTTCTGGGAGTGAATCAAGCTCGGTTCTTAAGTTATTTACGAACAGTGCCACTGGTGTATCGCCGGAGGGCGAATTTGTTGGCGAGGGGAGCGGAGAGATTTGTCTCCAGAGAGAGAGAGAGAGAGAGAGAGAGAGAGAGAGGGCAGAGGTGAAAATTTCGCTTGCACTTGGACCAAATAAAATAATGCTCGTGTGAATGCTTCTATGAACAACGGGACCCATCTAGGCAATAATTATTAATTTATTACGGTACGTGGGACCCACAATTTGTTGAATACTTGAATTGGTTGCTGAAACACGGAGAAGATAATCTGCGCCGAGCGCAAGGAAAAGCAGGGGATAGACATGTTGACGTGGCGAACAGTCATAACTTATGAGATGGTTCAGTAGAGGATATCCGTGATTTACTGCCTAGTCTAGGAATTTTGTGTCTCGGCTGATCTCTTAACCCTATGGACCCCATAATTCAGTGTTAATATTTGATTTTTCGTGTAAGAGGTTAGTGGAAAGCTTGGTCTATGTGAAAATAGAACTGAAGATCTTGGGACCGGGACCGGGTCGTAGCTCGCACGTTAAAAATGAGAGATGGAATCATGATGAGGGAATTATAATTGGATCGGGCGATATTCTTTCTACGATTCAGATCCGATTTCTCTGTCTTTTTTTAAATCCTTGGCTGTCAAGTATAAATAAGAGTTTTTTTTTGTAAAAAGTTGTGTTACAATTTTATTTCTTTATTTATATTTTAAAATTCAAACTTCAAAGTTGATCTTGTATAATTTATAAAAGACGTATTCACAAAAAAAAATTATCATTTAGAGTTTATTTTACCTGTATTTAATTATGAATTTATGATAGATTAGCATCAATATGTGTCTTTTTAATATCTTGATTTTGTATAATAAACACTACAAATTATAAATTTATGTGAACATATCTTAGCGATTTCATTTCGACATACAATATCATAAAATTATAAAGTATATATGAAAAACAATATAATAATATTTTGTCATACTTATACATGATTTTCTATATAGTTTAGAGTAAAATGCTATGACTGTAAAATAATTTGCTTGGTTGTTAAATTTAACACCGAAAATCCACAAGTCCTATAATTAATTAAATTTTTGCATGAAAAGTTCAAACTGTTTTGCCAAATAAAGAATTCTAAGACGGGGTCGGATCTGTGATTCTGTGCTTATTATAATAAAAATTGGAGATGCGTTTTGTATTGTCGGTGTGATACCTAATTAAAACGGGCCGGGCCTGGTCTATGATTTAAGGTCGTGTTAGTTAATTCGGCTCATGGGCTGTTTCCGCATTTTAATTGGAACGAAGAGAAAATAAATAATAAAAAGAAAAAAGAAACGCTAGAAGGAGGGCTTGAACCTCCGACCTTGTGGTTAACAGCCACACGCTCTAACCAACTGAGCTATTCCAGCTTTTGATAACATGTAATCATATTAAATTTTTACATATTATCTCATCGCCTCCCTCACGTGGAGCTTGCCCTCTCACAAAAGCGCAAACATGTAACAAATAAAAGATGTTGTTATGAATAGAAGCATGTAGAGTGCCAAAAATGGCACGGCAGAGCCGGCTCCGTCACAGAATAGCACGGTTACGGTACAGAACGGCACAAAATGACACATAATGATACGGAACGGTACGGCATGCGTGTCAGTTACGTGTCGTGACTCGCGTGTCCTGTGCTGTGACCATTTGCGTGCCATGTTCATCTTTTGAAACTTTGGCACAGCACGGCACGTAGTCACGTGAGTTATGTGTAATTAGGACCATTAGATATTGATTTAATGTTGAATCTTGAATAAACTAACCTAAATTATAATTGAATGGTCACGTGAGTCACGTATGGTCACGGCACATTTAGGCATGGCGTGACCATTTGCGTGCCGTGACCACCCCTTGACATTTTGGTCACGGCACGGTATGGCACGGCACGAGATCAAAGTCACGGCGTGTTAGTCACGTCACGGCACGGCACAACACGTTTTTCCACTCTAGAAGCATGAATATTGTAAATAAGCGATCATATATGTTTCTTTTCTCTGTGAACTTGCTAAAGAATACATATATATTCTAAAGGTAATTACAGGAAAATTTATATAACATGACAAACGTGTGTTTCTATCCCCGCATAATTATTACACATGCTTAATTTGATCCTAGATTAATATAATACATGTCAAATACACAATATGTACAAATACAGATGCAATTGCTTCTGTTCTTAATTATAGACCCTCATAGTAATCAAAACTACATCATATAATTATACAGACATGGGTCTATAACCTAATAAGAGATTCACGGCATATCGATGATAAATCGCCAAACATATCATACTCATTCGCAAAACCTTCGTAGAGATGACCTTCCAAAGATGCACTAAAATCAGGCCCACATGCCAGTCGACAAGTTTGATCAATAGAAGTCTCCATGTTGGTCGATCCATCCGCAATTCCTGCTGTCAGAAACCCCGTCGCCTCTGCCACATCGACTATGTTTGATTGCCAACCGGTGAGTTGTTGTACGACCGCTCGAAATTCATCAGGGGTGGCTACAAACTTCATTGGGTTTGAGATGTATACTACTTTTAGAGGCTTTCTCTTGGTGTGTGTAGAGCGTTTTGTGTGTTTTTGCTGCATAATTGGTCTCTCCATGGATAAGATAGATAGTTAGATACTATATATATATATATATATATGATCGACTTGTTCAGTACTGCGAATAGTGTACGAGGTAGATATATTTTGATCACTTTGTTTGGAAATGGAGGTGTTGGTACTGTACTGTTGGATTTGTGGGGGCCTTTGCTCCTTTTATAATAGAGTTTGGTTTCTTCTATGGAAATTAATTCAAAGATCTAGCTAGCTAGCTAGGTTCCCGGAACTGGAAGCAGGATTTTTTACTGGAAGTACAAGTTATTCCTCTACAATCCTTTAAACTAAAATATATTCTACAATTCTACTCTTAGTCTGAGTCTCTCATAGGCCTGTTCGGCAGCACAGTGGGCTGGGGAATGAGCACGGAAATTTTTTTTTTTGAACTGATTTTTACTGTTCACGTGGGAAAAAAAAATTCAATCTGAGTGAATTTTTTTTTTCCCACGTGAACAGTAAAAATTGGGGAGCAGCCAAATAGGCCCTCAGACAGTGAGAAGGGAATTAATTGGGGATATTTTTTTTTATGAACTCACGTTCAGTGTAATGAAAAAGTATATATTGTTCATCAAGGAATTATGTAGTAACATTTTTTCTATTTAGGTATGAAAAATATAACAATTTTTATTTTAGAACGTTATATTATATTATACCATGCACCAAAAATCACTATAAAAATATATTTTAACAGTGAGATATTTAATGGATTTACCTTTGTTCATGGAATACACAAAATTATATTTTTTGGTGTTAATAATTAACTCATCCGTGAAGCTAGCTAGCTAGCCTTGCGTTAAGGAATAATAAAAATCGTATTAGATTTTACTAATAAAAATTCTAGAGTGTGAACCACATAAGATAATTATCTTATGCATTAAACCACATAAGCCCCAGAAAGATAAGGCCTAATAAAGCTTGGCAATGAAGGCAGTTAGAGTCTGATTTTTTTATTAGTACCCTCGGAAAAAAAAATATTAAATATGCTCTCTGTTTTTTTTTTTTTTAACATGCCCTAACCGTCCGGGGGGCGGTTCACTCTTCCCACCAAACTGCCCCCCTGTGGGGCGGTCAGCCTGTGTATACTGAACCGCCCCACAGGGGAGCGGTCCAATTTTTTTTTTTTTAGATTTGAGAGACAATATGAATGAAATTTAACAATAAAAATTCGAATTTTGTTTTAAATATTTGTTAAATTACTTCTTTTGTCAAATAGCTAAAATATTTACTTCTTTTGTCAATTACTTCTTTTTAATATTTGTTAGATTACTTTTTTTTTTTAATTCGAATTTTGTTTTTAATATTTTTTTTTAGAGACAAATAGCTAAAATGATGAAATATAACACTAAAAAATAATTTTTTTTCCTTTGTCAAATTACTTTTTTGATGCATATTTATACTAAAATACGCTAAATTACTTGAAATTATGTTAATTTATGCTGATTTACACTAAGTTACTTGAAATTATGTTAATTTTTTTAAGAGACAAATAGGTAATATGCTGAAATATAACACTAAAAAATGAAATTTTTTTTAAATATTTATTAGATTACTTTTTGGACATATACTTAGCATAGTTATACTAAAATACTCTACATAACTTGAAATTATGTTAATTTATGCTGAATTGCACTAAATTACTTGAAATTACAATAATTATGTAGAATTATGCTAAAATACGGTAAATTACGCTAAATTACGTATAAATAGGGATGATATCTTTACTGAGAAGGCGAAAAACGATGACGAAACTTCAAACGGCCATAAAACGGCGGTTGAGTGTCCGATTTCAGCAAATGACCACTTTTCGGAAAGCTTGCGAAAATACACATGCGTCAGAATCAAGTAAATTAAATTTTCAAGTTCAGAATCGCCAAAAAACAAAGAGAAGAGCCTCAAAACTTCAGTTGAAGTTTTCGATTAAGATTTTCATTTCTATTATTCAATCTACGTAGCTCAGTAAATTTGATATATAATGAACTTGTAGAATATCAATTTTTATTATTTTAGGAATTTTTTTACTATTTTTTAAAGATGGCACAAAATAGGCCCTATTCATACGTAATTTAGCGTAATTTACCGCATTTTAGCATAATTCTACATAATTATTGTAATTTCAAGTAATTTAGTGTAAATTAGCATAAATTAACATAATTTGAAGTAATTTAGTGTATTTTTAGTATAAATATGCTAATTATATGTCAAAAAAGTAATCTAACAAAATTTTTATTTTTATTTTTATTTTTTAGTGTTATATTTCAGCATATTACCTATTTGTCTCTTAAAAAAAATTAACATAATTTCAAGTATTTAGTATAAATCAGCATAAATTAACATAATTTCAAGTAATTTAACGTATTTTAGTATAAATATGCTATCAAAAAAGTAATTGACAAAGGAAAAAAAAATTTGATTTTTTAGTGTTATATTTTATCATTTTAGCTATTTGTTTCTAAAAAAAATATTAAAAACAAAATTCGAATTTAAAAAAGAAGAAATAATCTAACAAATATTAAAAAGAAGTAATCTAATAAATATTAAAAACAAAATTCGAATTTTTATTGTTAAATTTCATTCATATTGTCTCTCAAATCTTAAAAAAAAAAAAAAAAAAACCGGACCGCCCCCCCTGTGGGGCGGTTTAGTATACACAGGTTGACCGCCCCATAGGAAGGCGGTTTGGTGGGAAGAGTGAACCGCCCCAGGGGTGATTAGGGCATTTTTAAAAAATTAAAAAAAACAGAGGGCATATTTTATATTTTTTTTCCGAGGGTATTAATAAAAAAATCGGAGTTAGAGTCAACCCACGTGATTTAATCCATCTCTCTCAGTGGAAAAATAGGTCCTGTATCATTAAATGCAATTGTAATATAATATTATGTAGCCACAGGTTTGTTTGTAAATCATATGGGCTATTAGATTACAATAAAAAGAAGAAAATTATTTACTTACATTGTATTACCATCTACAGCCAATGATAATTAAAATTCATCTATTCACAATAAGTTATAACTTTATTCTATTTGTGTATATATTTAAAAATTAAGATTTTTGAACAATTGAATTTTACTGATTATATTGTACTAAGAAAAAAATCATGAAGCGTCTAATTAAGTTGCATATTGTTTAGTAATTTGGTTAAAAAATAATTACTACAAATTTCTCATGCGAAAGAAGTATCAAACCTAAATTCAAAAAAAAAAAAAAAAATTGTGGGTTTGTAAATATTGAAATGGAAAATAAACCACATATAATACCTTAGTTCATAATGCCACAGTAGATCTTATTTTGCTTGGAAAAGAAGTAGGGGAAAATCTGCCACGTGGCACCATATCTCAGGCACAATGACGTAAATATCATATAGTCGTTGGCTCACTTTATGCCTCGGCTCGGCTTAATTAGCCGCTAAGCCGTAGAGAAGCTAGATCGTTGGATTCGTAATCCAACGGTTGATCCTGAGGCCTGAAACAGACGAAGGCTTTAATTATTATTTTATGTTAAGAATAGTTCAAAGGCAGTCGATTTTCTGCATTTAAATTCAAATTCAACCCTCGACTAAGTCAGACATTCTGATATCTCGGAGAGAGTAGGTCGTATGTGGTGAAAATTTCGGATTAGGCTCATCCTGTCTCGTATAGCAGGCCGAGATGTGAATGAGTTTGGAACTCAAAGTGTTTTTGGAGAGATTCGGACTCTGACCTATGCGATATCTCTCTTAGTGAAAATTGCGACCCCTGTTCAATGAGTCTTCTTGCCTTATATAGGCTATCTCATAACCGCTATCTTGTGCGGTTATGAGAGATGGAGCGGTTACTCTAGCCACGTCGGTAGTTACCCCGTACGGAGGCGGTGCACACTGATTGTGGGCCAGGCCTATATTCGTGAGGCTTTGAGGCTGTTCATTGGGCCTCTTTTTGATCCCAGACCCTTTCGTACAGATCTCGGATCTTGGGCCTTTTCATATGAACCCCGGGTTGGCCCTAGAAGGAGGTCCGAATTCTGTTTTTCTGGCTCAAGAAGGTATTTTAAAAGCCTTGGGAACATGATCCTATCATTCTATGTTATATATTATGACAAATAACATTGCGACGAATTTAAACTATTTATTTGTTCTTCTTTACAAATAATATATGTATATATAAATAAAAATTTAGATTATTAATTCGCTTGGTCCAAAACAAAAGAAAGAAAGAAATTATACTAAAGTCCATCTATTGTAAGGAGAGCAATCACTTGAGAATTATTTATTTTCATAATATTAACAATAGTTAGCTTAGTAATAATTAGTTAAGATAGATTTTCCCCATTTATTATTGAATCTCACACTTTTAAAATTTTAATATTAATATAAAATAGATAACGTGACTACTTATGGTGAAAAAAAAGTTAAGTGTTACGGAATATTCTTTTATTTTAATTCTTGTATTTTAATATAAAATGTTATTTTAATAAATTATTATTCATTCAATGTTGTCTTAAAAATAAGAGGGGACACTAGAGTCAAAATAATAGGTAAAAAAAGAAGTTCAATAATAGACTGAAAAAAATGCTTTTAAAAAATACTCAAGTCAAAATAATATAACCTATTTAAATGTTATCAATTGTACTAAATGATACATTCGATTTTCTTAAAAAGTTAGGTGAGAGAAAGTGAAACACTTGCTTTCCTTGATCCAAATTTTTTTTTTTTTTAAAGTGTATGTACTTTTATGTACTGGTATTTATATTTTCAAGCATAGTGACAACTTAATTGTTCGGGAAAGGTTCGGCGAGGTCAAAAGTTCGTGATTCGGGAATAATTCGGGTATAATTCGGGAATGATTCGGAATAATCCGGATCAGAGATCTCAGTCTTACAAGGAAGCAAAAAAGAAAAGAAAAAGAAAAAGAAAAATATTCTGGAAAAAAATCGGAAAAAATTCGCGAATAATTCGTAAAATTCGCGAATTATTCGGGTATAATTCGGTCAAAGTTCGATCAATCGAATAATTCGGCGTTCGATTCGGCATTACCAAAAAAATGAATTATTCGAGTATAATTCGAATATAATTCGCGAATCTTGTCACTATGTTTTCAAGTACATGCACTTGCCTTCCCTCATTTAAGTTATTTTTGTCCAGGCTGTCACCAGCTCACAGAGAAAAATGTATCTATCAATTCTTGGTAAAGATATTGACAGAGAAAGTTTTACTTTTCACGCAACACACGAATCACATGCAGTGCTGTTTAGATTCTGGTGTTCTTGCAATGCACGGATTAAATTAATAACTGCTCTGTCATTATCTTTACCCCAATCTTTGTGTGCAAGTCTCTACAGTCTACAGGACTTTTTGTACCGTAAATGAACCCAAAAATGGGACTTTGTATCGTATAAGTAGACGTAGGTATGATAGGTAGGGGTGAAAACGATGTGGATATCTAATATCTGAATATTCGTGTGGATATGGATACTGATCTGGTTTTACGTTTCAATTATCTGTATCCAAATAGTAGATATATATCATATATTATGAAAAAATATTGTTATTCACTATTAAAATTAGATAAATATTATCAACTTTGGTATTTTTTAATATTATTTTAATAAATATCCGATCTGTATCTAAAAAATTAAAAGGGATATGAATATGATTTTACCACAATCCGCTCCGTATTCGCTCCGTTTTCACCCCTTCAATGCATGATAAGCCGTCTATTGTCAATATCAGGTTTATCAATTTCAACAAGTTTGAATTTATGAATTGTGATTTCTATGCATTTATTAAATGCGGTATAAAAAAAATAGTAACCTATTTGTACATGGGAGTTGATGGTAACTATTTTTAAATTGATTACATCACTAATGACGTTGATTAATTTTCTATGAATCATACTTCGCATGAAGAGCATTCCCTCATACATAGTAATTTTACTATGATATGGTAAGAAATTATCAATTCAGATTTAAATAGTTAATTGAGTTCAAATTCATTCAAGGTTGGATTTAAAATTTAAAATTTTAGTTTGCAATTTAATAAGATTAAAAATATAAAGTAAATGAGAAGTCTAAATTTTAGTTTTTTTTTTTTCAAAATTCAATGCCCTAAATTTATATCCATATAGAAAGTGTATGCATATTTTTTTTCTTCTTAAAGTATACCTATATATATATATATATATATATATATATATATATATATATATATATTTATTCGTATATGAAATATCCATGTTCGCTATAATTCTAAAATGTATCTGTTTCACTCTGAGATAGAACACACAATGTTGTTATAACATAGATTAGATCAATATTAGAAAATTAATGTACCCACTTGTCTATTTTTTTTTCTTAATTAGCACCTTTTTAACATTATTTTTTTTCAGTTACAGCTATTCACTATTCCAAATGTACAATCCAAACAACATTTTTACTAATCCGAATAGCATCATTTTCACACTAATATGAAAATCACTATTTTTTTTCTCTATTCTCATTTACTAATCTCAAATTTCACTATTCTAGCTCTCATCCAAACATACTCATAGTTCATACTTAGTCAAATAAGAATTCCTCATACTTAGTCAAGTAAGAATTTCCACATATTGTTTCCGAGTAATTTTAGCATACATCTAACTATAATATACTATAAATTAAAATATATTACTATCTGCGAGGGCAAAAAGTCACTATTCGCGAGGGTACACCAATAGAAAAATGTTATTTGTGAGTGTATCAGCATTATTGGCAAGAGTCACCGCGAAGATATCGTCGGCAAAAAATATTTTTACCCTCGCAGATAGTGACACATTTTTGTAGTATATATAATATTCGAATAGTAGATATATATTTCATTTTCATGATTCATTTCATCAACAAGAAAAGAATTGAACTTTTCAAATTTTAAAAAAAAAATTGTTTTTCGACCGGAGAGAGTTGAATAGACTAATTAATTAAGGTTGTACTAATAATCATTGGTTACATTGGTAGATGGTAGGTCATGCCGTCTACATCAATCCATCAAATGAAAATTAAATTGGTCTTTTTAATAAAAATCATCACTTTTGGTATTGTTTTTATTTACCTTCATTATTATTTTGCAATGACAGTTAGACGTGAAAACGGTATGGATAATATCCGATCTGTATTCGATCCGTATTCGAAAAATTAGATGTGGATATTAGATATCTGAATATCTATGTAGATATGGATACTGATATGGTTTTACATTTCAATTATCTGTATTCGAATAGTAGATATATATCATATATTTTTAATATATATTATGAAAAAATGTTGTTATTCACCATTAAAATTAGTTAAATATTATGAACTTTGGTATTTTTTAATATTATTTTAATAAATATCCATATCCGTATCTGTATCCAGCTGATATCCAATCCATATCCGTATCTGAAAAATTAAAAAAGATATGGGTATGATTTTAACACTGTCCACTCCGTATTCGCTCCATTTTCACCCCTATGACAGTATAAAAAAAAAACAGAAACAAAAATACTTGAACAGCACATTTATTCTGTCATAAATTTTGAAGATAATTTCAGAAGAAGGTGAACTGTGGCTTTCTTTCCTCTATGCTTATTTAAAACTGAACACATTCATGTCAATAATTGCTCAAGAAATTTATAATCTACACATCATGCATCCACATAATTAATAAAATTGTCATTCTTGCTTGCGCTAAGCCGGCGTGTAGGAGGCTAGTTAATTAATAAATTTGATTTGATGTCTGATTGAAACCGTCCGATCCGTATCAAGATTTGTGTCACTTGATTCATACAAAAACTTTAAAATTGTCACACGAATCTTAATGTGAATCAGACATAATTTGATCCGATGCCCATCGGACTGCCGCCTATTCCTTTGTCATTTGTCATTGTACAAGTTCATTGCTAAAAAAAATTCTAGCTCCGATACCATTTATGAGAGCAATTAATTTTATCCAACTAGAAAACTGTATAACTAACTAGTTGGGAATTAATATATATACATGCATAAAAGAAAATATCACCAGAGAATAATAATTATTGGTTAGCCAGTTAGCTTTCTTCTTAGTTTTCTATCAGTTAGCAATTTGTAGATCTGCATGTGTGTGTACAAAATGTGCAAATATCTCAGTCAATAATGTCAAAAATATCAGAATTCACAAAAAAGGAGACAGCTCATATCACAAAATTATTTACAGTATGCGCACAGCAGATATAATTTCAACCTAAGACAAAATCTGAACTAAAATTCATACTGGTAAACCTGTCCTGTAACTCATACCTTGCTTAGACCAAGACCAGACTCAGCATAGGTGTCGAACAGCATAGAATCGTAACCGACGAACAACTCGGGTGCTGTTTTCTCTCCAAACATCTCCAAAACTGTCTCAAAATCACCGTATGAAGAGGCACTTGCACGGTCGTGGCACCGATCAAGCATACTCATCGGATGTTCAATCTCAGATTTTGCAGTTATCATCGATCCATCCCCAGTTTTTTTCACCGTTGAAAAGTCGGTAACATCGTCATACGCACCTGACTCATCAACAACAGTAGAGTGCCTTCCAGTGAGTTGTTGCACCACGGCACGGAATTGGTCGGGGCTAGCGGTGAATTTTACCGGGTTGGAGATGTATACTATCTTGAATGGCTTCTTCTTGTTGGTTTTTGAGCATTTTGGGCTTTTCTGCTTCACATTTAAAAACTCCATGAATTTGTCAGTTGTATGCTAGATTTAGTCAAGGAAGTGGTGCCTTAGTTGCTCCTAATTTGGAAATGTGAGCTGCCTTAGGAGTTTGGAGAATAGGTTATATATATATAGAGAGGGGAGATTCTTTTTTTTTTTTTTTCCAAACATGTGTTCCCTTGTGCTGGTTTGAAAGTCGTTTCTTGGAAGGTGAAAGGAGATTGGAAAATTTTATGTGATATTGGAGACAGTGAAAAGGATGTGTTGTGGAAATTTTTTTCAAGATTTTGGAGACAGCGAAAGAGATTGTGGTGACCATATTTTAGTTTTATTTCTTTTGCATTATTCCAGGGCCTACATGATAGGATCGTAGGATTCTAAAATTCTGAGATCAACGGTTCAAACATTTTCATGTGCGGATCTTGGAAACGTTCTCGGAAAAGTAAATTTTCATGCACACATCTCGAAAAAAACCAAGATTGGAATCGCAGGTCCTGTGATTGTCGAGAATCACAACAGATTTATTTTCTAAATTTCTACGTATATTTTTCCTCTTAAAAATTGGTAATAATTATTGGCAGGAAAATTATCATGCAAGTAAGTAGCACCAAAGTGACAACTTAATTGTTCGGAAAAGGTTCGGTGAGGTCAAAAATTTGTGATTAGGGAATAATTTGGGTATAATTCGGGAATGATTCGGAATAATACGGATTAGAAATCTCAGTCTTACAAGGAACCAAAAAAAAAAATCAAAAAAATTTTTTTGGGAAAAATTTGTAAAATTCGTATAAAGTTCGTAAAATTCGCGAATTATTCAGGTATAATTCGGTCAATGTTCGGTCAACCGAATAATTCGGCGTTCGGTTCGGCATCACCAAAAAAACGAATTATTCAAATATAATTCGGATATTATACGCGAACCTTGTCAGGTGATGATATCAAGTACGTAATAACCTACGTTGAGGACTTGAGGCGATGGTACGATTATTAATGTGCCACGTGGAATTGACCTGGATTAAAAAATTTGATGTACCTATAAAGAAAAAGATGAGATAATTATTTGTACAATACTTGTATTGCAAGTTTGCAACTAGCTAGCTAGAGTGAATGCCTCACACAAATAATATAAATTACGGGGAAGTTCATATAATTATACATAGCATCATAATTATATCAATTAAATTGATGACAATATTGATGTATGATGAATCAGAAATTGATTATTTCGAAACATAATTCATTCAAGTGGAATATATAATGAGGAGGATCCAATTACATCACTTTGGAGTTATCACAAAGTTACCCTTCTCATATTTTACATTTTCAAAGTTCAAATCATCGATTCAAACCGTTCATCATGATTATCTAAATAAAATGTACTTGCCGATCAAATTTAACATTTTTTTTAATTTTTTAACTATTTATTAAGATGGGTACAAATTCAATGGTCTGAATTTGACTAGTTTTTGTAAAATACTTAATAAATAGTAAAAAAATTAAAAAAATATATAAAATTTGATCTGCAAGCACATTTTATTTAGATAATCATGTTGAACGGTTTGAATCGATGATTTGGACATTGAAAATGTCCAACATGAGGAGGATAACTTTATGGTAACTCAAAAGTGGTGTAATCGGATCCCTCCTCATATATAATTGAATAAATGCAAATCCATCTTAGTACAATACAAGTCTATATATATATAAGAAAAACTTTCCGGAAACAACCACAAACTCTTTTGAAATAAAAATAATCAATTAATAGCAACAAAAACATTATTTTACAAATTGTGCAAGTTTTAAAAAGCCTACACGGAAAATTCCATTTTTTTTATTTGAGAAATCTAGAATTATAAGTTAAATGATCTGTAAAATATTAAATGTATTTTGAAACTTAGGAGGGCTGAAATTAAAAATTTATTTCTTAATAATTTTTTCTGACCTAAAGAAAAATAAATAAATTTTCATGAATTCCTACTTTCAAGGGACCAAAATTTTGAAATTACTGCGCTTGTGCTTGTAATACTAAGGCATCTTTTATCCATATCCTTTAAAGGTTCATGTCTTTCAAATATGCACCGTTTAAGGATCAGAGTTCTAAATTCCTACTTTCAATGGACCATAACATTTTTTGTTAGATCCGGACCGTCTAATTAGAATCCGAAGGAACATTAAAAGAGTTTATGCATTCCATCTCGAACTGGATTAGTTCGGATTCTAATTAGACAGTCCGAATCTAAACAAAAATATTATGTTACCTCAGAGGATATATACTCTCTCCCCTTCCCGATAGCATGAATTCGCATCCTCTGCATTAACGGTACATGCGTTAATAGATTTGGACCGTTTGTTTGAGATCCGCATTAATATTAAAAGGCCCCATGCGTTATAAGTATGGGCCGGATTGGCTCCGATCTTGATCTGACAGTCGAGATGCAATAAACTCAAAAGATTTTTTTGAGTGAATGCAGAAGATGCGGACTCCGATAGCACGGCACTGGAAATTATATTGGATTTTATGAGGACATGAGTAGAAATAAATGAACGGGTATCCGGTCAATGTCCATGGAGCAAAGTTGAAGTGTGATGTGCTTACTAAGAGAGTTTAGTGAGCACATTCCTAAAAAAATATCGGATTGGCAAATTTAAACTGTTGAAATTCATATATTTCATGAGTAATGCATGTACATGCAAAATTTTAAAAGTTTTGAATTCATTTAGTACAAGATCAAGCAGTAAAAAAAATGATAAAAAATAAATACATAAAACAACTTATAATTTTTTTTTTTTTTTTACAGCATAACTTTGTACTAAATGAATTCGAAATTTTCAAATTTTCATGTACATGCATCACTCATGAAGTAGATGAATTTCAACAGTTTGAATTCGTCATTTAAAGTCAATCCGATAGAGTTTTAAAATTGTGTTTTCCTCTTGATGAGCACATCACACTCTAACTTTGCTCAACTGTTTGAATTCGTCACACATGGTAATATTGAAGCTTAACTTGCATACGGTCATTTGTGCCAAAAATAACATATATTTGATATTTAATACGCAATAATTGCTCTTTATTGAAGATAATATATTTGATTTTCTTTTCTTATCATTTTATGCTTATTAAAAAGGAGGCGACACGTATTTTATTTCAAGTAATTTGTTTGCCTTAAAGCTATTATATAGATTAAACTTTATTATTTCATATATTATATTTTTTTCACAAAATAAGCACTTTTATAATAAAGTTTGGTTGAAACTCAAAAGTAAAAAAATTAACAGTTTTGGTCTTCACTTCCCAATTAAAAATAGAGTAGAACTAAGGTGCTCTTAAGCTCACCAAGCCCTTTGTGAGCTTAACTCAAAAACCTATTGGATTGACTTCAAACGATATTTCCAAACCGTTAGATGTTCAATATATATTAAAATGTGCTTGGAGACAAAAAATTTCATTTTTTGGAATTTTTTTTACTATTTATTAAGCTAGTTTGAAAACTGTTGTTTTTATTAAATTTCTGGACCATTGAAAAACAGCGTTTTCAAACCAACTTAATAAATAGTAAAAAAATTCAAAAAAATGAAATTTTTTGTCTCCAAGCACATTTTAATATAGATTGAACATCTAACGGTTTGAAAATATCGTTTGAAGTCAATCCAATAGGTTTTTGAGTTAAGCTCACAAAGGGCTTGGTGAGCTTAAGAGCACCTTAGTTCTACTCTTAAAAAAAAAAAAAAATTGGTTAATAGAAGAGAAGGGATCATAATAGTTATTTTGACATCAAATTTTTCAAGAAAATATTAATAAAGTTTAAAATTGAAAAATAAATTTATAGGTACGATATCCTATCAATCAGAATGAATATTTAAATATTATTTAATGATGCAACATGGGTTGAAATTTCAAAAAAAATTATGTAGATGAAACATGCATTAAATTTTATTAATTTTGTATATACATGATATATGAATAATATGAGCAGTAAGATAGCTCATAGGTATAAAATTGAATTTAAAATTTAAGTTTACTTTTAAAAATTATTAAAATAAAATATTCATTTTTTATCTTTTAAAATATACATTGTTACAAGTAAAATACGAAACCTTAATTGATTTGAGCAAAGAGTACAAGTTTCAATTTCTCTTTATAAATTGATGGTAACGTCACTTTCTAAAAAGTCATTTTATTAACCAATCAAATTTAATTGCCATTAGTTGTGAAGGAATGGATAGCCTGACATACATGTATACGTCACCTATTAAACCTCTCCGTTTCAAAAAGATACCAGATATTTTTTATTTGCAACGTTTTGAAAAAAAAAATTCAAAGGTGGCATGTAGTTTTTCAAATCTCGAAAACTGACATATATGTAGACTAGGTCTATGCAGGAAGCCACCTGTTCGGCCAAATACTGTGTGGTGGAGAAAAAAAAAAAAATTCACTGAGACTTTGCGGAAAAAATCTCACGCGCATAATATTTTGTCAGTTCAATTTCCGTTCCCATCGACGACCGAACAGGCTCTTAGATTGCATGAGATATGCTGAGTTGTTTTCTGATGTACATATGACTTTTTGAAAATTAGAAAGCTCTCTATGTCATACTGTATCTAATTTAAATTTCAAGACATAGACTTTAAAGAGAAAAAAAAAAGAGTGAGGCTATGGTGCTATGCATAGCATGGATGGCTAGTGTACTACGGCTCAATATGGTACTTTTTAAAATCCTAACGGTCGATCCGACCGTTCAATGTGATAACCATATGAATATGTACTTGCAAATTAAATTTTATATTTTTTCGAATTTTTTTACTATTTTTTCAGATAGGTAGAATTTTGATGGTCCAGAATTTTCAAAAAACACTGATTTTTCTACCTATCTAAAAAAATAGTAAAAAAATTCGAAAAAATATAAAATTTAGTTTGCAAGTACATATTCATATGAATATCACATTGAACGGTCGGATCAACCGTTAGGATTTTAAAAAGTATCATATTGAGCCATAGTACACTAGCCATTGGTGCTATGCATAGCACCATAGCCTCACTCAAAAAAAAATGTATTGGAAAATGAACAAAGACTGAGCTAGTTGTCCTGCAAAAGAGAAAGATAGACTGCAGTTTTTAAGTACTGGAGAGGAGTAAAGACAGTTTCCTTTATGTCGTAATTAAGTACGTCAGCATGACGCCAGCTATGCATTTCGCTCTGTGCAGTCTTCAGTCTCATTGACCGTTCAAGTTCAACTGTTCAAATGTTTCCATTCAACGGATCAATTTGTAGCTTCTAGTAATGCTGATTTTTTAATCCCAACTGGACGGACAATATATATCAGATTTAGGATTTATTATAGAAATAGTTGCACCACGAATAAAGGAAGAGAGGTCATTTTCGTTCTTTATTCAAGTTTCCACTCTTAGTCAAAGAGATAGCTCTTTTAAATTATTGATAAATATTTAAGTAATTTGCAATCTGTTTCTTTTGTCTCCACCTCTCTTTCCTCGTAGTATCTTTTTCTCTCTTTTTTTTTTTCTTTTTTTTTCTAATTTATTTAGATTATGTGAATAAGCTTCTCTTAAGAACAATATCTTTATTCAAGCAAAAATGTGTAAAAGTTCAAAACTTAATTATATATTCATGAATCAACGATCCATTATATTATATTTTGTGATATTTTAGTGTCTATGTGTGCATGTTATTTAATGTCTGAAAAATAAATATGTTACTCAAGTTATAAAGATTTTTTAACATGTCTAAATACGCACTATAATAATGAAATAGTATCGATCTGCAAGGGATACTGTCGGTATACTCTCACGGATACTGTTCCATTCTTGTAGTGACGGTCAATATGTATACAAATATTTAATAAGAATAACTCCGTGTTGAAAGGCCACAAGTTCAAAATTCAATTAAAAATCTCTTGTGTAAAGATGAGAATCTTAATTGTATATTTGGTTAAAAGAAAATATCTAATAAAAAATTATGACAATAACATATGAGATATAGTCACTTATAAAATTGTAATTAGTAAGGTGAGTTTGAGTTTTGTAAGGAATTGACATGAATAACAATCAAAGCATTGATAGTTGTCACATCAATAGTCTTTATCTTTGTGAATTATTATGTCATTAATGAATATTGTGTTCATATAAATATGTCGCAATATTTAATATTTTGTGAATATACTTAGCTAGCTGGTCCATTTAACAAAAAGCTATTTAGTTGCAAATTGATGCCTACCGCATTAATTGAGATGGTACTTCTCTCAGCGTTATATTATCAAATATATTATTTTATAAATACCTAGCTATTTTCAAAAGTTAAAATTTGCTAAATATTTCCCACAATTTTCTTCATATTTTGTAAGTGTGTATTTATTAAACACAGGGGCAGAGATCAAGTGAGCTCAGGATGGGGCAGTTGCCTCCCCCCACAAAAAAAAAAAAAAAAAAAAAACATAACTCTCGAAATTTGAAATTTTGTAAAAGAATATATATATATATATATATATAGAGAGAGAGAGAGAGAGAGAGGGAGGGGGGGGGCTAATATCAAAATGTTTGCACAAGGTCCTCGTGCAACCAAGTCGTTTTTGGATTTTCAGAGTCCAAACAGTCGATCTAAACCGTTAGATGTGATCTCTATATTAAAATCTGCTTGGAGACCAAATTATTCATTTTTTGGAATTTTTTTACTATTTATTAAGTCACTTTGAAAATTACTGATCACATGGTCTAGAATTTGGTTGCACTGTTTCTACTGTTCATCCGGATAAGTAATTTTCAAAGTAGCTTAATAAATAGTAAAAAAATTCCAAAAAATATAAAATTTGGTCTCCAAGCAGATTTTAATATAGATTGAATATCTAACGGTTTAGATTGACCGTTTGGACTTTGAAAATCCAAAAATGACTTGGTTGCACGAGGGCCTTAGTGCAAACGTTTTGATATTAGCCACTCTCTCTCTCTCTATATAGATAGATAGATAGATAGATATGCTATCATGCTTTGAGAACTAAAAATGATGTTTTACTTCTCACTCATATCTTCATTTTAAAAGTTTAAACAGTTAATCTGAACATCTCAACCTGATTTTCATACTGATATGTGCTTGGAGACCAAATTTTATATTTTTTTGGAAATTTTTTATTATTTTTGTAGAATTTTTGAAAATCACAGCTTTTCATTAAATAAAATAATAAGAAAATTTTTAGAAAAACACTGATTTTCAAAAATTCTAATAAAATAATAAAAAAATTCCAAAAAATATAAAATTAGGTCTCCAAGCACATTTCAATATGAAGATCGTGTTGAGAAGTTCGAATCAACTATTTGAACTTTAAAAATAGAGATATGAACGGGAAGTAAAACACTATATTTACTTCTCAAAACATGATAGCATCACTCTATATATATATATACATGCACATAAAATTTTACACACTACTGAAAATAATTTTGACCCCTCTGAAAAGTCTAAATTTCAAATTGCACATGTTAAATTGTTAATTGTATTTTATCTAGTATTGATTAGCTATTTATTTAAATCCAATTTGTTATTTTTTTGACTCCGACAAAAATTCCAAATGCGCCCTTTGAAAAAACTCTATCTTATCCTATCACCTTTGAAAAAACTCTTACCTCATCTGAGACTATCTTACTTACATTTAATTTAAGCTTGCGAACGAGTCAAAAACAATACAAGGAAGTCGTCAAAATTGAAGTATTATCTGGTTATTGAATTCTAGATATGATCCGATTCAGTCTTATTCACATAATCTAACTATTTAATTATTATCTAAAATTATATTAAAAAGACGCACAATCACTACGTAAGAATATACAAAATATTATGTATGAAAATACGAATGAGGCTATGGTACTTTGCATAGTGCACAATCACATCATCCATACTATGAATCCATATATTTCATTAAAAATTCTAAATAGTCAATCTGAACTGTTTAACATGATTTTTATATGAAAAGATATTTAGAAATCAAATTTTATGTATTTTAGAAAAAATTACTATTTCTTAAAATAAGTAAAAAAAATCACTTAAATTAAATATTCTGGACCATCCAAAAGTAGTGATATTCAACCTATCTAAAAAAATAATATTTTTTTAAAAAATAAAATCCAATCACCAACTATATTATCATATAGAATTCATATTGAGTGATTCAGATTGATTATTTGAACTTTTAGAACATAGATATGAATTCATAGGATAGGCCGATCTGCATCAAACTACCATAACCACACTCATGAAAAATAAATATACATACATCAAATTCAATCCGGACGGACAATTTCTTATCATATGTCTGTGTCCGATACGAAGGGACTCATCGACCACCTTAAACCGAACGGACTCAACATCGAGCCAGACGGACATGACAGACCGGAAATTTTATTACCACAAGAAAATTTTAATTATTTCTAAGAATTACACACAACACAAACCAAAAAGGCCCATTTATTTATTTTTCTTACCTGACCTAACAATTCAAATATTAAGTGTGAAGTTGTTCAATATAAAATCATCAAGGAAAATGCCAATTTTTATAATAAATTTCTTAGTATTTTTTTTTTCTTGTCTATGTGACTATTTCTGTGTAATTGTATGAATGCACCATATAAAATAATATATGTTGATTGGAGAAACTGTTTGTACTGTTGTACAGTAGATAAATTGTGCAACTGTACAGCATCATGACAATTGACACAGTTGCTCCATTGGTCGGTGTTGACAATACACAAATTATTATCATTCCAATTTCTTTGGTCAAAATAACCTAATTAACTAATCATCAATCAATTGATACTATCAATTTATGCAAGTACACGTCTTTTCAGAATACACACGTGCTAAAGTAGGGGTGCAAACGGATCGGATATCAGATATCCGTAGATATATATATAAATATTTTCATAATATATATTAAATTATATGGTATATATATATACTTATTTGGATACAGATAATTAAAACTCAAAATCATATTCGTATCTGTATCTGTACAGATATTGGATATTGAATATCTGGATATCTGTATTTAATTTTTGAATACAGATTCAGATACGATCAGATATTATCCGATCCGTTTGCACCCCTACTACCCGCTCTTTCTATTAATCACAAAATTGACTCATTTGGTTTAATTCTTGCGGAGACCGAATCATAGATACAAATCAAATGAATTTAGTTTATATATATGATCCTGTCATTTGCATGCTTACAATATAGAAGAGACCAAAATTGCATGCTTGACAATTTCTTTAAAAAAATCGCAGCAAGGATAAGCAAATAAAACTACCTTGATCATCTGTGACTTTTTTGCATGCATCTCTTAGGGTGTGCTCACGAAGAAGGTACTCGAGGAAAATAGAGCAGAGCCGAGAGAAACTACGTTCTAAACAGATCTGATTAGGATTGTTTATTTGATTTAGAATGGTGAATTTCCAAGGTGAGCAGAAGGGAGATATAGAAATAGGAGGTGAGTTATGTGTGAAAATTAAGTAAAATTTTAGCAACTTTGTCACCTCCGATTTGAAATGTAAAGGAGATGAACCGGATGTCTAATTATCTACTTTTCTCCCCTTTCGTTTTTTTTTCTTTCCTTTAATGAGCTATTGAAACAAGCACACCCTTAGTATATTCCATGCATCCGTGATTAGTGGCGAAGCCATATTGAACTAGGGTATAGGTCTATGTATAATCGAATTGTTGCCTACTCTTAAAGAAAATTTTGTTTATTCCTGAACAACACATAATTTAAATTGGTCAATTAACGGCAATCCGCAACTTACAAGTTGCACCAGTTAAATTGGTTACCTACCTCTGATAAAAATTCTAACTACACTCACATATGTGACCATTTTGTCTTCACAAAAATCTGTTGATATGTTCATGGTCTATTTTGTCTTCACAAAAATCTATTCATATGTTTAGAGTGGGAAAAATGGCACGCCGGAGCCGGCTCCGTCACGGATCGGCACGGTAACGGCACGGAACGGCACGGCACGCGTGTCGGTCACGTGCCGTGACTCGCGTGTCGCGTGCTGTGACCAATTGTTGGCAAAGAAGACACGGCACGGCACGGCACGGCACGGAAATTGTCTTGGTCACGGCACGGCACGGAACACGAAAACGGCACGGCACGGGACACGCGAGTCACGGAACGGAAGACACGCCAGTCACGGCAGTAGCGAAGCAATGCACTAACATACCTTCCTATAAGGTATAATTTTATTTTAATTAAAATATTTACATTTAAATTTCAATTTAAAACATTTGAATTTTAAAGAATCGTTTTTTTTTTTTAAACGTTAAATGCGATCAAACTTGACTAACGCGCGTTTGGTCACGGCACGTTTGGTCACGGTACGAATTAGTCACGGCACGCGAGTCACGGCGTGACTCGCGTGCCGTAACCATTCGCGTGCCGTGACCACCCCTCGTAATTTTTGTCACGGCACGGCACGTGAAAAATTTACTTGGTCACGGCACGGCACGTTTTTCCCTCTCTACATATGTTCATGATCTATTTTGTCTTCACAAAAATCTATTGATATGTTCATGGTCTATTTTGTCTTCACAAAAATCTATTCATATGTTCATGATCTATTTTGTCTTCACGAAAATCTATTCATATGTTCATAGTCTATTTTGTCTTCACAAAAATCTATTCATATGGTCATGGTCTATTTTGTCTTCACAAAAATATGTTCATATCTTTCAAAGGACTCTACCTCATCTGATCATCTGAGACTATCTTACTAACATTTAATTTAAGCTTGCGAACCAATCAAAAACAATGCAAGGATGTCGTCAAAATTGAAGTATTATCTGGTTATTGAATTCTTGATATGATCTGATTCAGTCTTATTCACATAATCTAAATATTTAATTATTATCTAAAATTATATTAAAAAGACGCACAATAACTACGTAAGAATATACAAAATATTATGTATGAAAATATGAATGAGGCTATGGTACTTTGCATAGTGCACATCATCCAAATTCATATATTTTATTTTAAATTCTAAACTGTCAATCCGAACTGTTTAACATGATTTTTATATGAAAATGTACTTAGAAATTAAATTTGACGTATTTTAGAAAAAATTACTTTTTCTTAAAATAAGTAAAAAAAATCACTTAAATTAAATATTCTGAACCATCCAAAAGTAGTGATATTCAACCTATCTAAAAAAATAATATTTTTTTAAAAAATAAAATCCAATCACCCACTATATTATCATATAGAAATCATATTGAGTGGTTCAAATCGATTATTTGAACTTTTAGAACATAGACATGAATTCATAGGACAGACAAATATGCATCAAACAACCATAACCTCACTCATGAAAATAAATATACATATATCAAATTCAATCCGGACGGACAATTTCTTATCATATGTTCGTGTCCGATACGAAGGGGCTCATCGACCACCTTAAACCGAACGGACTCAACGTCAAGCTAGACGGACATGACAGACCACAAATTTTATTACCACAAGAAAATTTTAATTATTTCTAAGAATTACACACAAACAAACCAAAAAGGCCCCTTTATTTATTTTTCTTACCTGACCTAACAATTCAAATATTAATTATGAAGTTGTTCAATATGAAATCGTCAAGGAAGATGCCAATTTTTTTAATAAATTTCTTAGTATTATTTTTTGTCGTCTATGTCGGTGTAATTGTATGAATGCACCATATAGAATAATATAAATATATATATGTTGATTGGAGAAACTGTTTGTACTGTTGTACAGTAGATAAATTGTGCAACTGTACAGCATCATGACAATTGACATAGTTGCTCCATTGGTCGGTGTTGACTGTTGACAATACAAAAACTATTATCATTCCAATTTCTTTGGTCAATATAACCTAATTAACTATTCATCAATCATTTGATACTATCAATTTATGCAAGTACACGTCTTTTCAGAATACAGAGGTGCTATGTTCTTTTCTAGGAGATAGGAGTAGGTCCAGGTTCAATTAGTTCTAGGACCGTAAGATTAGCATCGTGTCTATGCGCACGGAAATTGATACAGATTTGCACGGATTTTGATACAGAGCACACGAATCTTGATGCAGATTGAATGATCATCACACCCATCGAACCAAGGTAGGTCCCATGGGCATCGGACCTACTCTGATTCCCTTTTCTAGGGTGCAAACGGATCGGATACGGATCGGATCGATAGTGGCAAAATCATATTCGTATCCGCTATTATTTTTCGGATATGGATCGGATATCGGATATCCGTAGATATATACATAAATATTTTCATAATATATATTAAATTATATAGTATATATCTACTTATTCGGATACATATAATTAAAATTCAAAACCATATTCGTATCCGTATATATTTGAATATCAGAAATTGGATATCTGAATATCCGTATTTAATTTTCGAATACGGATCCAGATACGATTAGATATTATCTGATCCGGTTGCAGCCCTACTACCAGCTCTTTCTATTGATCACAAAATTGACTCATTTGGTTTAATTCCTGCAGAGACCGGATCATAGATACAAACCAAATGAATTTAGTTTATATCTATGATCTGGTCCTTTGCATGCTTACAATATAGAAGAGACCAAAAATTGCATGCTTGACAATTTCTTTAAAAAAATCGCAGCAATGATAAGCAAATAAAAATACCTTGATCATCCCTGACTTTTTTGCGTGCATCTCTTAGGGTGTGCTCAGGAAAGAAGGTACACGAGGAAAATAGAGCGGAGCCGAGAGAAACTACGTTCTGAACAGATCTGATCAGGATTGTTTATTTGCTTCAGAATGGTGAATTTCCAAGGTGAGCAGAAGGGAGATATGGAGAGAGGAGGTGAGTTATGTGTAGAAATTAAGTAAAAATTTAGCGACTTTGTCACCTCTGATTTAAAATGTAGAGATGAACCGGATGTATAATTATATGCTTTCTCCCCTTTCGTTTCTTTTCTTTCCTTTAATGAGCTATCGAAGCAATTGCAAGCACACCCTTAGGGCCTGATCGGCACACCAATGGGAACGAGAATGGGTTTGGGAAACGAGAATTTGTAAACTGCCGATTACTGTGCGCGTGGGACAGAAAACACGAAGTTGAACTTAATTTTTTTTTCCCACGCACACAGTAACTGCACCGAACATGCCCTTAGTATATTCCATGCATCTGTGACTAGTGGCGAAGCCATATTGAACTAGGTTATAGGTCTATGTATAATCGAATTGTTGCCTACTCTTAAAGAAAATTTTGTTTATTCCTGAACAACACATAATTTAAATTGGTTAATTAACGGCAATCCGAAAGTTACTAGTTGCACCAGTAAAATTGGTTACTTACCTCTGATAAAAATTCTAACTAGGCTCACACATGTGACCATTTTGTCTTCACAAAAATATGTTGATATGTTCATGGTGTATTTTGTCTTCACAAAAATCTGTTGATATATTCATGATCTATTTTGTCTTCACAAAAATCTGTTCATATGTTCATAGTCTATTTTGTCTTCACAAAAATCTTTATTCATATGTGCAGAAGATCATGCTTTTCTCCTATAGTTATGTGTGGAAATTAAGTACGACTTTGTAACCTCTGATTTGAAATGTAGAGAAGATGAACCGGATGTCTAATTATCTGCTTTTCTCCCCCCTTTCGTTTCTTTTCTTTCCTTTAATGAGCTATTGAAGCAAGCACACCCTTAGTATATTCCATGCATCCGTGACTAGTGGCGAAGCCATATTGAACTAGAGTATAGGTCTATGTATAATCGAAATTTTGCCTACTCTTAAAGAAAATTTTGTTTATTCTTGAACAACACATAATTTAAATTGATCAATTTAACAGCAATCCGCAACTTACTAGTTGCACCAGTAAAATTGATTACCTACCTCTGATAAAAATTCTAACTACGCTCACACATGTGACTATTTTGTCTTCACAAAAAAAATGTACTGCATTTTCTAAAAGTTTTCCTCTATAATGTGCAAACAGAAAATGAAAAGTCAGATTATGGCATCCGTCCAATAAGCTTAAATCACTAAAAAGGAAGTGATCAAACGGACAATAATTCAAATGATGTAGCATGAAGAAGCTTAAAGACTTAAACAACCTTTCTAGCTACTATATAGATTTTGACAAACTGGTTAGAAGTTAATTAGAAGTTAGAACATTTAAGAGTTGTCATTAGAAAAGGAATCTAATTGACATTTTTTTAATTTAAATGTTTGTATTTATACGTGATTTTCTATATAGTTTATGATTTTTATTTTCACCATAAAAATTTATATGATTGATCATTGTTCACGTTTAACCGTCATAATTTGAAAGTCTGATTTGCCCCTAAGCAAAAGGATTTTCAAAACTTACCAAAGTGATATATACCCTAATGAAAAGTACATCTAGAATTTTAATTTTTAGTTTGAAAAATATTTTCAAAATCAATGTACTATAAGAGATGGATATACAGAAACTTTATTAAATTTACACTTGTGATTTCTTTCAAAAATTTCAAATGATTTTTTTAAGAAGATTTTTTATTTAAATAAAGATAAAGTAAGCCATCCAACTTGAAAATTTTTATAAAAAAATTATCAATTGAGTTTTAAACTTGCGGTCTCCGTTTTATCTAATATTGTTTCAAATTTTAGTGAACACAAAAAATGCACGGCAAGGACGATTTTTAAGCGCACGTGGTTGCACAAAAATCTAAGTGTGTTGAATACTTGAATGTAATAAAGGAATTCAGAGCAGGTCCGATGCCCATCGGACCTACTTTGGTTCCATGAATGTGATGACCATCCGATCTGCATCACGATTCGTGTGCTTCGCATCAAAATCCGTGTATGTTGTATCAATTTCTGTGTGCATAGATCCTGATGCTAATCGTACGGTGATAGAGCTAATTGAACCTAAATGTAGATCCGATGCGCATCGGACCTACTCTTATCTCATAATAAAGATGTTAGACCATCCAGAGATTTTACGATCCACAAAAAACCGTATGAATGACATCTAAGGACTATATGGTATTATCTACTTCATAAATAATTTTATTGGCCGAATTGGGTAATTACTAATTACACCTTTTTTCCATGGAGGTATAATGAGTCGTTCAATTATGATAGTTTTGACATATGAAATGTTTCACACGCAATTATTAATTGTCTTCTTTCCATAAAAATCAAAGCTTTTACGCATATATGACCTTCTTTTTCTACTAATATCCAAAGATATTGATAATGTGAATTATGACATTAACAATGTGTGCGCGCAGGAGCAGAAATACATAACACAATACCTGTCATAGTGTATTTCAATTTATTTTATTTTTTGTTGGAACTCAAGCCACCTAACTAATTAATATTCACAAGAATTTTTTTTATTCGGATTTTAAACTTACGATTTCCCACACGGAGAACATTATATTTGTCACTAAATCAAAGACTGGTTCTTAGTGTATTTGAATTTTAGTGTCCTCTGTTCTCAAAATTTGCATTTAGAAAGCAGGATATAGATAGCTACAGATATACTGCCAATTCAGAGGATGCTTAGTTACCTTTATGATTTAAATTTTTTTAATTATGTATATTGATAATTTAATTGATTTTATTAAGTATTTATATAGTTCAATCTCATCATAAAATGTTAAATGTTAAATTACAGAGACTTGAGTTCAAATTCTCACATTAATATTTTACGTGTCTTCGCGGCTTTTGCGAAACTTTCAAAGAGAAGATATTTTACGTGCCAATGCCACAATCTAAATTTTCTAGTTTCGTCTCTAATTTCGTCTCTGAAGAGAGAAATACTTTCAACTCTTAGACAATATATTTTTTTTAATTTTCAAAATTCAAAACCTTGTGGACTTGCTTTTCTGAGAGTGAAAGCCAAGCCCGTGGACCAGGATTAATTGAAGACTAATCTTGAAGACTCTGAAAACTTAGAAATAAATAGCAAAGAAAAAACTTGAGGAAAAAAATATGAAAATGAAATGGAATTATGAAAGGGGGGGGGGGGGGGGGGGGGGGGGGGGGGGACCTTTTGGTGCTAGTTGAGGGAGCAGTGTCAATGGTGATGTATATAGTCCCCGGAAAAAATCCTAAATTGATACCGAGATAAAGGGACATATATATGTTCCAATTAAGAGAATGCATGAGACATAATGACAAAAGAAGGTTCATGAGGCTTTCTCAAAAACAAAAACAAAAACAAAAGAAGGTTCATGAGGCTTTCTCAAAAACAAAAACAAAAACAAAAGAAGGTTCATGAGCAGTGTCTTTAATATTTGATGAATTGATGGTATCTAGTTTAATTTTGAGTGTTCAAGGGCGGACCCAGAGTGTTCCGGGGACAACTGTCCCGCCTTTGATTTTGAGTTTTAGTGGAGATTTATCGGTCTCGACATATTTTGCCCCCTCCTGGAATTTTTTTTGTCCCCGCTGGACGTTTAATTTATAATTCGGGTTAAATTTAAGGTTAAAATTGAAATAAATTTGTTGAATTTTGATTGGTAATTAGAATTATAAGTTAGAGCATCAGAAATTACAAGTCAAAACATTGGAAAGTATAAGTTAAAATATTATTTTTTATCGAATACCCAATTAGTTAATGGATTTAAATCCGATTATGTTTTTAAACCCAATTTGATATTTTTTTGTCCCTCCAACGAAAATCCTAGATCCGCCCTTGCAAATGTCAGATAACATGACGTTATCGGAGCTAGTTAACATAAATGACATGACCGATTTTATGTTAATATTTTTATTATTTATAACTGAATGAACACCAAAAATAACTAATCATCATACCATTATACCAATGTTGCACTCTAAATTTTTGTGAGGGCCATTACCATCATAAGAACAATTTAAAGCTTTTAGCGGTAATTTTACATAATACAAAGCTAAATTCGAATGAAAGATTATTTGTGAATATTTAAAGTGGGGTAATTTGAAAAGCTAAATTACAGAGCTAAATTGTCAGAGATATATTACGGTTAAAATCTAAGTTGTAATACGGAAGTTTAATAAAAGCAATATGGTACTTCAAAATTTATGATAATAGATACATTGAAATATTAAAAAATTCCAACCAGGAAAAAAGAGAATATTAAAAAATTCCACTTTAGAAATTTCTGTCATATATATTTTTTATATGGTTTAGAATAAAATGTTATGGATACTGTAAATTTGACCTGCATTCACAGTGTGAACATATCATATAATTTATCACGTTTCATGTTTGAACCCAAGAATTTGAAATTCTGAATTAGACAGTCTATGATGATATACATACCCGCCTTTTTAAGAATTCGGATCTAGTGAAGTAACTCAACTTTTGGGTTTTAGATCGGGACCGTCCGATTCAAATCCGTGAAAATCTATCCTCGAAGTGAGCGCAAACATCTCTCGATAACGAATTCGAATCCTAAGATGATCCCGAGTGACAAATTCGAATCGGAGGGTCTCGATCCAAAACCCAAAGATTGAGTTACTATAGGGGATCCGGACTCCCTTTTTAAGCTCAGTTTGCATAATCAAAGAAATCAGACCTCTTACGGTAGAATCCTATTCTGTACATTAGCAGCTTAAATGCGACATGCAAAGAAAAATTGGAATCAATTCATAGTCTACAGTGTAGACTAAAGAATTTTAGAGCCCTTCTTCATTTGATCTAGAATGTTCTTTTCAGGTCGTTATTATCACCTTGTTGGCTTCTTGTCAAATTGTTTGTCTTGATTAAATTTCTAGACAAATAATGATTCGCCAACAAGGTGTGAAAATTCCCCAAATTCTCCGAGCAACTTAAAATCATCGTGCAAATCCTAAATTATGAAATTTATTATGTGTGAAAGAGATGGTCGAGAATCAATCTATACACATGGCAAAAGGATGTTAATTAATAGCCTCTTTGACCCATGTTAGTGGCGAACAGAGCAAGAGAAGATTCACAATTGTGATTGCACTATTGTGGAAGGCAGAGGGAAGATGTAAACAGAGGCATTGATGCTGTACTATTGCAATTGATGTAATAATGTAGGAATTGTAGTTATAAACACTCTTATTAATTCAATCTTGGTAATCTCTACCAAGTTTTTTTTTTTTTTTTAAAAAAATTACGAGAAACAACAAATAAGAAATAGTTTTGAAATTTAATGACCGTTTGGAGGTGAATAATGATTTTATGGTAACACTTCAGTTAAAAATTAATAGAAAACGGATGAGAAACAACAAATAAGAAATTGTTTCAAAATCTAGTGACCGGGCTGAAAGTAGTTTAAGTACGTTTATTCTAATTTTATGCTTGAAAACCAAAAAAAATGGACTTCTCTACTTATAACGAAAACGCTAGCATTTGAAAAATTGAATCTGCAATGATACAATTAATATAACATTGAAAGATATTTTTTAGGTACCAGCCATCTTATGATTTTCATTGATAAAAAAATATTTACAGGGCCAGAAATGTACCCGTTCTCAATACTGAAAATAAATTAAGTACATGACAATTTATTCCCGACACTCGCTATACATTTCACCCGTGCTATATATGACTCAGCAGTACTGTTGCCATTGTAGCACCTTAAAGGCTGTTTCTCTTGCTAAGGTGAGAACCGTTTTTGTTTTTTGGGAGAAGATCCTTCTATTTCTCTCACGCCACAAGGCCCAAAGGCACGCTGCCCAGGCAATTTCTCAGAGAGTAGTTGGCAGCGATTTTGAAGTCCATAGGTGAACATGGTCCTTTGTATTGACCGGAATGGAACCTGCCTTGGTCAAGTGGAATAGGGTCCACCACAGTGCCTGAGCATACGGGCAACATTGAAAGATTTTAAAAACTAGTCTTTGATTTAGTGGTAAAAGACAATATTTTTCATTTAAGAGATTGCAGATTCAAAATTCAAATGAAAAGTTTCTTATAAATATTAGACACGGATTTAATTTCCACATTGAATAAAAGAAAAAGAAAAACAGAAAAAGTTCCCTCTAATTTACTTTTTGTCATGCGGAAATATTGTAGGTAAATTTAATGGTTTAACTCAACTAATTAGTACCTCTGATGAATTAATAATTGAAAAATGTACCGAAATTTTCATTAATATCCAAAGTTAATTACAAACTAATAAATATATCCAACAACTTTAGGAATTTATAAAACTATCCATACCGGCCATTTTCTGACCGGTTTTAATTGTTTTCAGTACCGGCCAGAAAATGGCCGGTACTAATTTTGTTTTTTTAGAGACAAATAGCAAATATGCTGAAATCTAACACTAAAAATTCGAATTTTTTTAAAATATTTGTTATATTACTTTTTTTATATATAATTAGCATATTTATTCTAAAATACGCTAAATTAATTGAAATTATGTTAAATTACGCTGAATTACACTAATTTATGCTAAATTACAATAATTATGTTAAATTAGGCTAAAATACGGTAAATTACGCTAAATTAGGTCGGTTTTGTGCCATCTTTCGTAAATCATAAAAAATAGTAAAAAATTTCAAAATTAATAAAAATTGGTATTTTACAAGTTTATTATATAACTAATTTACTGAGCTGCGTAGATTGAATAATAGAAATGAAAATCTTAATCAGAAACTTCAACTTAAGTTTTAAGGCTCTTCCCTTTGTTTTTTTGGCAATTCTGAATTTCAAAATTTGGCAAAGCGGGCACTAACGCATGCGTATTTTCGCAAGCTTTTCGAAAAATGGTCATTTACTGAAATCGTACACTCGAGCGCCGTTTTATGGCCGTTTGAAGTTTCATCGTCGTTTTTTCGCCTTCTCAGTGAAGATATCATCCCTATTCATATGTAATTTAGCATAATTTAACATAATTATTGTAATTTAGCGTAATTTAGTATAATTCAACGTAATTTAACATAATTTCAAGTAATTTAGAGTATTTTAGTATAAATACGCTAATTATATATCAAAAAAAAAATCTAACAAATATTTAAAAAAAAACGAATTTTTAGTGTTAGATTTCAACATTTTTGTTATTTGTCTCTAAAAAAAAAAATAGTACCGGCCATTTTCTGGCCGGTACCGAAAACAATTAAAATTGGTTAAAAAATAGCCAGTATGGATAGTTTTATAAATTTCCAAAGTTGTTGGGTATATTTATTAATTTGTAATTAACTTTGGATATTAATAAAAATCACGGAAAAATGTATGTAAGTTTTAATGTACTTGTTATAATTGCAGTGTGCTGAACAGATCAACATGCCCAGCTGTTTGATCAAGCCAAGCACGCAATTGAGATGTTCAAGAGAAACACCTATAAAAAGGAATGAAGGGTCTTTTAGATTTCTTAGTGTTTTTTTTGCATGAATTCTTAAGACATCAATTGTATTAGATTAAGCCTCTTTATTACTTTTTCTCGTCTCCTTAGCACATTTTCTTAATCCAGCGTACCGAATAAGTGCTCCTTAACCCCACTTAAAATACGCCCGACATCCCCTTAGAGCATAAGCTCCGCTAAGGAGTTCGTCTTCTGCAAATAAAAAATATTAAGATTGTAGTATGTATTTAAATAAAAAATATATGAAAAGTGAAATATTATATTATCCTCATGTTGTTGTTAAAAAATATGATTGATGAATCATATTTTTTAATGGGCCCTTAAAGTCTTAAGGAACAATCTAAAGATGAACATAAATTAAGAGGTCAACTAGCGTTAAGAAAACTTAGATTTCTCTCCAGCTGAACAAGTACAAAAGCGTATAGAAAACAATAACAAGATATGATTATTTTTTACTTGTCGATCTTTATAATTAAGATACTGGAGGCCCAGAAGTGATAGTCTAAACCTCATATTTAAATGGGCTTTCGATTCACCTATTTTAATGGGCTTCGCATTTCACCTATTTCACCGATCACCCATCGAGTCTATCCCTCAATCCTTCCAATTTTTTTTCTTGTTATTTTTTCTTGCTTGCTCTTCAAAGAGAACAAGGTTCGTTCTTCTTCTAGTTGCTTCACAGCACACTACATTTTCCCCTGATTATGACACGATTAAGCCCCAAATCTCTCTCTTCTCCTTCAATTTTACTATCCAATCTGAGAGCACAATTTCCCCCCTTGTCTCGCTCTCGTTTTGTTTCATCTCTCTCAAAGCCTCCAGCTTTCACACCCATGGTTTCAAATCGACTCAATTCATTGCTGCCTTCTTCTCCTGCTCTTATGTGGGGCCAATCTGTGGATAACCACAGAAGGCCCCTTGGTAGAGGTATAGTTTCTCTATTCTATTTTAACTTTGTCATGTAGAGTAAACTTATGCATGTATGCCTTGTTCAGTTATATTATCTAAATGAAGTGAGAAAAGGGCAATGAAATCAACTTAAATAGGATTAACTGGTACTGACCTAATTGTCAGACTTTATGGGCCAAATGTTTACCCCATCCAATCATTTCATCCTTCAATTGGGTTATATAACTTATATGTTGACAAAAAAAAAAACTCAGTCTTCTATCATTTGTTTTGAGGAAAAAAAAATGAGAGTGAAGAGTGTTTTTCGAAGGTCAATAATAGAGAAGATTAATTGTTAGATTGAGAAGAAAATAATTAAATCTAAAATTATTTACACTAGCTTCATACCATCATGTGTGCTGACATTTTTTTTTTAATTTTTCAACTTTTCTTTCGAATAGTATCCTTCAGTTCTGAAAGAAGTGTGAGAGAGAACAAGGAGGTATTAGTTCAGCATCTATTAGTCAATGAAAGTGATCTCAAGCTTTTAATTGAATTGCAAGAGAAAATTGCAAGAGGTTTTTTTTGCTCTGAACTTCTTTTAATTTTTATCGGATTTTTGTGTGAAAATAAATGCAGTATTGTGTGCTTTTATCAAACCTGCATGTGTGATATGGAGAACAAGCACCCAACTTTTTTGGAATCCATATCCTCTGAGGTAACAGAATAGTTTTGTTTGGGTCACGGCTGTCTGATCGGAATCCGGCCAAATCCGGCCTGAGGTGGAATGCACGGAGCCACTTTAATAGTCATGCGTATTCTGATTGGACGGTCCAGATCCAAACAGAAATATTCTGTTACCTTAGGTGATACAAATTCACTTTTTTGGAGTACTGTAATTGTAAATGATATAAAATGTTGACAACATGACCTTAGCTTTACTGCCATACAACCCCCACCGCTTCCACACACACACACACTTGTTATCAGTATCATTGGTTAAGTTCATCTGAAACTGCTAGCTGCAGAGCCTTCTTTTTTATTGAAAGATTTTATCAGTTCTTCTTTATATAGTTGACACAAATATCATTCTGTTTCTATACTTTCTCAGGAGTTGATTTGAGCGACTTGGCTCTAGAGCATTCAATCTGTCCATCAAAAGAAAATGGCGGGATGCTAGGCTGGATCCGAAGAGGCCAAACCGTGGGTTTCTCTACTGATTTGTTTTCTTTTTCTTGTTTTAGACACATTTTATATTTCTGAAATTTGTTCAGGTAGCAGAATTTGAGGAAGCAGCATTTACAGCTCCTCTAGAGAAGGTGGTGCGGTGCAAGACGAAATTTGGATGGCATCTTTTGCAAGTGCTTTCTGAAAGGTACTTTTACAGATTAATTAATTAATTACCTTTCTATACTTATTTTAAATACATATTTTTTTTTTATTGTAGGGATGAGTGTGTGCTTGAAGAAATTGCACCGGAGAAGCTTCATGCTAAATTGCAAGACCCTGGATTTCTGGAAGAGGCTCAATTGATTGATGTGAGAGAACCTCAGGAAGTGTAAGCTCTATTAATAGTCTGAATTGATTCATATTTCCCAACCTAAATTTTCTGATATTTGCTTAAACCTAGTATTTCTCAGATTTGCAAATGTCATGCAGACTACTTTTAGATATTTGCAAATGATACCTATTTCTAGATTAATTCTATTGTACTTTTAGATATCCTGTTAAATAATGATATTTGTTCTTTATTTATTTCTTCTTTGGGAACTATTTTATTAACATTTTATGATTTGTTTTAAAGAGATCAAGCCTCTCTGCCTGGTTTTAAGATCTTACCTCTCAGACAGTTCGGTACATGGGGGCCTGTTATAACTGATGAGTTTGACCCTGAGAAGGATACATATGTTCTGGTTAGTACTTATTACAAAATTAAACAAGCAAGTTTTCCTTTAGTGCTCAATTTTGATGAAAGTGTCACTAATTTTGTATTTTTGTAGTGCCACCATGGCGTGAGGTCAATGCAAGTGGCCAATTGGTTGCAGTCACAGGTAGAATTTTTTTCCAACATTATGATATTTACTATTTAGGTTGGCACTATGCCTAAATCAAGTGCCGTTTAACATTCAAATAAGTTCTTCTTAGAAGATTGGTCTGATGAGGTAATTTTTTTTGTTTGTTTGTTTCAGGGATTCAAGAGAGTTTTCAATCTAACAGGAGGGATTCATGCATACTCTCTCAAGGCTGACTCTTCTGTACCAACTTACTGAAAGATCTATACATTAGGTTGACAGAAAAAGGGAGAGGTGTTTTTTTTTTTTTACCGGTAGACGGTTCATGCACTTGGAGAATTTTGTAGTAGATGAATGTAATTTTTGTTTCTGTTCTATCCATTGCTGTGTCGAGATTTCTGTGTTATGTAGTTATTGCTCTTTTTTAACAATAATTTGATTTTGAAAGTATATAAATTATATACATGAGCACTGAAATTATATAAACATGGAGTGGCAGAGAAGGATGAGCAATACAATCTTCAGGAAAATTATTGTTGGTAAATTTATTGGATTGTGCTAGATATAAACTGAAAGCATAATTTGGCATAATAACAAAGGTAGCTAGCTCTTCATGAGGTTTTGTTGTTTAAATTTGAATGGCATGACATCTTTGTCTTAAAAAGCAAACTAATAAGCACGCTTAAATTACTATGTTAATTAGTTAGATCTACAATTAATATCTACAAGTTTTCCACTGCTGTTGTTGCGTCCTCGATGTTTAAAACGAAATAAAAGGGACAAGGAGAAATTACTGACCAATGAGCAAACAAATAGTAATTAAATATTTTTTTAAAATGGAGGTGCGGGGAATCGAACCCCGTGCCTCTCGCATGCGAAGCGAGCGCTCTACCATATGAGCTACACCCCCGTTGTTAATATCAAATTAGATATACAAATAAGACTAAAAAAATGGATCGGCAACTTTTCATTCAACATCAACCTGTCACACCGGAACCGTCGAGATTCGATCTTGGGCATCACCAACGAATGAACCACAATAGACAACAACCAAATGACAGAAGAACAATATATACGTAATTACGTACTATATGTTTTTAGGCTGCACAAAAAATTAGTAGTTCGTAATTCAATTCGAGTTTGATTTAAAAAAGTTCGTAAAAAGTTCGATTCGAAATTGAGTTCGTTTGAAATTAATTCAAACCAAACTCAAACTGGATCTAGTTCGTTCGAAATAGGTTCGCAAACCAAACTTAATTCGAAATTAACTCAAACGTGAACCGTTGATTTTCGCTGATAACTTGTGTTCGCTAATGAAAATATAAGGCCGCCCAGTCCATAATTGCTCTCAGTTCTAACTTAAATTGTACTTTGAATACTTTGAATATTTAAAAACTTTGGTGATGTTGCTCATGTTGGCTATTTAGAAAACTTTGGATACTGTGATTGTACTGAACTTTGATTAATTCTACTAAACTTTCGTGTTAGATATAAATTTTGGTATTTGTAATGAACTTTGATATAAATTTTGGTGTACTGTGTAATTAGAATTCAGAATGCCTGAGTTTTTATTGAATTGATGTAATTTCGAACTATGGCCCAGCCATAAGTCATAACTCGTAAGTCATAACAAAGTTCGTAAAAGTTCGAAATTGAGTTCGTAAAAAATTTGATTCGAAATTGAGTTCGTTCGAAATTAATTCAAACCAAACTCAAACTGGAGGTAAGTTCGATTCGGTTCGGTTCGTTTGCAGCCCTAGATGTTCTAGTCTGCTATTATTTCTAGGCAGGGAAAATAATTTTATTTTTCCTCTCTAAATTTTCTGATTACTAAATTAAAATGAATTTTTAATGAAAATATGATCAACGTATTTTAATTTAGATGACTCGAATACATTAAAAAAGACACCTCCTTTTATGAACAAAATAACAAAATGAATCCACTACTAAAATGAACACTGGGTTAATTACAATTGAAAACAAAACAACATAGCACAGAAGAATCAGTCTTTAGTCTACTGGCAAATACACACATCTCTTATGTGAGAGGTCATAGCTCTACAATTAATTATTTGTTTATTTATCAATCACAAACTGGATCTATTGAATTATCAAGCTTGAACCTATTCAATCTACTCAAGTAGTCAAGCCAAACTCTTAACTATACTTGAACTCCATTTATTATCTTTTATGTGCTTATTTTTTATTTTTTAAATAATTAAAATTAAAACGTACTAATATTTTTTTTTCATGGAAATTATTTTATCTACCAATTAAATGTGATTTTATTATAAAGATTAAAAACATCTTGATTTTATTGTTGGAGTGTACCCTACTGAAGCACCGGATCAAGTAGCACATACACTGTTTATCTATAGACAATTAGACATATTCAGTTACTATGATAACTCACTGAATATTAGTTATGATTATTCAAATATTAAACAAATGTACTTTAGTCAAGGTTCTAAATAGCGTTTATAGTGTCATAGCAGAAAGGCTACAAAAAAAAATATAGCGAATAGCATTGCTATAGCAGAAGCTATGCCACATAGCGTTTTTTTTTTTTTTTTTTACATTCCGTATATTCAATATTTGTACTAAATATCAACATTATCTAAAGTCTCATATAATGATAAGCCTCAATTGTATACACTTTCGGTTAAGGTTTTACCTCTAAATTGTACCAAATTTCTTGTGTTTTACCCTAGTTTAATAGAGAATTCATTCGAGAACCAAGTTACTGCTGTTGCCTTGTCTAATTTGTAGGAATCAAGCAAAAAAAAGCAATTCTGCGAGTTTGTGCGGGCCGCACAAAATTAAATTCATCCGAAATTAAAAAGTCGGAAATCTACAAGTTTTGCTCAGTCAAGTCAGAGAGTATTGCGGCCAGTCGTGCGGCCTTAAGGAATTCTATGCGGGCCGCACAAACCCCTTTTTCCTCCGCGCAGTTTCCGGCCAATTCTCCATTTTGTGCGGGCCGCACGGATTTTGTGAAGGCCGCACAAAGGCCGCACCAGCGCCAATTCAGCCTGATTTTGAGGAATCTTCTCATAACTGCTGCTAGATTTCGGGATTGATGAGGGGAGTGACGAAATTGGCTATTAAAGAGGGGAGAAGCAGCAGGAGAAGGGGGTCTCTTCTTCCACCTTGTTCCTAAGTTCTTATTATTCAAAACTTCTCCATTTTTATTCTCTCCTCTTCACAAGATCAAGAGCTTTTGGATTGACGGTTGAAGGCTTGATTCGAGCGAGCAGACATTGAAGACAAGGGCAGCAAACTAGGAGATTGGTGTATTCTCTTCTCTATTTTGTTTATCTAGTTTTTAGTCATGTTTACTCTTTTCTATCTCTTGGATGTTATTGCACCCATGAGGGGCTAGATTCCTCTCTAGGGGCTTAGGCTTAAACTCATGAACTTGTATTAGATTCTATTTACTTGGATAATATTTCTATGTGATGATTGTTTGTTAATTGTTTGTTCTTGGTGATTTTATAATTCATGTGCTTGAGTAATTTGTGAATTATTAATTAGTATCCCGCTTGGGTTTAACAAACTTAAGGTGTTAGGATCAAAGAATTGATAGAACCGAATTACTTGCATGAATAATTTTAAGATTAAGCATAGAAATGACCAAATCTATTTCTTAGTCCGGAACCACAAGAACAATGGTTGAATTGAGGCGAAGAACTTAATCGTGAAGCCTCATATTCAATTGGGACCCCTAAAATTGAACCGAATTTTGGTATGAAGAACTTAATCGTGAAGTGTCGAAATTTGGGAATAAATTAGGCTAAACATAAGGTTATGGTCTAGATAATTAGGATGAGGGACTTAATCGTGAAATCCGAACTATCTAGACACGTCATCAATTCACGAAAGTGACCCTTTTTGACATATTAGGTTTAGAAACCCCAAAATAACAAACATGAATTTAGAAGTCAAGTAAATGTGAATTTAATCAAGGGATTGAGAGCCGATAGCCCTTAGATTCCATCTCTTTGATTACAAACTCCTTTTATTATTTTGTTTAGAATTGTTTTGTTTTGTTTCAACTCCAATTCGGGTATTGAACCCACCATTCCAGTTTTCAACAAAACCCCCCCTTTACTTTAATTGCATTATTTAGAATTAATTATTTAAGTAAAAAGTAATTTCTCCCGTTATCTTTGGATCGATACCTATTTTACTACAAGGATAGGTTGTATGCTTGCAACCAATCTATCATTGTGTATTAAGGTTTATAAATTTAAAGCATAGAAGTGTATTACAAAATTGACCCACATATTCCAATACCAAAAATACACATCATATAACAATAAATAACACCGAAGTAATTAAGAAATTATAATATTCATATTGAACCTGTACAAAGTCTAAATTGCGGTTCAAAATATCCATAATAATATCATAAACTATCGATTTTTCCTATTAATATCTTAAGCATCATGATTCATGACATAATATATTTTTTTTCTATTCAAATTTCAATTTCGGTTTGGACTTTTTTTCTATTCAAATTTCTTTTTCTATTCCCAATTTCAAATTGATTTATCTGTAACAAGTAGCAACAAATTCAATTTCGGTTTGAGCTTTTTTGGGTCTTTATTTAAAGCCCATATAAATTGCTTAAAAAAGTCCATATTGTATAGCGGTCGTAGCGCAAATAGCGGACCGCTATCACTGCTATAGCAGCCGTAGCGCAAATAACGCATTTTGATATCATAGCTTAGCGTTTGGGGTCCAAAAACACTATAACAGCGCTATAGCGCGCTATTTAGAACACTGACTTTAGTTAAAACGTCATATTTGTAAATACTAAAAATAATTTATCCTGACAAATTTGGGACCAGTATCCTCTGTAATATTGTACAGAACAGTAAATCGCTTTACGGTCCGGATTTACTCTCAGCCGGTGCCTATTCGGGAGATTGGAGGGGGCAGTATTATTTGTGCTTTGAGATTCGTGCAAAGTTAAATCTGACGACTGAGACCTCATCCTACTCAGTCGAGTATTGTCGTGGATCTGAATTCACAAATTTGGTCGTTGGGGTGACGTACTGCCTGTAGTGTCGTTACTGAAACTTTCTGTCAACGAATATTGGTAAGATCTTGCCACTGCTGCCTTCTTTTTTTAAACAAAAAAGACGGACGGATAAACACGCACCTCATATATCCAAGTTTCTTTGTACCGCCTCTTTGTGTTGCTAACGGTGTAGTATAGTCTCACAGCATGACTGCATGAGTGCATGACAGATCCAATAATTAGAGGAACCGTTACTCAAGAAGCGCCATAGGAAACTCTGATCCTAGTCATCATTACTTCATCAATCTATATAAAACAGTGAAACACTTATCCCTGCCAATACAATATTTAGGCGACTTTTACTAGATGAGAACCAGAGTCCCCAGGACCAGCCTTTTGAACCGACTGATCTTCTCAGTACGCAAATGAAAATATTTTATTAATATTTTATGGCATAACTGGCGTCTGGTGACTGGTGTTGAGTTTTAGGTTTTTTCAATGTCTGCATGAGGAGATAGGAGTAGGTCCATCGGACCTACGTTTAGCTTCAATTAGCTACAGCACCGTACAATTAGCATCAAGATCTACGTGCATGGAAATTGATACAGACATGCACGGATTTTGATGCAAAGTACACGAATCTTGATACATATCGGATGGTCATCACACCCATCGAATCAAAGTAGATCCGATGCCCATTGGACCTACTTGAGATCTTTGAAAAGTGATGATGTCAAAAAAAAAAAAAAATGTCTACGAAGCTACTTACTCTTCGAAAAAAAAAACCGGCTAACAAGGACTTTCTATAAAAAATAGGAATAATTATTATGTACGTTGCTGGAATTTTTTCGAATTTTTTATTTGCAGCATTAAAAAAAAAAGTAGCATGGAAATTCAGATTCTAGCTAGCACAAATGTAGACTTAATTTGCGCATCACTCATAGTAAAATCTTTCATGGTAAAACATCAAGGTTTTTCCATAAAATAGTCTCCATTTATGTTAGAATCCAAAAAAAAAAATTTCCGACTGAGTACTTTATGGAGATTCGCACAAATTTTTTATTGAAGAATCATATATGCACCATAAATTTTCAGTGCGGAAAATTAATTCACCAATAAAATTCCATCATGTATATGAATTTCGTATAAGATAAATATAAACTAAGTTTACAAAATTAAACATGCTTCATATTTATCTGAATATTTTACGTAAATTTTGCATACGTGATAAACTCTTGATATATATTTATCTGAATATAACTCTTGATATATATTTACAAAATTAAACATGCTTCATATTTATCTGAATATAACTCTTGATATATATTTTTTTTCCATACAGAGATAAACTTTGGATATGTTAATTTGAGTCATTGAGGAATGACACTAATTCATGCCGAAATTTTTAAATATAGCACAAAAAAAAAAACCAAAACAGCATCAAATCTTGGAAATTTCATATTTAGCACGGCCGCAGATCGGCTGAGCGGCTCCAGAAATGGGGCTGCATATCGGCTGAGCGCCCCCCTGCCTTCATATACCCGTCCAGGAGAGAAATTCATTTCACACTCTGATCCCTTCTCTCTCCTGGACAAGAGCTTCTTCGGTAAGTTTTTTTCTCTCTTCTTTTCAATTTTTTTTTTAATTCAATAGATTAATAATTAATTTAGTTAATTTTTAATTTTAGGTTTCTTGTGTATTGGATTCAAAATGGCTCTTATGGTATCAATTTATACTGGTGGGGATGTTTTAATAGGTCCTAATGGGGTTTATTATAGTATCGGACCTGTTACTATGATTCCGGTATTGCCGGGTACTGATTATGTGGGGCTTAAATCGAGTATATGTCAGAACTTGGGATTGGACAGGGCCAATATGACATTAAAATTGAGGCCAAGATTAGTATGCCAACTAGTTCAGCACAAACCTGGTTCCAACTCTTTCCAATTCAGAATGAGGGAGTCTGGCAGGTATTGTACAACCAAACTATGAGTTTTTCTGGGGGTACATACAAGATAATTGACCTATATGTGGAGGTTACTAGAGTCCGGCGTACCAACCCAGCTATGAGGTTAATTCAGGGTCGTAGTCGGGATAATTCATCCGGCTCTAGTCCGTCCCCTGTCCAAATTGACCAACCGTCCAGTAGTCGAGCCCCAGTTTAGAGGGATCGACCGTCCAGTAGTCGATCCTCCCATCGGGCCCCACTTGAACTGACCAGCCTTCATCTAGTCGGAGCGCTCATTGGGGTCAATCTTGTGATCCGGATGAAAGTGGTGAATCAGAGGATCCGAAATTACAAGAGGCAGAGGAAAATTGGGGTGATGAAAATCCTGAGGGTATGAGCGATCATAGTGACGAGGAAGATCGCAGTTTTCGAATAATGGATCGCGGGTTTCAGCACCCATGTTCGACTTTCAATGACATATTAGGGTTTCAGCCCGCAAATTCGAGTTTGTTTGGAAGGAGGGCACAGTATGAGAATGAATTGTCTGAGGGTCAAATATATGACTCAAAAGAGGCCATGAAGAGCGCAATTGCCAGGTTTCACATAGTTTGCAACAAAGAGACAAGGAATACGCACAGTAGTATCACCAGAATTAGGTTCAAGTGCAAGGACAGTAGATGTGGCTGGTACATATTCGCAAATGCCACTGGTTAAGGTACACAATGGCATGTCTCGAAGTGCCCAACAAAATATTCATGTCACGCGGATGCGATAAGAATTGATCATGCACAGTTGTCGACTAGTATGGTTGTCGAATGCATATCGGCTCACATGAGGAACGACGTTGATTTGAGTATCAACACAGTAAGGATCGTTGTTGCTGAAAGATACAACGGTCAGATACCGACGTACAACAAACTGTGACGTGGCCGTGAGTTGGCAATTGCCCGCCAGTTTGGTAGTTAGGAGGGGTCATACGCTCTTATAGTTCCGTTGTTGGAGGCAATCAAGAGAAAGAACCCAGGTACTAACTTGGCGCTTATTTTTTTATGTCATTGTAATAAAATCAACAATTAAACTTATTTTTTTAATTTATTGACATGAACATTGTTTGAGGTGACCTCATTTTCCACCGGTGAACCTGGACCATGGAGGTATTTCCATAGGGCGGCTTGGGCATTTGGACCGTGCATAGATGCTTTTCAACACATTAGACCAGTTATCACCGTTGATGCATGTTTCCTGTCAGGCCGGTACAAAGGTAACTAATTTATTTAATTATCTTTACTTAATTTAGTTGTTTTAAATTTTTGAGAATTAATTTGATTATTTTAATACAGGCAAATTGTTTATTGCAACCGGGTACGATGCAGAAAACCAGCTTCTCCCGTTGGCTTTTTCACTGGTAGAATCAGAGAGTTTCGAAGATTGTGCGTGGTTCATGAAATAGTTGCGCCGAAATGTAATTCGCTCCAGATTCATGTGTGTAATAACTGATAGGGACAAAGGTTTAAAGAAGGTGTTCAGACAAGATGATCTGGGGTGGAACGATGAGGATGAGGATCAATGTGTTCACCGTCTTTGTGCTACTCACATAGCCGAGAACATGAAGAAGAACGGTTGTAGTGAGGCGGCAATCAAGTTTTTTAGGATATGTGTGGCTAAGAGAAAGATGAGGAGATACGAGTAAGGAATGCAAGCAATGAGGGACGTATGTGATCGTGCTCTTAATTGGCTGGACGATGTGGGTAAGTACTTGGATCAAGATGAGAACGAGTGTCTGAAACCATGGAAGATATTCCAAACGCTGGACGGCGGTTACCGTTGGAGAATTATGACTACAAACGGTTCCGAGTCGCTAAATAATGTTTTCAGGTCATCTCGTAAGTTACCGGTAGCAGCAATAATTGAAGACACATTTTACAAATGTCTCACATGGTTTGCGCAAAGGAGGGCCAAAGCGCTAAATGAAGCCAGTCATGGTCAACAGTTCTCATGTCGTGTGCATGAGGTATTTTTATTTCTAGTTTTTTCTTCATAATTTTTTAGTAACTTTGTTAAAAAAATCTAACTTCTTCATTATTTTTTTATTTTTCGTAGCTTATTAACCACCGGTTCGAGAGGTCCAATACTATGAAGACCCTTGGGGGGTTTGGCCACAACAACGAGTTTGAGGTAACCTCTACACAAGAGAGAGTTCACGCTTACATACTTGACGATTCTGGCCGGTTTACCAAGGCTAATTTCAAATACACGGTTGTCATTAAGGATGATTACACGGTAGAATGCACATGCCAAAAGTCTCAATTGGACAGAATACCGTGTTCTCATGTTCTGTCTGTGTGCCGTCTCCGAGGCATCGACCCTGGCTGCTTTGTTAGTCACTACTACCACATCCGGACACTGATCAACACATGGAGTGCTAAATGGCATGTGTATGAAAATAAGTCAGAATGGCCTGCAAACGAGGGCCCTGTACTTGTTCCAGAGGATAAAAATATTGCTTTGGGCAGAAGAAAACACAACAGGATTCCGATGTGGTTGGACCTACTAAATAAGAGGAGAATATGACACCAAGCCGGCAGAGATACAGTTGAAAGACAGAACAGAGCTGCTCGAGATGCACGAGGTACTTAATTTTTTTTACTAATCAATTTCAACTTTTAAGAAAAAAATTTAAACAATCAGATTTAACAGTCTACTATTTCAAAATTTGCAGGTTGAGAGCCGTATCAATGGACTGGATGTTTATTTAGTTTTAATTATATTCTTAAAAACATTATTTATTTTCAGTTTATTAGATTTGTACGCTTTGACTTTTAGTTTGTTAATTTTCAGTTTATTAAATTTGCACGAGTTTGTTTGGCTTTGACTTTTAGTTTGGGTAAAAATACTCAAACGAACGATATTTCTAAAATACGATACAACAAAATATATCAATTTAAACAACATTACAAACTAAAACTTAAACAAATACAACTATTTTTATAACAAAAAAAACAAAAATAAATTTCGTTTTTAATAAAAAAAAAATGGGGCCGCTGATCAGCCGATCTGCGGCCATGCTAAATATGGAATTTTCAGGATTCAGTGCCGTTTTGATTTATTTTATTTTTTTCTGTGCTATATTTAAAAATTTCGGCTAATTCATGTTAGTGAGTTATTTCGAACCATATTCCGTATTTAAATGGATGATTGGTTGTTTAAATAGCTGCTAACTCCTATATGTTCAGTTATTTTAATTAAAATTTGAATTAGCTACTATTTTGAACAGTTAACTGTTAATCTCCCAATCGTTGCTCTCAGATCAAACAAAAATAGATCCTATACAAGAATTGTTTTTTTTGGAAATCTTCACAGAAGTGTGAAGTGTGAGGAAGAATCGAACTCTCGACTTTTGAATAACCAATAATTTTATAACTTTCTTCCTAAAAAAATTGTTTTATATCGCGAGAAAGAAAATTGGCACCTTATTTTGTATTAGAATAAATTGCATGAATAATCTTTATAAGTAATTTACCGTTTTAATCTTTACGGTGTCAAAGTTTTAATTCATATCAAATTAGTTATGGAGGAAAATGCCGATAACCTGTCGAAAACACAAAATAAATACATGTAATTTTGTGATATCGATGCCGAGTCGGCTAAAGTACGGCAAAATCTCAAGTACCCGTAACCCTAATAATTAATTCTAGCAGGGTGATCTTTTTCATGGTCGGGATGTCATCTTTCTACTATTTTCAACTTAAAACATTAAAATCCGAGATGGTCTTTTGTTGACTTTAGGGGTGTCAAAAATGCTCATAGCTCGTGGCTCGATCGTGACTTGCACCTGACTCGTTCGCTAATAGCTCACTCGTTACTGGACCGAGCTGTTAACGAGCCAGCTTGCCACTAGCTCAGTCCAGAATTAACGAGTTCAAGCTGGGGCCTAACTTGCTCGCGAGCTAGCTGGCTAGGCATCAATTTGTGAATTTGTATGAATTTGTGTGCATTTTATACTGTTCAGTTCGATCCAGCTCGGTTAAAACAAGATCCAGCCAAACCCAGCGAGCCAGCTCGTCAGCTAACTCGAGCTGGCTCGTCACAATTTCAAGCTGAGATTTTAGCTCGAATGCCCTAGGTCCAGCTCGCTCGGTAAGAGCTCGGTCCAGAATTAACGAGTTGAGCTAGAACCCAGCTCGTTTACACCCCTAGTTGACTTTTTTTAATACATGTATCAACTTTAACAGCATTTTTGTTGTGCTTTGGCTTGAAAAAGTGTGTCAGATTTATCATTTGAAATCAATTTAATAAATTTTTGAATTAAATTAACAAAGAAATTCCAAACTAATCAAATTTTAACCGTTTGACTTTAAATTTAGATTCATCAGTTGAAATCAATTTAATAAATTTTAAAATTAAATTAACAAAGAAATTTGATCAACTTAAAAACAACCCTGATTCTACTCTACACTTTGCATTATTACAGAAGAAGTGCTTGAAACAGTTTGAAATGGTTCCTGTCTGAAGTGCTAAAATACTGCTGTTTATTGATCCATGAACTTTCTAGAAAAAAAAAAAGTCAACTTTGTACGAAGATACTCCCGGTGTATCCAAATAGAAGTTCAGAAAGGAGGCAAAGTCGTGGCAGGAGACTAGAGCACGTCTTGTACGTCTGTAACGCATCATCTATCAACAATATAGCACTAGTACAAGTTCTGTTCACCCAAACTATTCTCATAACAGTGACCTTCTACAAATATGACTACAGAGATATCGTTACAGATGAACTCAACTAGATTCTCGGTGCTGACCACTGACCAGAGTTGAGGCCGCCTCCATTTCTTCTCCCTCACTTCTCTCCTTTCTTCCAATCGTACCAAACCTCCTAGAAATTTCGTCACCTCCGCTCTCCCAACCCGCCCAAAAATTCTAGGGTTTGATTTTTGCTGTAGGATCAAGTAGCTAGCGTACGGCGTAAGTGTGAGAGAGAGTAGTGTCTTGTTTGACTTCTTTCTCAGCTCTGTTTTTTTTTGTGGGAAAAAAACAAAGGTTAGGAACTTGTATTGGAGGGCCAACAAGAGAGCGTTTTATTTGGTTTTGTAGAAATTTTGAGAATAATCTGAAATTGGAGGTGAAATATTTCCCGTGGTTGGTGTATGGGGCGGGATGCCGAGCTTTCCTTCTTCGCTGGATCGAACTCAGTAAGTCTCGAAATTTTCCTTTTTTTTCATCCGTTGTTTTTGATTGATTGTTATTTTTTAGAGGTTTAGTTTAAAGGTCGTGAATCTCGAGGTTTAGCGAGTCAAAAAAAAAATGTTAGATATTGTAGTACGTCTCTTTTAGCTTGCATAATACACTACTTGCTGGTAAAAAGAAAATATTATGATCTTTTGGAACGAACAAATCTGCTGTAATATGTTATATAAAAAAAAAGGTTGATCTTTTGGGAGGGACAAGGCTCCTGTACTATCTTATAAAAGAGATTTTGCTTGAATAGTTAGATGGTAACATAACGCATATATTTTTAAAATTGATAGTTCTCCATGTTAAACCATTATTTTCATCAAAAGAGTGAAACTATATGACCGAACTTCAAGGATCATGAAGTATGATCTTCATTGGTTAATTAGTGTCTCGGTTTATGTCTATTTGTTGATTTGAGATTTGAGAACATACATTTACATCATCTCTCTATATAGTAAGTTTTTCCTTTTTGTTCATTCGAACGAGGTGGCAAACTATCTGTAAATATATTAATTTGTATTTATCTTAGTTTTGATTCATGCTGGTTGTTCTCTGTCTCTAGGGGCACAGATGGTACTAGCATGCAAAACCCTAGAATAGCTGAACTTCAAGCATTTGGTCAATCTATTGGTTTTCAAATCGATAGTTCTGCTGACATCAGTCCAAGCACAGGTACTTGGGTCATTTTCTTTTTACTTTGGAAAACCAAATTTCAATTAGTTATACAATAATTTTGTTATATAAAATTCAAATTGTTTCATCTTTAGGTAACGGATTCAACACAAATTTAAGTGGTCAGGCTAATACTGCCAATCTCTCTCTTCTGTCCAAGTTTGAATCTCTTCGCAAGGTATCATTTGTTTGTTAAATGATTGACTTTATCTTTTGGGAGCAAATCTAAATTCTCTATATAGTTGAATTTTTTTGTGCCACTTGACAGGTTCTGACAACAACTGATTTAACTAACTCTGAAATATTGATCCAAGAGAAGTCTCCAATGGCAGATACTAGCCCTAGAACTGACACCTCAACGGTTGATACAGACGACAAGCGGGTTAGCCCCCTTTCCCTCTCCCTCCACAGTTATTCTTTTGTTAGTAGTTCTAACACACAAGTTGAATACTATTATAAATAAATATGCAGTTGGAGGGTATGACGCTGTCAAATTCAAGTGGATCGAAAGAAAGAAATCTAGACCAGAAGGTACAGTGTGCTACTATTACCTGCGATATATATATATTTTTTTTTGTATATTTGTAAATCATGGATTTTGTGTTGTAAATGTGTTCTGTAGCAGACACTTCGGCGGCTCGCTCAAAATCGTGAGGCTGCAAGAAAGAGTCGCTTGAGAAAAAAGGTACTAACAAACTTCCAGTTATATTCTTTATATAGTGTTTTTTGCTCACCAAGTAATATTGCATGAGGCAACCAGGGGTAAATATATATTTCTAATATAACAATGAATTATTCTTTTTCAAAGGCATATGTGCAACAATTAGAGAGTAGTAAGCTTAAATTGGCTCAGCTAGAGCAGGAGCTTCAACGGGCCCGCCAACAGGTATGATCGTGTGGCCTCATTATCTCCCTTTGCAGTCTTGATTTAAATTTGTTGATCAACAAGGAGCTTCTTTTTTGCAGGGTATTTTTATTTCAGGTTCCTCTGATCAGTCCCATTCCATGGGTGGTAATGGTGAGTACAATGTCTCTCCTTGTTTTGTTTGGTATTTGGTCCATTTTTCACCAAATGTTGAATACTAAAAGGTTAAACTTTTTTTATTTAAATGTGCTTAATTGAACAGAAATATATGGAAAAAGGGGAATTTTTTTTTCACACTGCATACTTGATAATTTGTACTGGTGGGAACAGATATCAGTAACACAAGCTAAAATTGCAACTCTTTGTATCATTGGGCAGTTTAGAGATGTTCGAACAACACTCACAAGCAAAACATAAATATTTCTGTAGGGGCGATGACTTTCGACATTGAATATGCACGCTGGCTAGAGGAGCACAACAAGCAAATAAACGAGTTGAGAGCTGCTGTAAATGCACATGCGGGTGACACCGATCTGCGCAGCATTGTTGACGGCATAATGGCACATTATGACGAGATTTTTAGACTGAAGAGCATAGCTGCAAAAGCGGATGTGTTTCACATTCTTTCTGGTATGTGGAAGACTCCAGCTGAGCGCTGCTTCCTCTGGCTCGGCGGATTCCGTTCATCTGAGCTCCTAAAGGTAAATAAATAAATAAAATCTTGAGTATTTTGATCTGTATTTACCTAGTCCATTTAGGACCAACATGAGTATTACAAGATTAAGATTTTACGTGAGATTTGAAGTGATTGAATTTTCAGTTGTGTTGGACAGTGGCTGACAGCTTGAAAATTCAATTTAATTTTTTATTACGGAAGTTAGAATAAAGGAATTCTTGTATGCCTAAGTTGTGACTCAGTATTCAGCCAAAATCCAAACAAACGCAAATTGAAATTTAAAGAAAGAAAATCTCATTGTGCCCTAGTTTATTGGATATATGTACCTGACTATTATTTTTGCCAATACTGCTTGAATAAAAAAAAATGCAGCTGCTGACAACCCAACTGGAGCCGCTGACGGAGCAGCAACTGCTGAATCTTAGCAACCTGCAGCAATCCTCTCAGCAAGCCGAAGATGCTCTCTCGCAAGGCATGGAGGCATTGCAACAATCACTAGCGGAGACCCTGGCAGCATCACTCGGCCCCTCTGGATCTTCGGGCATTGTGGCCAACTATATGGGACAGATGGCCATGGCCATGGGCAAACTCGGCACCCTCGAAAGCTTCCTTCGCGAGGTACACAAGCACCATCACATAAGAATCGTCATCGTCCCTTTCCATGAATGGTTTTTGGGCCTTTTAATGCTGGATTTTGGTTTAGTATATTATAATCAAATTTTTAAAGGAGGCTACAGTACTATGCATAGTGCATATTGGTCGATCTGAATCTGAATCGTTGAACATGATCTCCATATGAAAATGAAAAATTTAGTCTGCAGTAATGTGTCTGTGGCCTTGTAAAGTTTACAGTAACGGATGATCGTCAAATCCCTTTTCCAGAAAATTTTATCCAGATGGATTATATTTCTGTATATGATGGTTATTTTTATGTTTAAAGTCTGTATTTCTGTATTTTAGGCTGACAACTTGAGGCAACAGACGCTGCAACAGATGATACGGAGACTGACAACCCGTCAGTCTGCACGTGCACTTCTTTCAATACATGATTACTTCTCGCGGCTGCGTGCTCTTAGCTCGCTATGGCTAGCTCGGCCACGTGATTAGAGCAGTTGTTTAATATTCTTTCCTGATATGCTTTGTGGGAATCTTCTAGAAGATTATCTTGTAGCCTTACTTTGGTTAGCTTGTTGAATTTGCAATTTATTCTCTAACGGGTTGTTAATGTTATGGTTCAGATCACTTGTAAATTTCTTGTTAGACATCAAACAGTTGTAGTTCTTCGTGTATAATGCTGCTGTACTAATAAGACATTGTTGTACAATATTTAGGATTATGATGTTTTATGTAATAAAATTCATGATTAAATTAATAATAGATGCGCTCAATTATGTCTGTGCACTGTCGGAAACTTTGTCTCAACATATATCAATCACGATTTGGGTGCGTTTATGATGTCTTATGAACTGGTAATAGAAGTATTTCATACTTGCTTCGTTTTAGAACTAATGGAAAAGGTAATAACTTTGCACTTATCTACGCAGGGAGTGTTCAGTGGATCATGCAAAGAATATTCCATGTCGCCATTACCTCAACATCAATTTTGGGTAATTGATTTAAGTTACGATAACATCTTCAAAAATAATTTTGTGTCGCCAATTCTAAGCAAAAAAAATTTCAAATTAAAGTTGCAGCTTCCAAATGACTATTTTTAGTTAGATAAATTCAATCAACAATTTTGCTTTTGGAATAATTAGTATTTCAATGGTTTTTGTCAGGTAGGTTGTTGAGAGAGTGCTTCTATTCTTTTATGTGAAACTATAAAAATGTGACATAACTATTCACTAAATTGGTTTGTATTTGTTATTTGACTGGTGAATTTTGCGTGCAAATTAAAATTGAGGCAGGCAATTTATATGAAAAGAAATTTGTGTTAGGAGGAATTTTGAATTTGAAATTGAGGCAGGCAATTTATATTAGCTTTATTTTTAATGTATCCATCATAACATGTAAGTTCATAACTATTTAATCGTAAATTAACTTCATACAATTGGTTGGTAATTTGAATTTTTTTTTTCTGAAATAAATATTTTACAGCAAACAAATTAGGTTTGGCAAAAGCTAATCCACCTTAAAGTGTTCTTTTTTATTCGAAAGAGATTATGAAAATGCTCGCAACACTAAAAAATGCATTATATTTTTCACACGAAGTTGTAAACTTGTACTAAGTAAATAACCCAACAAATTAATTACACTGCAAATAAAAATACAATGTATTTACTTGTACTAACTTTCCTCCATTCATCTTTTGTATTTGTATGTGTTACACTACCACCCAAGCATTTTAAAGTTAAATTTGTGTGCGTAGGATTTATAAAGTCTCTTATGTATGAAAATATAAAACTATTTTTAAGGAGATTGCACGTAAATATTAAATAGTTAGGTAGCTTGACCTTTAATCTGTATTAAAAAAAAAGAGTAAAATTATTTTTAAGGAGGGGGCTGGTAGTTCTTTGAGGGTTGAAAAGACACAATTAATGTATATACTTCTCTGATGATGAAGATGAGGTTGTTTGGCAATGAGAATCATCTGGGGTTTTTACAACTGAATCTTTATATGATTTCATCAATTATCGAGGGATAAATATAAGTTAAAAGACACTGTATGAACTCTCAAACTTATTTTAAAAATCAAACTATTTTATTGTTAGCACTAAATAATAAAATCTTAATTACTTACAATTTAATTAAAAGGGGATAGATGCCGGGTCCAATAGAATACTAGAATGTTTCTTTGAGGGGGAATGATGAATCTGTAAGCCATTTTATTTTTTTACATAGTCCTTTTATTTTCACATTTTGGTTTAAAAATTGCAATATCTAACTTGCAAAGACAATGCTCTCCGTATGGTGCAAGATCGAAATTCGAAAAAGACAATCCTTTGTGAATATTTAATAGTTGAGTGGCTTTTGCTTGACCTCCTGTTGGATTATAATCAAATGGTTGAGTATATATGTAATATAATTATGAATTGTATACTGTCATATATGATTGTTCTAATTAAGTGATATAATATGGAATTAAGGTATTTGACATTTATGTATTTAATAGGGTGTGGTCCATAAATGTGTAGAACAATTTGGGCAAAAATCAAATCATTAATGGACTGATCATGAGATTTGCAAGTAAGAAGAACTACTGTCTAGAGAGTTGTGCGGGCCGCACAAAATATCTCGATTAAGTTGGCTGATAACAATGAGAGTTTTGCGGCAGCACAGATTTTGATGTGACTGCACGGTTTTTTATGTGGCCGCACAAAGTACTTTTTAGAGTTGGCATACGATCATAAGTTTGTGTGGGCCGCACAAAACACTGTTAAATCAGGAAAGTCAATTATTTAGAGAAAAATAGGTTCTGTAGACACATCTGGCCATTTATGCGGCCGCACGGATTTTGTGCAGGCCGCACGCGCAGTGCCATATGTGTTATCCTATATAAGGATGGGTTCCTAAGGCACAAGAGATAACACACAGCTCAGTTTTCTGAACAACAGTTATTTTAGACAGAATCTGAGTGTCTTCTCTTCTTCTTCCACCATTAAAGATCTAGAGAATAGAAATTCATTGAAAAACTTGAAAGGTATTTCTCAAAGGCGTGTCTTGCTGTCTTGAAAGACTTAATTCAAGACCATACGACGTAAAGGCGAGAAGGGCTTCTTGCCATTGAAGACTTGTCTCGTGCTCACGGAGACGACTCTTCAAACTTGAGGATTCCATGGTCAATGTTATGGAATAAGGTATTGTATTCCGCACTTATGATATATGTTTTAAGTCTCTTTGACATAGACGGTCCTTAAGTTAAGGTGGAAAACTGTTTCTCCTTTCCCGGATGTAAGTGTTTGACCCCTACATGAGATATAATTATTTGATCTCTAATTAAAGCGTAATTGTTTTACCTTTATAATTCCCAACACCTTCCAACTTTACTCAAAAAAAAAAAACTTGCAGTAGTGTTGAGATTGTTGTTTAGCTTTGAACAAAAGCTGACAGGCAACATTATTTGAAAAGATTAGTTATTTTTATGTGAGTTATTTGGGGGGAACAAAATAGAAGAGAGTTCCATACGTTGGATGGATGTGGACGAGCAAATACTATATATTATTTAGTGCTCAACATGTTTAAATTGTGGATATATGTCTCAATCAAGATTTTAAATAGCGCGCTATAGCGTTTTCGGACCATAAAAGCTATGACGCTATCGGTGCTATAGCACTGTTTTTTTAACCGTTCTGCTATGACGCGATAAACGTTATTTAAATCTTTGGTCTCAATTGAATTGGAATATTTGTATCGAAATGATGAGTTAAATGTTGAAGAAGATGGTGATGACAAAAGGCAGATGAATATTTTTAAGCAACTAATATTTGACTGTTATTGTAATGTTGTGCTTGTATTTGATGGATGTTTAATAATAAACTAATTTAATAATTTTTTTATTAACAAAAGACAGAAATGGGAGGCTCCTTATATATTAGAATTTATTAACAATAAACTAATTTAATAATTTTTTTGACAAAAAAAAATTAACAATTAATAATATATAGACATTGACACATTGTCCATCTTAAATATTAGCCGTGTGTCTAATTTCTTTAATTTGGGCGTTTTTTATATCCATTAATTAATGTTAAATACAAACTGTTACATATTTAAAATAGTTTGATGAATGTTAAAATTCACTTTTAAGTTTCATCTTTGTTTCACGTATATGATATATTGCATTTAAATATATCATTTTTTAAATATCAATTTTAAAAAAAAATCTGATTATTTTTAAGTTTAACTTAATGATTATTTCATAAATCATAAAAAATAAAAATAAAAATTCAAAAAATAGTAAAAATTGGTACTCTACAAGCTAATTATATAACAAATTTACTGAGCTACTTAAATCAAAGTTTGAAATTTATACAATAAAATTTTAAGACCATAGCACAAATAGCCTTATGGATACACAAATAGCCTTATGCTATCCATAGCACCCAAGCTTTACTCATCATTTAAATATATCATGTTTGACAAGTGACCCGTGAAACTATATGATTGCCACTTCTAGATTTGCCGCAAACAAACCGTAACTACACGAAGAGACATCATTGGGAAAACCCCCTTCTGGATAAAGATATTGATAGATCACGTTTTGCTTTAAGCAGCGCACGGACAATAGAACTAAATTGGCACTGTATATGACTATTGCGTTGCATGAAGCAAAATATGCTCTGTTAATTTCTTTCTCCCCCTTTTTACCACTCACTCACTAAAGGCTGTCCGATCTCAGCCGTTGATTCACTGTGTCTATAATATTGACCGTCAGATTCTGGGAAGCAACAAACACATTATCAGTCATTACTCGTCAGTAAGACTGAATAATTTCTTACCTTCTCTGCCGAATGACAATAGCAAAAGAAAAAAGAAAAACATAAAATTGTACAGATCAAGTCTCGCAACTGCGTTTCTGGAAATTTGAATGGCACCTTTACCGATCGCCATGGCCACACTTCACCACTTCTCTTTTCCATCGCCTGAATTGAAATTCTCCTCAGTCTACCACCCGGTAAGAGATGTTAACTATCCTTTACTATCCTTTTTATTCTTCATGTAGTTAGATGGCACGGAAAGGGCTTAGATTGTAGATCTTTTATAAGTAGTTGGATAACTGTATGAAAAAAGTGCCAAGCTGAACTGCTGAAGCACCTTTTTGTTGGGTTTAATCTTTTCTCTCAAAATTATGTAAAACACCTTCTACCGACTAATCTTATCTCTATAGCTCATAATCAAACAACTTCACTTTGAATATATATGACTACCAATTAAAGTATCATATACCCACAGGTTACATCAGGGAGCATTTATAATGGCTATGGTTCTAGTATTATGCCTAGCATCTGTGGCTTGAAAATTTGCACAGTTGCAAAAATTAGAATTCGAAAGGTGTTGAGACAGTGTGGGTTGCATGTGCCAAGGAAAGTAGAGAAAGCTGCAGAAAAAAGCTACGAAGCCAAGTTTGATGTTCACTTGCCTAATGGTTGATAACAACTCTCTCTTTTTTTCCTTCAAAAAAAACTTTTTGCCAGTAATTCCTTTTCTTTAGGTGTTCATTTTTTTTGGGTGTTGGATGAAGGCATGGTAAATAGGAGTTTCAAATGCCTATTATGATTTAGACCTGATAATACCCAAATTGCCCCCAAGCAAATTTCAAATGATCCTCTTACATTAGGGGGGAAAGGTATAATAGAATTTAGTACAACCCTAATATGAAGGCCTTAGTAGTCTCATCTATGATTACAGATACAACTACGTCTTTTAATTGTGTTCAAACTGAAGTCTTCTATAGCAAATATGCAAATTCTAGAATTTCTATGGCATATACATAAAACCCCAAAAAATCTTTCATGCATCCGCTCATATCATTGTAGAAAGTGGGTCCACATTTCAAGGCCCCCAGATTGTTAAAAGTTTGAATGATAAGACAGCTACAATCAGTGATACAAAATCATCGAAAGAGAATTTGCACCAAAAGCGAGACAGTGGTGTCCCATCTCTATGCATAGCAGTTATAGGAGCGACTGGTGAACTTGCCAGAAACAAAGTTTTTCCTGCATTATTTGCTCTTTATTACAGCGGGCACCTCCCTCAGGTACCTCTTTAAGATAAACATCTCACCTCAATTATTTTGTATATCAATAAGTTTTTTTTCTCTCTTTTTGTAAAAAAGTTCACACATATAAATTTATTAGTAGGTATTATGCTTCCATGCAATTTATACTAGCCTCAGATTTTTAGTACCGGAAATGCTATCTTCCAGCTGATGCGGTTACCTATTGTGCTGGTTTTACCTTTATTTTTTGGCGTTTAATCGCATGACTGGGAATTCAGGGTCAATTGAGTTACAATTGAAATTACTGAAGCACAATCATTGAGTTGAGTGTTCTTATGGGCAAAGTTGCCTTTAATTGTGGTTAAATCAGCCTTAAGCTGCATCTACAGTTGACTTTCTAAATCAGTAGCATGTCACACTTGTACAGTTTACTAGTCAGGGGTGCTACCTGTATGCACTGACTGAATTGCTTCTTTAGGGTGAATAATAAGTTTTCTTCAACATTTGAATTGATCACTCATGAAGTGGATTTTATAATGTGTAAAATAATTTGGAACAGTTAATGTAATTTGATTCATTTGTCAGAATGTGGGCATATTTGGATATTCTAGGAAAAAACTGTCAGATACGGATTTAAGAGATATGATTGCGGACTCCTTGACGTGTCGAGTTGATCACCAGTATGATATCGACACCTTGTTTCATTTTTACAGCAAGCCATTGCTTCTATAATATACTTTCTGGCGCTAATAATTGACATGATTTACTAACTCATAACCTTATGCAGTGAAAATTGTGAGGATAAATTGGAGAAGTTTCTTGCACAAACTTACCATATTGATGGAGGATATTGTAACAAAGAAGGCATGAGTAAACTTAGTGCAAGAATGGAGCAGTTAGAGGTAATTTAGTTAAATTTGTACCTCTCCAATCAAGAGTGCTATATTTGACATCATTAGGATAAAAACATGTTAAACAGGGTGAAGGTGAGGCAAACCGAATATTTTACCTTTCAGTACCTCAAGAAGTGCTTCTTGACGTGGCACTCTCTCTGGCAGAAGGGGCCCAAACGAAACATGGCTGGAATAGGGTAATTATTGAGAAACCATTTGGTTTTGATGCAATCTCCTCCCAAAGAATTACACATTCTCTCCAATCGAAGTTTGAAGAAAGCCAAATTTACAGGTGCATTTCTTCTTTCATATTTACCTTTTCAATTTGCTTCATATTCATTTATGACCTTATTACTTTCAATTCAGAATTGACCACCTTTTGGGGAAAGATTTGATTGAAAACCTCACTGTTATGAGATTCTCAAACTTGGTTTTCGAGCCGCTTTGGAGCCGAACATACATTCGAAATGTTCAAGTAATATTTATGAATCTTTCAAGTATCAGTTCTTCTATTATTTTCCCTTTGCTGAGTAAATATAATTCATTCATTCATTTGTGTTATAATTCAGGTTGTCTTCTCCCAAGAATGTGGTATAGAAGCAAGAGGAAGGTACTTGTCTCTATGAATTTGACATGTTTTGGTTTTAAAAAAAACGAGAAAAAAAAAACAAGTTCTGCATTTTTTAGGGTAAATTTTGATATACTTTAGAAGTAAATATCTCTAGTTCCCCAAATTAATTCTTCAAAGCTCACATGAAATACATAAAATTAAAAGCAATATCTAAATTCTGGACTTGGAGTCTAGATATTAGCCATCCACCATGTAATTCTTCTGATTAAAGCAGATATTTCGATGGCTATGGAACAATTCGTGACATAGTGCACAGCCATATTCTCCAAACAATTGCTTTATTTGCCATGGAACAGCCGGTAAGCCTTGATGGAGAAGATATTCGAAATGAAAAGGTATATCCTTTTTTCGAACTCAACCTGGTGAAGTTACTTCAATAAAAACAATATATTAATCACACCAGTGGTCATTTTACAAATATAGGTTGAAGAACCATTTAAAGTATGAAACCAACCTCACTTAAGAGGCATTGTACTAAATCCTTTTCTTTTCTTTTATTTATTTCCAGATTGAATTTTTTTTTGTTTTATTTAGTGTTTAAAGTTTTGGCCGAAAGAAATCAACTTGGGATATTTAAAAAATAAAGATATAACATGAAAGAAGATTTCTTCATAAATATTTTAGGTGAAGGTGCTTAGATCAATTCGAAAATTGGATCTTGGAGATGTTGTTTTGGGTCAGCTAAAGGACGAATCAAACAAGGCCGAAAACTACATGAAATCGTTAACTCCTACATTTTTTGCTGCTGCATTATACATAGAAAATGCACGGTGGGATGGCGTGCCATTTTTAATCAAAACAGGAATGGGGCTTATGAAAAACAGGTATGATATCTGATATTATGGATGCGTAAGAGTTGCATTTCTTACTAGGCCTTGGCAATTTTTAGTTTACTGGTGTTATTCGGGCTTAAATATTATTGTAATGCTCTCCGTATTTCATTAGTTTTGCAAATGCCTCCGACATATGTTGTTTTTTGCAATTGGCACCTAATGTTTTTTTTTATTGTTTTTAAATGACATATTTTCTCTCGAGCTGTTAGAGCCATGGTCAAATAAGGGACTGGCTAAATGTGTTACATTTAAGTAATGAATGAGGCTATGGTAATATGCATATTACGGATTGACCCGTGCTATAGGTCCATATCTCTATTTTCAAAGTTCAAACAGTTGATTGAACCGTTAAACATGATCTCCGTATGAAAATGTACTTGAGACCAAATTTTACATTTTTTATAATTTTTTTACTATTTGTTTAGATAGGTAGAAAATCACTTGATCTAAAAATTCTGGATCATCCAAAAGTAGTGATTTTCTACTATCTAAAAAATAGTAAAAACATTCTAAAAAAATTATAAATTGGTCTCCAAATGCATTTTCATACGGAGATCATGTTTAACAGGTCGGATCGACTGTTTAAACTTGGAAAATAGAGATATGGATCCATAGCACGGGCTGATCCATAATATGCATATTATCATAGCCTCACTCTTAAGTAATTAACAGAAATTTGTGACATAGTTGGGTTTACAGAAAAGAAGAGTTATTGGAACGTCTCAAAAGATTTTGGGCGTTAGTTGCACTATGGCAAATATTAGTTCTTGGGAAAATATAATCTATCTATCTTTCAAGTTATAATATTTCATTGTTTTTTTTTCGTTACTTATTGTGATAAATTTTAGGGTTGAGATACGTATTCAATTTCGTCATGTACCTGGTAACATCTACCGTGAGAGATTCGGCCAAAATATTGACCTTGACACGAACGAGTTGATACTGCGGGACCAGCCTGAGGAGGCTATTTTGCTAAAAGTCAATAATAAGGTCCCCGGCCTTGGTCTAATGCTGGATGCTTCTGAACTTAATCTTCTATATCGTGATAGGTATCCTTAAATTACTTTCTCACCCACCTTCAATTTCTTTCTCATAATTTTTATTGCTTTATTATCACATTTTGGATGGTACTTCCATTTATAAACAGGACAAATATAAACATCAAATTTGTCAATTAGACAGTTAATGAACAATCCTACTCACTACAAAATATATCCTTAAGACCTTAATGACCATGTTTATCCTTTTATCTCAAAGCAAACTTTAATTCCCATTATTCACATCTCAAGTTTGGGAAAATCTTTCTGATTTTGTGGATACTATGTACAGGTACAATGTAGAAGTACCTGATTCTTACGAGCACCTTCTATTAGATGTGATAGATGGAGACAGCCATTTATTTATGCGGAGTGATGAGGTGGCGGCTGCATGGGAAATATTATCTCCTATAATTCATGAGATCGACCGGCATAAGGTCACACCGGAGCTATATGAGGCTGGGGGCAGAGGGCCCGTCGGAGCGTATTATCTAGGTGCGAAACATGGTGTTCGATGGGCTGATGATTAAGGAGGTTTCGCCAAAATCGAGAATTTGGCAATTTTGGGTTTGATTTTAGGTGTAGTCATAAACATTTACTGAAGCAGTCTTTTGCACAAGATCTTGATTGTTTTTAAATGATATTGAGATGCTTAAATGTTTGACCAAGAATTAGAGGTTCAATAACAAATAGTTTGGCTTTCTTGTTTTCCTTTCTTGTCTTGGTCCTCTGGATAGCGACGCCAAGTACAATGTTATATATATTGTATTTTTACATTATTTGGTTATTTATTTATATCTACATAATTAGCATTTCAAACCAACTCATTAACATTTTTTCGTTTGTTGGTGTCCTAGCTTTACCATATTAGTGGGATTTTTTTAGGAACTTTAACCAACACAAATCTCAGAATAATCATAGCTCAACTGAATATATTTATAACAAATTCATGACAACATGAATCCTACATTAGATTTGTTTTACTAATTAATTAGTAGGATTCGATGCTAGGAAAAAAGTGCCGAACAACCTTTTGGACAAATGATTCTCATTCTCTCAACAAAATTTACGGAATGGGAGCTATTAGTTACCATCTCATGCAAATATCCCAAAGATTAGGTGGTTGTATAAAAATTTTATATCTTGTAGTTTTATAGCCGTGCATCATACAACAATATCATTGCCTCTTTCTTACTTTCAGTTGTGATGCTGATATTGGTTGCTTTACGGGCCTAAACGGGCTGGGCCCAGACGATTGGCAGTTCTTCCCAATATGCATTTTTTTTATTAATTGCTTTATGTGACCATGATATATTAAAAAAAAAAACATATGCGAGCAACAATCATTGCACCTTAAAATGGTGCGCAAAACGGGAAAGTATTTAACTGAAACTTTTGGAAATCAATAACATGATTATGGATATTCTTGCTAAGAACTTTTTTCCTAGTAAAAAAATTGATGCGCCTTTTGTTTTTCAAACATGTTACATTATTGGAATTCAGTATCTGCCACCACAAAGATGATGATGGAAACCATTTATCATAATTACATCTAGAGGAGGAGATAGGAGTAGGTCCGATGGGCATCGGACCTACATTTAGGTTCAATTAGCTCTAGGACCGTACGATTAACATCAAGATCTATGCACACGGAATTGATACAGACTTGCACGGATTTTGATACAGATCACACTAATCTTGATGCAGATCGAATGGTCATCACACCCATCGGGCCTACTCTGATTCCCTAGAGGAGGGATTGGATTACATCATTTTTTTTGACACATTTTGACACCTATTTTCAAAGTCCAAATAGTTGATCCAAACCGTTCAACATGATGGATATATTAAAATGTGCTTGGAGATCAAATTATATATTTTTTTTTGAATTTTTTTTTACTATTAATTAAGATGGTTACAAAATCATTGTTTTCAGACCATTGAAAAATAACGATTTTGTAACCATCTTAATAAATAGTAAAACAATTCAAAAAATATAAAATTTGATCTCCAAGCACATTTTAATATGGTAATAATGTTGAATGGTTCGGATCGACTATTTTGAAATCGCAAAATTGACTTATAAAAAAACAGCGTCAAGATGTGTCAAAAAAAATGGTGTAATTGGATCCCTCCTCTTATAGAGGTCTATATCTTCTGTAATTTCCAACATTGACATATATAGACATCTTTCTGTATCCCAGATTTTTTTTTTTTAACTTAATTCACTCCCACATAACCTATTTTCATTTATCTAAATCATATTACAATTTATTCTTATTTAATAAATCACTTAATATTGTGGAGTTATCGTTTTTATAGTCGTGTCCTAAGAAGTGACAACTCCGGATTAAAGACTGTATTTAACAAGTTCCGGATAATAAAATATTTCAACTTGACTTTTTTTTATTAAGTTCTTTAACTATTCATATTTCTGGGTTTTTTTTACCCTAACACTTGTAAAATGACACAACTGTGAATAAAAAAATCAAGCTGAACCACAACAGCATTCAAAATTATAAAAAAAAACAGTGTTCCACCTCAAAGGAAAAGAGAAAAAAAAATGCTCTTTTTATTTAGCAAGAAAACCATGCCTACTTGAGGCAAGGAGAGTACATATCCATGGCGAGAATTCTCACATTTTAAATTGTTTGGTTATAAAACTTGACATGTTTTTGCCACTTCTGAAATCATGCTTGAATTTTTTTTCCTTCATCTGTGCTATATTTTTTTTGGAAGAGTAGTTTGGTGGTTGCATGATTTGCTTTGTAGTGAATATCTACATAATTAATATAATATAATACGTCACTGACAAATATTCCAATTTCTATAACAAATCATGTACCCAATTTTTAAAATATCTGCCACGAAAATTTTGAACCAAAAGTCAAATTAGTCGAAACAAAGCGGTGTCACCAAAAAAGGAATTTAAAACCATTAATTTGAAGGTTTATCATTTGCAGGACCATTTCCATGGCATCCAATTTTCTAATAGCAAAATCACAAGACAACAACTGAAAGAGAGAAAGGCCACACTTCATCCGACATTGATGATTGAATGTAACACACAACCAATCACATAAAAAAAAAAAAAAAAAAAAGAGAACATGAAAGCATGTCATCCACCAACAAATATCTAAAACATCAACCAACCAACTTGTATGATATTGTTTCGCGTCACCCGAAATAGGACCATTTTGTCTACACCAGTACACCTGATTCCATTTTGTATAAAAAAAGGACCAGAAAATATCTCTAACAGAACTAAATATTTTGCATTTTTTTTAATCTATACTGGTACAAACAAAGAAAAAGGAAACATTACATTTCCAAAAATAGTTTAAAAATCCCAATTCCCCTCCACTAACCCATCTCTGCGAAAAGGGCTTTATAACCTATAAAACTCAAATCAAATCAAATGCGACAAAAATCACAAAAAAAAAAAAAAAAGACAATTCCTATAAGCAGACCTACCCAGTCAACAAAATGCACAGCTAAAACTGAAAACACAAAATGGAACTGAGCGTTCCCCACAAAATGAAAAATATTAAAGAAAAAAAAAGCAATTAGCCTTGTCCCCAGAAAAAGATCAAGGAAAAAAAAACCTAAAATTAAATCACTTCTGATCCATGGTTCCCATATCAATGACCTCAGAAGCCGACTCGTTGACCTTAATACGAACTGAGCCCACTTTCAACACATCATCCACTTCCAATTTTGCATCCGATTTCTCTTCCAAATTTAGTTGCACTTTTGATTCGGCTAAATTCTCGCACTGGTTTCCATCCTTTGCATCTGATGGCACATCCTTACTTGCTGATTCAGTTTCTACAGGTCGGCCCGTGGTGGACCTGGTGTTCACGACCACAGCAGGGACATAGAAAGAAGAGTCATAGGCCCTGCCGAGTCGGCGACACTTCTCTTGAAGCATTGCCTGCTGACGTGACTCATAAAATGGAAAATCCTCCAGTACTGACGATGTCAGAGGGGTGTTCTTAAATATTTTCAGCATGGTTATTCCAACATCATATGGCACCTGTATAAAGATCAATTAATATTGTTGAAATGGAAAAATACAGTAATGAAAAAAATGAAAAAAAAAACAGTAATAGTAAAAAGAAAATGCAAAAAAGTGACATTTTTTTTTTCTCAAAATATGGAAAAGCCCTTAAAAAGTCTACATGAAAACAAGAAAGCTATCTACTAAGAATTATAATCAAGTGTAAATTTTAACCAAGGATCTTTCACAATTCCGTGGTTTCAATAATAAAAGTACATTTATAATATAATTTTTCATGCAAACAGTGCGCATTTCTTCCGTACCTCTTGAGTGTCGCGGCTATTGGTAACGGGTTTATTCTCATTATTTTCTAATGTTATGTGCCTGAAAGTGGCATTCAGTACATCTTTTATTATGCGCCATTTTACAGGGAAGCTCCCGGACCACTTGTCCTGCTGCCAGAATTCCATGTCCTTGTTAAAATCCACGTTCCCCACCATCTCGGCAACCCCGCAGAATTGCCCACTGGCATTAACCTTGGTAAACAAAGGAAGAGGAATAATGAAAAGCTGGAATCAGCATTAATTTAAGATATATGTTGCATGTTTCTTTTGCTCTTCTTTTTCATGAAGAATTAGCATTCTCAAAGTACCAAACTTAAGACTTTTGTTCTCTGATATTGTTATTGAGTCAAAAATTAAATTTTAAATATCACGACAGACTGGTTCAGGTTGTCATATTTCTATATTTTTCATTCTTTTATAATTGTTGATTGAGAAAGATAATATACAGAGTAAAAACTAAAATATAATAAAGCAAGCTATGGAAAAAGAGAAATACCGAAAAGAAGAGAAAGACAGGACACCCTTTTGAGTTCCCTGTGGATTTCCTTTGTGCATCCATGTATGCAGCATCTAACCTCCTATTTCCATTAGGCGTGCTTGACCAAACGCCATACTTTATACTCTTGTGCACGTCATCTTCACTATACGACTTAATAACATAAAACTTTGCGTTTGGATAGTCAACAGGAAATTCATCCGTGTTGAACTTGCTAGTATCGATGTAGATGGCATTCCTGTGTTCATCGCTCGGGGATGGGTATGATTTCTCAGCAGCGGTGTTTGATTGGGCACTCCTGGTGGGCCCCCTGTTTTGTTCAGTTTGACTTTGACCGGCTTTGTTATTCGTAGATTGCAGAGAAATCTTGAGATTGTTTTTGAATGCTTGCGACAGCTGGTCGGTGGATTTTGCATTTCCGCCCTGAAAAATTTCATACTTGCATAAGGACTTCTATCGCTTGACTAAATATCAAAAGAAAAAAAAAAAAAAAAAGTAAAGAGAGAAATAGAACAGTACAAGATTGTCCCTTGTGCTTCCATTAACAGAGGGCTTGTTTGTAATTTGGCTATGATGAGATGATCTAGAAGCTCCCGTTACTAGACTCACTGGAGAAATGGTCCCACTTGTTGAAGTGTGGGGCCTACCTTTCGCACTGGTGTTGCCGACCAGTCTAGACCTGGTCAGACCAGTACTGGTACCATTTACACTAGAAGAAACGGCAGAAGGGTCGAAAGAAACCAGAGAAGGGTAAGAGCTGAAGTCACTGCCAGGTTGGATTAGAACCGGTACATAACCTGAAGGAGAGAGTGGAGTTTGAGCCTGGTAAGCGGGCCCCGCCATGTACTGCTGGTATACCGCATATTGGTCAGGGGAAGGATAGGTGTAACCGTAACCAGGTGTGTAGTACATATAAGGCAAATCCTCAGTTTGTAAACCCTGCAGTGCCACCATTAGAAATAAAATTAAATTAACAAAAATTTCCAGAATAATAATACAAGAATTAGAATAAATATGAACTGGATAACAAAATGGAGCTTACTGAGTATCGAAGATTTTGACCATCTATTGCAAAAAGTGTAGACTGGTCACTCCATTCGCCATGTGACTCGTATCCTGAAAATTTTGTCAAATGATATGAACACCATAGATATCACACAATTCTATGTTCTTTCATTAAGAAGTAGAACAGAAGGGGAAAAAAAAAAAACCTGGACTATAATAGCTATAGCTTGGGGCAAGAGAATAATACACAGGCTGATCAGTACTGTAATCTGCCGATAATTCGTTACCAACATAGTAACCATTTGGATCAGGCATCTGAAATTAGACAAAAATTCAAAAAAATAAAATAATTTTTTTATAAAGTTTCTAATGAGATAGAAAGAAACAGGGAAAGGGGTGTACCATGTATATTTCTGTAGAGTTAGGTCAAACACCTGCTTTTTAGGAAACAAAATATATAAATAAATAATGGAAATTATAAAAAAAATATTTGAACTTCAAAATTAATAATGTAAAAAGCAAATTAAAGAGGTCCAATTTAAGGTGTAACTTGAACTTATAATAGGTACTAACAAGAGGTCCTATACAAGACAACAAATTTAATTCCTTTTAGACTTGTAGTGCAAGTCGGAGCTAATTCAACACATCTATTAATATAGTGAATTATTTCATTTGGGTTTTAAAAGACAAAAGGAGAAAGAAAAAACACCCAAAAAAACTGATACTTTTCTGAAAAAAAAAGAAGTCAGACAAGAATTCACAAAAAGAAAACAAAAAAGAGCAAAACAGGACGTACCTGACAACAAATTGAAACAATAATTAGAGCTAATCAATCCATAACGACCCCTTGCGGCTCACAAGAAGAGAATTGGCTAGCTGAGCAACAGCTTTTGCACAGCATAATTACAATACAACAGGTAAAAGATGAGGAAAGAGTGAAACCCTAGCGGAAGTGGAAGAATCTGGTCATCTTTAGGTGGATAGGAGAGAGAGGGAGAGAGAAAGAGAGAGGAGAAAAGGTCTCTTAAGGAAAGGTTGCGTTGATATTAAAGACAAGGTGTTGATAATGAGACCATGAGAGAATCAAAAAATGGAAACAATTCTAGAGAGGCTTTGCTAAGGAGACTTTTTTTGTGAAATGCTCAAAGCGGCTTCAATGTGGGCTTTTCAAAATTTTGATATAAAAAGTAGAGTGAGGCTATGGTACTATGCATAGCACGGATGGGTTCGTGCTACGGCTCAAAATTTGAGTTTTCAAAATCCTAACGGTCCATTCAAACCGTTCAACATGATTATAAAATGAATATGTACTTGCAAACCAAATTTTACATTTTTTCGAATTTTTTTACTATTTTTTTAGATAGGTAGAAAATCACTGTTTTTGGATGGTCCAGAATTTTCAGATCAAGTGATTTTCTACCTATCTAAAAAAATAGTAAAAAAATTCAAAAAAATGTAAAATTTGATTTGCAAGTACATATTCATTTTATAATCATGTTGAACGGTTTGGATGGACCGTTAAGATTTTGAAAACTCAAATTTTGAGCCGTAGCACGGACCCAACCGTGCTATGCATAGTACCATAGCCTCACTCTAAAAAGTATCTGAATTTTATATTTTAAGAAAACAAAAGAGGACCTGAAAATGTCTGTATTATTAAGAAACAACTCATTTATTAATTATTATAGTCTCCAGCGTGCACCCAGACTTAACAACATGTTGTGATGCCTCATTTAAAATATTATATAATTATATTCTTGTAAAAGTGATATTGTATTGTATGCAATTATGTTTCGCCGACATTTTTATTAATATCCAAAGTTAATTACAAATTAATAAATATACTCGCGTTAACTGGGTTTTTTTTTAAATATCTAAACCGGCTATTTAATGGCCGGACCTCAAAAATAATCAATTTAACCTACAATAAAGAGAAAATATCAAAAATTGAAAGGTCACGATTATTATTGCTTGGTCTAAGTCAATGTTTTTATTAGATGGAATCAGATAAAAAATAGATCAGACAAATCATTCTTTAATCCAATATTGAGATTAAAATAGATCAGACAAGACAAAAATGAAAATTAAATGTCACAATAACTATAACACTTCTTTTATCTAATTAAAAAAGGTTTGAATTAATCAGTCAAGATTATTTTGTCTTGATGCAGACCATTCATTGCTTAATATGTAACAAGAAAAAAGAATATTAATAAAAATCACGGTATGTTTTGTGCTGATGTAATATTGTTATAATTAATATCAATTATATATTATTATAATCATTTTGATTTGCTAAGTGAATAAAGTATTTCTTCGTTACTAATTATCAAAATGAAAATAAAGGAACAAATATTCAAAATAATTATGCAATTTTTTTGTGCAAAAACATGTAGTAGCTACATCTAATTTGATTATTTATATAAACGGGATGCTACATTTGGACTAAAAGAATCATGTAGTGTAATAAATTTAACAGCGTGTTTTATTTTCTGGGAGATAAAACGGTGACTCGTAACAGCTCTAAATAAACTTTTGTTGTCCAATGGGATAACGAAACGTGGCAATTTGTTGCTGCCCCCTTCCCCAATCCATAACGTAATATTTCTGTTCAGATCGGGACCGTCCGATTAGAATCCGGATCAATCCAGTCTGTGGTGCAATACAATGGATAAAACTCTTTAATATCTGTGAAGATTCTGATCGGACGGTTGAAATATAAATAAAATATTCTGTTACATCCAGATGATATGAATTCGGCCCTTCCCTCCATTCACAGTTTCCAACTAAAAAAGTTGATTCAAATTATCAAATATCACCGGGCCAAAACAATTGCGTGCTGTCCTAATTTTTTCTATTAATCGATTTTATTATATTTCTTTTGGGTCGAGGTTATAAAATATAATTTTAATCATTTTTTTTTTTTGTAATAGAAAGTGACGAATAGATTTGTTTATGTAACAATAATATTTTTCAAATAGCAAAAATAATACATATTTAAATTAATAAGGAGTCAAATTATACAAATAGCTTTTCATGAAAATACACCTTTAGGCATGTCTAAATATTGTATGCCATTCCGTGTCGTGTCAGTATCTATGTGGTACTCAATTTCAAGTTTTCAACTGTACGACACAGCACGATATGAATGAGCATAATACCGTCAACACGGTGGCATGACATTTTTACACTACGTTGGGCTTACTATTATGAGTCTAAATTTATTGTTTTTTTTTTTTTGGAAAAGCAGGTTCTCATTTTTTCTCATTCAACCGTTCAAATTTTTTCACACATAAATTTCGACGAAAACAACAATTGGATAATGAAAAGCAAGTTCTTCTTAATATGCAGTCGTGTCAGATCTTTCAGACACTTGATTTATTGTCGATAGGCTTGTAGATTTGACGTCGTGATTATAACCATAGGTCCTTCGTTTAGGGGTGTAAACGGATCGGATACGGATTGGATAGTGGTAAAGTTATATCTGTATTCGCTTTTATTTTTCGAATAAGGATACAGATTAGATATTAAACAAATACATATATCCGCTTTTTATAATAGTGAATATCATAAATATTTTCATAATATATATTAAACTATATGGTGTATATCTACTATTCGGATACTGATAATTAAAATTTAAAATCATATCTGTATCCGTATTCGCACGGATATTCAAATATTAGATATTCATATTTAATTTTCAGATACGAATCATTATGATATTCATTATCAAACATTTGAATTATCTATAATTTCTAATTTTGTTTTGTTTTCATTGTCTTCGCTTTGTTTTAAATATTTTTGGGATGCAGTCTGATGCGGAACACATGATGCAAAAATAATTCTCTTAGTTTAAACTTTTAACAAATTTAAAAAAGTTTACAAATTCGTTAATTCTTACAAAAACTATGACGGACATTATTGTAATTCTTACGAATTTTGTACATTTGACAACTTTTCTAATACTATCTGATAAAACATTTGATAAATTTAATAATTTTTTAACATTATTAATAAACTTGGATATATTTATAATAAAATTATCAAACATATTATATTTTGTTTCTGTCCTTTATAAAAAGTTTTCTGATTCCCTATATTTATTTTTAAATCTTTACAAACATACCCTTTCCCAATTCCCATCTAAAATAATACAAACTAACACAATATCGGCTTTCCTTCAACTAGATATTGCAAATAAAAGTTGGTTCCTCTTACATTTTTGTTTTTGTTTTTAAATTTTTGTTTTCCTCAAAGTTGTAATTTTTTTTTTATGAGAATTGAATATGTGTCAGAGAGACGATACTTGTGTCACTGCGTCTCGCATCTCTCCGGGGTCCGACTCTGCTGCTTTTCTAGCAGAAAAGGAGGACCCTCCTCTTCCAAATCTAACGATTCAAAATTTTCATTCACGTATCTCGATAAAAAAACTTGTTTCATGCACAAATCTCAACGAATTTTGAATTGTTGGATTTGGAAGAGAAGGGTCCTGCTTTTCTTCTAGAAAAGCAGCGGAGTCCGTTCCATCTCTCCGAAGTAGCAGTTAATTGTAAAACAAACTTTATTGTGATGCGGAAACAACAAAAGGTGCATAGGAAGTTTTATGTGTAGCGCAAAGTTCTAACTTGAGTGAACTGATAACTTGAAGCTTTATAATACACAAATACCTTCACTTTTTGTATCTCCATCGTACCTCTATTTTTTATTATCTAATAACAATTTTTTTAAAATTTATATGTAAAAATAAAACTGTTAGATGCGATCTATACTATTTTCTCTAGATGCATATAAAGAAATTATCACTTTTCAATTTTAGTTTTGTTTGAATCAATAAGTTGAAAAATCAACGTCTATAATTTATCCACATCGGTATATTACTAATTAAAACAAAATGAAAATGTGGTGATCTTGTATGTGTGCGTAGAGAAAATAATATGAATCATATCTAACAGTTTTATTTTGACAATTTAAGTTTTAAATTTTAAGTTATTTTAATTTTAAATTTTCATAATTTATCCACATCGGTATATTACTAATTAAAACAAAATGAAAATGTGGTGATCTTGTATGTGTGCGTAGAGAAAATAATATTAATCATATCTAACGGTTTTAATTTGACAATTTAAATATTAAATTTTAAGTTATTTTAATTCTAAATTTGAAATTATAATGGAGATATTTGAACTCTTCTCTATAATATATTATTATCAGAGAGATACAAGTATAATTTTCTATATAATTTATGTTTATTAGTTTTAGTTAATCACGGACGTATCTCCTAAGACTACGACAATGTACTAATTTAATAACTAATTAAATGAAACGTGTCATGTCATATTTTTTGTGAGAATGGGCCCACCTTTCGAAAGGGGCATCATCAGAAATTTTTTTGTGGCATCTTTAGACCCACAAATGTCGCCATTATGACAACCGCCACACGGGACTTTTAGCCTCTATAGACTCTACACACTACACTACCTCCTCTTACAATAACTTCTCAAATAAGAGGTAGGAGTAGGTCCGATTGGCATCGGACCTACATTTAGGTTCAATTAGCTCTAGAACCGTACAATTAGCATCAAGATCTACACGCACGGTAATTGATACAGACTTCACGGATTTTGATACAGAGCATACGAATCTTGATGCAGATCGAATGGTCATCACACCCATCGAACCAAGGTAGGTCCGATGGGTATCGGACCTACTCTGATTCCCTCAAATAATTTCTGGTCCAAAAAATTTAAATAAATTATCAGATCACGCAGCTATAATACGCGGGAACTATTTGGTGGTTGTGAGTTGGGACCACGTTTATGCGATATGACCCCACATAAAGACCACACGCACTGAAACACAATTGTAGCCACATGCAACCAATTCAAATGGTTGTACTCTACGTCTCTACCGACAACCTCCAGAATTCGTATCCTCTGCATTAACTCAAAAGAGAATCTTTGAGTTAATGCATCTTGACCATCCGATCTGTTTTAAAATTCGTGCAAACTAGATCTGCACTAATATTAAAGGACTCTTATGTTATAGACACGAATCGAATTGGCTCCGTTTAAAATCAAACGGTTGAAGTTCATTAACTCAAAAGGGAATCTTTTGAGTTAATGCAGAGGATCCTTTGTTTTCTATGTAAAAGTACGAGCACTATCCAATTCTTTTATTTTCAGAAATTGAAAAGGTGATTTGTCAGAAACACCGATATTTTTATTAATAACCTCAAACAAAAGAAAAATATCAAATATAATTCCAATCCCAAAAAATTTTCAAATCTAACCTAACCGCCCAGAAATGAGGCGGTCCAGGTTACCTACCAAACCGCCCAGAAATGGGGCGGTCAGCTTTTTTTTTTTTTTTTTTTGAGATTTGAGAGACAATATGAATGAAATTTAATAATAAAAATTCGAATTTTGTTTTTAATATTTGTTAGATTAATTCTTTTGATGTATAAACCGACATTTTTAAAAATACCCAAAGTTAATTAAAGATTAATAAAAATGCCCAAACCGGCCATTTAATGGCCGGTCCCGTGATTTTTTTTTTTGATAGCATATTTATACTAAAATACGCTAATTACTGGAAATTATGTTAATTTATGCTGATTTACACTAGAATTATGCTAAAATACAGTAAATTACTTGAAATTATGTTAATTTATGCTGAAATTACAATAATTATGTAGAATTATGCTAAAATACGGTAAACTACGCTAAATTACATATGAATATGGCCTATTTTGTGCCATCCTTCATAAATCATAAAAAATAGTAAACAAATTTCAAAAATAATAAAAATTGGTATTCTACAAGTTCATTATATAACTAATTTACTGAGCTACGTAGATTAAATAATAAAAGTGAAAATCTCAATCGGAAACTTCAACTGAAGTTTTGAGGCTCTTCCCTTTGTTTTTTGGTGATTCTGAATTTGGCTTCCGGCATTGCCGGCACGGACGATGCGTATTTTCGCAAGCTTTCCGAAAAGTGGTCATTTGCTGAAATCGGACACTCGAGCGCTGTTTTATGGCTGTTTGAAGTTTCGTCGTCGTTTTTCGCCTTCTCAGTGAAGATATCATCCCTATTCGTATGTAATTTAACGTAGTTTACCGTATTTTAGCATAATTCTACATAATTATTGTAATTTACTGTAATTCAGCATAAATTAACATAATTAACATAATTTCAAGTAATTTAGCGTGTTTTAGTATAAATATGTTAATTATATATAAAAAATTAATCTAACAAATATTTAAAAAAACAATTCGATTTTTTAGTGTTATATTTTAGTATTTTAGCTATTTGTCTCTTAACAAAAATTAAAAAAATTAACATAATTTCAAGTAATTCTCAAGTAATTTAGTGTATTTTAGTATAAATATGCTATCAAAAAAGTAATTTGACAAATATTTAAAAAAAAATCAATTTTTTAGTGTTATATCTCAGCATTTTAGTTATTTAGTCAAGGGACCGGCCGGTTTGGGCATTTTTATTAATCTTTAATTAACTTTGGGTATTTTTAAAAATGTCGGTTTATACATCAAAAGAATTAATCTAACAAATATTAAAAACAAAATTCGAATTTTTATTATTAAATTTCATTCATATTGTCTCTCAAATCTAAAAAAAAAAAAAAGCTGACCGCCCCATTTCTGGGCGGTTTGGTAGGTAACCTGGACCGCCCCATTTCTGGGCAGTTGGGTTAGATTTGAAATTTTTTTGGAATTGGGATTATATTTGATATATTTTTTTTTGTTTGGAGTTATTAATAAAAATATCGGTTTACAGATTGATATTTTATTTTTCTCTAAAAACAACAAGGACCGAATCATTGATTCGGTCATACAATTCTGCTTCCCACCCTGAATTGAATCCATGATTTCAGTACCCTCCCAGGTTGCTATTTCAAAAAAATAAAAAATCAAAGATTGTGTGAACATATTAATAGTTCAATCCTTACTATTTCGAGAAAACACAAACATCAATTTTCTATTTTTCTGATAAATCGATTATTTAATTTCTAAAAAAAATGAGCACTATCATTGATTTGAATATATATTAAATGCAACCAATAAGGAACTTGGAAATATTATCGTTTATCTCGGGATTATCAATTGTTAATATAATCCAAATGAGACATCATAGAGTACCTGATATCCTCGATTTGTTTTCTATGTCAAAATAAAAACACCCTTATTTCAATTTCAACGTGATTATATTATATTAAATGCAACCATCAAAGGAACTTTGAAACAGTCTCGTTAAGCTCGGGATTATTAATAATGTTATCCAAATGAGATATCACAGGGTACCTAACACCTAGATATTTTATTTATAGAAATTAATTAAAAGTAATATAGAAAAATGAATAGATATTTGGATGCCATAGAAATGCCCAAAGTAACCAAATCAAACAATCCATTCATTTTTAAAAGATTTCTATACTGAAACCCGGAAATACTGCACAACTTTTTCATCAAAAGTGCATCAAATGAAAGGTCTCGTTTTTCTCAGAAAAGATCAGATTAAAAAGCATTGCTGTATCAAATAGTGGAAATTACCAGCAGCAAACAAAAAAAATAACCACAGCGATTACATTTGATTATTTTCAGCAATGAAATAACAAACGCCAACAAAATTTCTTAACCTTTCATACCACATGAAACTATAAGAAAGCCAAACAAGCTAAAATTCCTCGAAACACTTCTTAAAATTCAACAAACCAAAGTTCATAAGAACAAAACAGGGATCGGAAACAGAATATGATCTGAGGGTTCAACATACTCTACTCAAGAAAAATTTAGAAAACTACAAATGCCTAAAATTTAGATGATGCCGATTTTGTTTGCGACATCAAGGGCATCGAAGTCTGGTGTTAACCTAACATAGGCCTTCTTGGTACCATCAGGCCTGCATCAAAAAGTAAATAATTAGCATAGATTAAAATAGAACACTGCCACAATTTAAACTGAAACAATGTCAAAAAAGTATCAGATAGATTTAAAACTGCATACTACACAACTACACGAATGCAGTAAGAAGAGAAAAGGATTTCAAGTGGTTGCAATGAAACTTTTACAGCCCAGAAATTGAACCAAGTAACTACAAAACCCTTTTGAGGATCCAATAAAACAACACTGGGCAAGACAAACTACAAAAGACAATTCTGTTTAATAGCACTTGTAATATACTTGAAACATTTCAATTTATAAACCAACATACCAAATGACCCACAGTTAATAAACCACTGAGAAATACATAGAAATCACAATATATTAATAAAACGTAAGGCAAACAACAAATGTACCTGATGAGGGTGTTGACCTTCTTGGCCTGAATGTCATACATTTTTTTGACAGCATCCTTAATTTTTTTCTTGTCAGCACGGATGTCGACAATAAACACAAGGGTATTGTTGTCCTCAATTTTCTTCATAGCTGACTCTGTAGTGAGAGGATATTTGAGGATCTGATACTGATCAAGCTTATTTCTCCCAGGTGCACTCTGTCGGGGATACTTGGGAGCTCTACGCTGCTTCAGGGTGCGGGGCCGGTGAAAAGTAACTGAGGTGCGTATTTTTTTCTTCTTTATGCCGGTGGTGGGGCCTGACTTGACTGCCTTTGCAGTTTTCTCGGCCTGAGCCTTTGCATCAGGCTTCTTACCTGTAGCAATTTTTTTGGGAGATTGTTAGAAATTCTGATAGATTCAATGATGCTTTGTATGTCGCATGACACCATTGTTGAAGGAAAGATGTACACGGAAAAGAAAAAACAAACTACAGCATGAACAATTATTTTCTAACGAGTGAATGTATAGACCAGATTAACTGATTAAAACATGTCACAAAAATAACAACTATTTTACACTATTTTTTGGATGACCATTATCTCAATAAAAATGGAGTTGCTAACAAAATTACATGGAAACCATGTATTCACTGTACAAAATAAATAACATACAAGGCTTTTTACTTGTAAGAGCAGAGAACAAAATGTATAAAAAATAATAGCCAATATTATATCTAAAAGCTATGCAGAGAAGAGTATGGATCAGTAAATCTGCACTCTCTGCAGATCAGACCTAATCCAACAAACATAACAGTTCTGCGCCTAGGATTGTATAAACAATTCTAACCAATAAAGAAAATACTTAATATAATGGAAACAACTGAAGCGCTTTTGATACCTTTTGCGGGAGGGGCCATCTCTGATTACGTTGAAACAAACTGAAAAAATGCAATTAAAACTCGATCAGGCAACTAGAAGTAAAACAAACAAAGTAATTCAGATTCAATGGTGAAAAGGTTAAACTTACCAATCTACACTATACTCGACCAATCTAAACTGAAAAGGAGAGAGGAGAGGAGAGAGGGAAGCAAGGGGAGGGAAGAGGGGAAGAGCACCTTACCTTCGTGCTGCGGCGATCCTGTTGAGAGAAAAACCCTAGGAAGAAATGGAAAAATGGAGGCGTATATGATATACCTGTTTGGAAAATCTCGACCGTTCAATCACAACCCAATGAGCAATCCATAATTCCATATCTCTGATCGGCCCTATCTTGTCCAAAGAGAAAATGTTTCTCATGTCTTCCTTTTGTTAAATGGGCCTTTTTGGCCCGTAAAGGTTGGTCCCAACTCGAGATCCGTTTTTTTGGAATGTTACCACCTGTCTCTTGCTATGCCCTCATCTTAAACTTCTATTATTTTTTTCCCCCTTGACACCACTAGTGTGTAGTTTTGTTTTAAATGATAATTAACACAAATTAACATATAACATATGTTATAACACTTAACACAAATTTTCATACAAAACGTTCTCGATTTCATTGTTTGTCGCAATATTATCTCGAATTGGTCTTGCAAGAGAGGGATCTGTCGTGTGAGAGAAATTCTAGCGGAGGATGGATTACATACAAGGCAGAGGGATCAACATAGATATAAAAAGTTGTTAGTGTCACTGGTTAAAACCTCAACATAAATTACATCATTTTACACATTGATTGCATAATAAACATCTATCATCTAAAATTGCAAGAAAGGAGACTTGAACAAATATTTAAATTAATAAGCTGTGCAAGAGAGCAAATATCGGCCAAGCAAATGAGCAACAAAAATTTCAATTTTCGGAAACGAATAATTGTCGGATAATTAAGTCATATGAACTTTAAGTACAAATACTAAATTAAAAAAATTAAGAACAATTAAGAAAAACAAAAGTAAATTAAAAAAAGGTAAAGAAATGGAGAAGATATAGGAATGGAGAGGAGTTAGGGAATATTAACCGCTGAAGTAGCTGTACAAAAATTAACAATAACCATTTCAAGCCCTTTCACTTAGAATCAAACACACTAGTAATCAAAAGCACCAAATAAAGAGCATATGAGCCCTTCTCGAATGGACAAATTCATCTAACAAATATACAATTTGAGCAGCAGAATGACACATGAATTATTAAGCGTACAACTGAAGTATGGATACAAAATAAAATATACAGAGGCTTCATTTAATAGTCATACAGTATTATCATTGTTTTTCATTGCAATAATTTTAATTTACTACACAGTAATTCTATGATCAAGATGTTATCCTTCTCATAATATCCTATGCAGGCTATAATCATACAGTCATAACAGGGTAGATAGTTGAAACCCTAATTGCTGAACCAATACAGTAATGGGTTTCCCAATGTAAACTAATAGGACTGATTAATATCACTGTCTAAGAACGCTGTTAGAGCTGAAGACGAAATTCTCTGCTCCAGCAATTGTGGAATTCAACCTCCCACCGGCCCAGCCATTGTTCAAAATCCGAACTGCACTAGATGCCGGGTCGCCAGTAACCCTGGACCCATCAACCCGCTTGTCATTTTTCTGAAGGCTCTGTGCTTTCCTCTCCTTCTTTCTCTTCCTATCTTCGTCTCTTTCTTTTCTTAGCCAGCTCTCCACTGTTCTCTAGTAATAATGTGGAATGGAAGGAAAATAATAATAAATCGAAGGACCATAAGTACGTCAGTCGCCGTATCATAGGTAAGAGGAGTCAAAAAATTTCAATTTAAAATGCTTTCAACAATTTTTTTTGGAAAAAATACCATGAATACACACATCCAAAGGTATTAACTCACACCCTTGAATATTCCAATCTTTCTAAATTTATTTTCCACATCTAAATTGCTTTCTTAATAAATTTAAATTCCTAATGTTTCAAATTCTTAAACCTTTATTTCCACAAAGTTTTTCGCCAAATTATGTTCTTATTTCAAATTATTCCAAGGATTTTACCGAAAATTCATTAAAATTTGCATAAAAATTTCTAATTTTTGCCAATCACTCAAATTTATCAAAAGTTTTAGCCAATTTTAACAAGAAAATTAAATATGATTTTATACTTTATGCATTCTCAAACAATTAAGTCCAATTATGCAAGACTCTATTTTTCATAACCTCGGTAAACATCTTGACAAGTTTGCAATTTCAATCACTTAAGTTCAAAATTACGAACCCTATTCATGGTCAATATTTAAACTATGTGGATACTGATATTTATTACAAAAGGCTTATTTTAGTTACTTGAGGTTTACTTAGGCATGCTTTGGAATTATTACTGACTGCTCACACATGTAATTATACAATACCAGTGAGAATTGATACCCGAAATGCAATGGCCGATAGAAATCTTCGGCCCAAACCTAGCCAGTTAATATGGTTTATAGTAAATTATGCTACAATTTCGAAACAACCTAAACAGACAAATAACAAACCAATGCAATTATCAATTGTAGAATGAATATCACTAGCAAGTACTTGAGAACAATGAAAAATGTACCATAAGAGATAGTTGGCTTGTTTCTTTCACTTTCTCTAAAGGCAATGCTAGCTGCAACTTCCCATGGGCAATATACACCTGACATTCAATGCAAAAATTAAATTCAGAAGAAAAAAAACGAATCCAGCTGAGTGTACTTCGAATAATAAGCAAGAGAAAAAAACTTACCATATGTGATGGCCAGTCATCAAGACCGTCAAAAATGTGTGTGGCATAGATAATAGCTGCACCTCTTTCATCACATTCTTTTTTTAGATAACCCAATAGATTTGCCCTTGCTAAGACATCTAGGTCAACTGTTATCTCATCTAGCAGAAGAACCTACACAAAAAGAAAAGATGTTTTAATTCGATAGTTCTAAATGTGAGTATCTTGGAAATAGCAAGAAATAAACTTGATCTAATTGAAGAGCACAACATATGGGTTCCCTGAAAAAGAAATAGGAGAGAATATTATAACCTTAAATGGCTTGAGAAGGCCCATACAGATTTGAACCCGTCTTCTCTGACCATCAGACGATTTGTGCATTCTCCATGACAGATCAATATCTAAAATCTGCACAAAGCATCAATAATAACTCTACAGTGAGCATTTATTTCAATTTTCCGAACGAAACCTCTTTGCAACCAAAAACAGAAAAATAATACAAAAAAATAGAAGTAAAAGGTTCAGGCTTAATTAAACAATAATAAAGCCATGGAATGCCCATTAATAATAGTAAGGTTCATGGCGGTGCCAAAACAAGAGTTTATTATTTGCTTGCATTGATTTGATAATTGTTATTTTCCTATATTGTCAGGTTGTTCATTTGCTGTTTGTATAAAGCTAGATGAATTTTGCTAGTTGTTCAATTAACATTTCAAATAATTAATCAGTACTTGAATTTGGAAAAATCAAGTACTTTCAATTCTAAAACCTTAATTAGCAATCACGTGAAAGAAAAACTGTTTGGCTTGTTTTTAATTTAATTCCTGAAGCATTGATTCCAATGTGGTCTAATTCGAGGTTTATACATGTTTATGCATGTAAGTGTGCAACCAAAACTGAAACAAAATATAGTGAAATGAAAAATAATATGAAATTACAGAAAAGTAATACCATAGGCATGCTATGACAGGTAACCTTTTAGACACATTTGGGACCTCGCAACATACCGTAGTATCCGAGCAGATACATCCTATTTGTAGCAGATAGACAGGTATTGTAGCCAATCTTTAATTGCAAATGATAAAAAATAATTTAAAAAGGAGCTTGCCTTGATCAGTTCGTCTCTCCTTTTGGGATCAATACCAGCAACTCCGAATATCATCTTCTCAGCCGATATATCCATTTGAATAGAAACCTCAAAACCGGCAAATGCAACATCCCTTCTCCACTGTATTACACAGTTTAGAAAAAAAAAAAATCAATAACCAATTTGTGAATTTTGTATAGCCTAATTTGATGAATACCCGTGCAAATGTCAACCTATCATGCACAACAATCCTGAAATTTGAGAAGAACCACGTATGCCGTAAGAAAAGAATATATTGGAGACACCCTTCCATCCCTATCTATTTCAAAAATATACCCAAACTGCCCCTCCTGCCTCATTGTTTATCTCTTGACACTTAAGCTGAAAAAAGAGAGTTTTGATGGTTTTATAGAGAATCGGAGATGGTCTAGGTGATATTTACCATTTATCGGAGCGACAAATCAGCAATTTCTTGTCTTGCATGGATATTCATAAATATAATAAGAATTTTTACGGTATTAGAAACATGTTTCAAGAACTTCACATGACTTCCTATAAAAGAATGACAATCACATAGAAATTTTCTTTGGTACACTTTCAATTCAAAGGTTCATGCAATGCCAATAGATGTAGATTGCACGAGTAGTATTGATAGTAATAATAGTAGTAACAGAGACATAAAAAGGATATACAGACCTCTCCACCAAGGTAGGAAAGTTCACCAGAGGAGGTGAGAGTTGTGTCATGAAAAGCTGAGCGACCCATGATCCGCACCATGCTTTGATCTACCATGTGCTTTCCCCCCAGTATCTTCAATACAGTTGTTTTCCCTGAAAGATAACTGAATCAAACAAACTATGTATAAATATCAGTATCCACATAGTTTTTATCTTACCTGATAGTGGCGGAGCCACCTTAGATGAATGGGGGTCAATTGACCCGCATTTTTTTCAATTTTTTTGTACTTGAGCCTTATTTTCTATATAATTTATAGTAAAATGTTACGGATAGTGCAAAATTAACCCCCATTCGTAGTAAGAAAATTTTATATGATTGACCCCCATTTACATTTGACTCCATAATTTGAAAGTCTGGCTCCGCTTATCTATTTCCCTATAGATACAACACTAAGGAGTAAGGAAAACCAAGAGCACCTCCAACAAACAAACAGATAAATCACAATAGGATACTGTTCTCGCTCCATCCTTTTCTCTCTATCCCTTCTTTGTTGCAAAATCTGCTATTTTTACAATACCAAATAAATGTCAGGGATTCTCTCCAATCTGGCCCCAATTGACTACTCTTTCTAGTTTATGTATATATAGAAAATAATTGAAGCATGGGGATCAAGCAAAAGACGAAAAGAGTGAGAAACAAACCAGCGCCATTTGAGCCTACAAGGAGGCAGCGATCACCGGGGTTGAGAGTGATCGAGAAGCCTTCTATAAGCGGCTTCGACCCAGGCGGAGGCTGGCCGTCGATTCCAGGGTAGGTGAAACACAGATCTCTTACCTCCACCAACTGTTTGGGGAATCCATCCTTCGCCATTTTCGCGCGCTTTCTACTTCTCTATAATCTAATTTTATGTATCAATTAAATCTGGCTGTGTATTTGAAGCAAAATTACAGTTGTTTTATGAGGATTCGTCGGTGCAGGAGAGGAAAGATGAGTTATGTAAATTTGATTATAGGAAAAGAGCTTTCTGATATTTATACATGCCATATTTTGTGCTGCGGGTAAGTAACTAAGTATAAGAATAAATAAAACACGGTCCTTAAAGCGACACGAAAGTAGTATTTAGTTTAGTTTAATATCCACACCAACCCTGTTTGGTACCAAGTCGAGGTGACGAGGTCCATTCCCGCAGTCCGGATCCTCTGAAGTAACTCAAATTTTAAGTTTAGATCAGACAGTCCGATCAGAATCCGGGCCAATCCGGCCTGATGTGAAATGCACGGGTACTTTAATATTCGTGCCGAAGCAGATCGGATGGTTCAGATCTAAGCTCAAAATTTGAGTTACTGTCGGTGATATGAATTTAGGCTATACGGCCCAAATTAATACAGACATCCCCAAGCAGCGCTGCAGCATTAGTGATCCCGTGACAAAATAAGCAAATTAATAATAGAAAAAAATATCAGCTGGATTTCGAAATTTGAATAGTACGTTAGTAATATTAAATCGGGTTTAAATATCTAATTAGATTTAAATTTATTAATCAATTGGGTACTCGATAAAAAATTTATACTTTCCAATATTTTAACTTGTAATTTCCGATGCTTTAACTTATAATTCTAATTACCAATCAAAATTTAACAAATTTATTTCAATTTTAACTCTAAATTTAACCCAAATTACAAATCAAACGTCAAGAAAAGAGCAAAATAAATTTCAGTTGGGGGCAGCTGCCCCCCTGGATACACCTGGGTCCGCCCCTGGAACTGGGGTGTCTTTAAGTTGCACCAAACTTTTTTATGAACTTTAACTTCAATATCTACCGATTGTTTTTAAGTGCACTAATTTTTTTTGTAAGCTTAATTTTAATATTTATAGAATTGACTTCAAATGTTAAAACTAATTTACTTTAAGAGTGATGTGTTTCCACACAAAGATTTTAAATTTACGAATTAATTTAATATAAAATCAAACGGTAAAAGAAAAAATATTTATAAGTTAATTTTAGTGCATTTACTAAAATAATCTTCTTCCATTCTATTTCAATTTGTTGTAATGTTATTTGGTATTATTTTTTGTTGAAGAAAGTATTAATTCTTGATAGAAATAAAACAGAAGGCCATGGTACTTTGTAATGCTCACATAAGTCTGTATTATGGATCTATATTTTCATTTTAAAGTTCAAATAGTCGATCTGAACCGTTCAATATAATCTTTGTATGAAAATGTATTTAAAGATCAAATTTATTTTTAGATTCTTTTTATTATTTGTGTAGATCGGCAGAAAATCACTATTATTGGATGGTCAAGAATATTTAGATGAGATGATTTTCTATATTATTTTTTATCCGTTTGTTTTAGAATCATATATGTTTAGAGATGAATATTTTTTGTTATATCTTTTGATTAATAATATGGTTATGTTAGTGATTAATTTTTTATAACGGGATATATATTTTGTAATGACACTATAAGTTTATCATGTGATTTTTTTTTTGTATAGCATAATGATCGAATATGCAAATTGCATCCATACTTTATATTATTTTTGTTTTATAATGAAAAGAATAATTTATTGAACAGTACGTTGATTTTATTACAATATTTAAATTAGATACTTAAATTATATCCATATTCATTTAATTTCTTATATATATTTGGAGTAGAACTAAGGTGCTCTTAAGCTCACCAAGCCAAACTGTGAGCTTAACTCAAAAACCTATCGGATCGACTTCAAACGACATTTTCAAACCGTTAGATGTTCAATCTATATAAAAATGTGCTTGGAGACCAAATTTTTCATTTTTTTTTTCATTTTTTTACTATTTATTAAGCTGGTTTGAAAACCGTTGTTTTTCAATGCTCCAGAAATTTAATAAAAACAACGGTTTTCAAACCAGCTTAATAAATAGTAAAAAAATGAAAAATTTGGTCTCCAAGCACATTTTAATATAGATTGAACATCTAACGGTTTGGAAATATCGTTTGAAGTCAATTCGATAGGTTTTTGAGTTTAGCTCACGGTTTGGTTTGGTGAGCTTAAGAGCACCTTAGTTCTACTCATGTATTTGTATGAGATATGTTTAATATTTAATTTGCATCTATATTTGTTTAATATTCGATGATTTCGATCCGCATCCGTATTCGAAAAAATAATAATGAATATGAATATGATTTTACGAATTCGTATCTTCTGCATTAACGGAACATGAGTTAATAGATCTAGACCGTCCAATTGAAATCCGTACTAATATTAAAGGAACTGTACGTTATAGGCGTGGGCTGGATTAGCTCTGATCTGATCTGACAATCGAGATGCTTTAAACTCAAAAGATGCTCTTTTGAGTCAATGACTCTAATTTTACTGCAATCCAATCCGTCTAAGGTCCGGATCCCCTAAAGTAACTCAATTTTTGGGTTTTGGATCGGGACCGTCCGAATCGAATCCGTCGCTCGAGATCGCTTTGGAATTCGAACATGTCTCTCGGAATGCGTGCACTCCACTTTAATCGGATGGTCACATATTCGAATCGGACGGTCCCAATCCAAAATCTAATTTTTGAGTTACTTCACTGAATCTGAATTCATCCGTCTGCACCCCTACCAGATTGAGGCAAAAGATGAAATGAATCGAAATTATAACGGCTTATATTGGAAACTCCATTTTCTTCAAAAGGAGGTTCAATCTCTAAATGGGCTCACTTACGACCCAATTCCGGCCCGACAAGACACTGTCCCTACATCTGGGCCGACATTTGCATTTCATCCAACACCTTCGATCGCATAGTTGACAATTTCTTTATTTCTTCCTTGCCTTGGACGAAGAAGCAAAGGTTGGGGAAATCACCTCTAAATATAATAGAGAAAAGCAGATAATTTTTCATAATTTTATAATTACTTGAATATTAGGTATATTTTTATAATTTTTCTGTGAAAAACATAGAAATATAAGTATATTTTGAAAAAAAAAAATCAGGAGTAAGCACAATTATATATATATATTTTTTTTGGAAAAAACATAAAAAATGTATATTTAAATAAAAAAATTGAACAAGGGTAGGTACTTATGGATACTAACATAATTTGTTGAGAAAATGGAGTAAAACTTGACTGCTTTTAAGCTTATCAAGTTTTTTGTGAGCTTAATTCTAAAATCTATCGATATGACTTCAAATAACAAATTCAAATGGTTTAAGTCGATCTACTTCACGAGTGATGTATTTATACATCAAATATATAATTTTTTGATTTAATTTAGTATAAAGTCAATTGGTCAAAGAAGAAGGTTTGTAAATTAATTTTAACGCATTAATTTTTCACCAATTGGAACCGCTTGACTTATACTAAATTAAGTCAAAAATTTATAAATTTGATATGTAAACACATCACTCGTGAAGTATTTCAGTTTCGAAAGTTTAGGTTTTTGTTGTTTGAAGTCATTTCGATAGGTGTTGGAGTCATGCTCACAAAAAAACTTGACAAACTTAAGAGCATTCTAGTTATGCTCAAGAAAGTAGATCGATTTTGCCTGTTTGAATTTGTCCTTCGAAAATATTTCAATAAATTATAGAGTTAAACTCATAAAAAAATTAACAAGCTTAAGAGCAATCTGTCCAGAGGATACGGATACGGATACAGATATGGTTTTAATTTTAATTATTTGTATCCAAATAGTAGATATATACCATATAGTTTAATATATATTATGAAAATATTTGTGTTTATATCTACGGATATCTAATATCCGATCCGTATCTGTACATATCCGTCTAATATCCGATCTGTATCCGTATCTAAAAAATAAAAACGGATATATTTATGGTTTTACCACTATCCAATCCGTATCCGATCCGTTTCCACCCCTAATTCTGTCCTAGTTATGCTCGAGAAAGTGTGTGCCCGCACGTGCCAACTAATGAGAGAGCGACAATGCGGCAATCTTTACTTTTTCTGCTAGATGAGTTGAAACTGTGTAGGCGAGTCACATGCTGACATATGTAGTAAAGATATGTGCCTTTCGATCGATTGTCGAAATTGCCACGTGGATGCTGATCAGCGAGATGGAAACGAAATATTTTGCTCTCTAGACACAGCGCCAGAAGCATAAAACATAATTGTTATATTTAGATTCAGCCACACGATGTAAAATAAGAAATTTAATGACACGAACTCTCTAACATATAAGGTTTTGAAGTCGGCTTCAAAAAGATGCGGTGTCATTCCAGTAGTTAAAACTTGAAAGCTCAGGCTATCCGCTAGCCTCGCTTTTTGTTGGAATTGACTTCTCCGACTCTACAATGGAGCCTTCAAAACACCTTCAATTTTAACTTTCATTTTGAATTACACAATTAATTCCTGGTGCCCTTTTCTATCATCCGAAAGTGTGGGAAACGGACTAATATTTTTTATTTTCTAAGTCTATTATTTTAGAATTAGGATAGAATTGGCCGGAGAGTCTGTGAACACACGTTTAGTCGAAATTGATAATAATATATCCTTATGATGAAAGATTAGAAAGAAAGAAGAAACTATTATTAATTATCTTTTTATAATAAGAAGACTTTTGAAAACAAATCAAATCCTAATTAATTCTATCCAAATCAGATCCTAATTACCAACGGCTCAGAGAGCGTACCCAACACCAGGCCTTAACCGTTGCCCCCTCAGAGTTGCTATCAGACTACCAAGTCTTAGATTACAAGTAGTTTGCATTGGAACGGAGACTTGAAAAAATCAGATAAAATTCAGTATATATGTGGGAATTAATTCAATTCAAATCCGCGATTAAAATCCGTAGTGTGTAGTGTAAGTAATGTTATCCGAATTGGTCGCTTGGGCCACTCAACAGACAAACAGGTGTCAAGCAGTTAAAAAGTTCATTTCATTTGGCAGAGATGATCATGATCATTATAGAGCAAGTAGTAGAATAAAATGGAACAACCACGAATTTCTCATAATAATACACAATTTCTATTGCCTTATCTATAATTCTTAACTTACAAAGTGGGCACTAACCCGAATAAAAGTTCCTCTAAAGGCACCTGTTATTCTTTTTAACTTAATTATCACCAAGCTTAACTAGAGAATCAAACACTAAAAAACCTTTCCCTCCTTGCCACATGGCACTCAGGCAAAGAAGCGAAATTTCGCAGATCCACAAATACTCTAACAGATATACACACGTGTCCCTCCTTGCCACATGGCACTCAGGCAGCGGATGGCGCCCTGACGTACTTGATGGCGCCGGCCTCTTGGAGTGCCGCGGCGAGCAAAGAGGGTGTCTTCTCCAAGCCCACGGCAGGTGAATTCGGCTTGTAATCAAGTGATGTGTCGTTGTAAATATCCCACCATTTCTTTACAAGCATTTTGATGTCTTCCCTGTCCATGTTAGCTTCTTTTCCAGTGTACCTCCATGGCTTTGATCCCTGTACAATTTCCATAATTAGAGGGTTATTTCTCCATAAATTTCTCTTAATTAGGGTCATGAATTTCCAATAGGAAAGATTTGAAATTGACGTACCGCTGCACAATAGTGCACCACCTTGACCTTCTCCAGCTCAACATTCTCAGGATGACGCCAGAGCATAGCCAGCACCAAGTTGTACAGTAGAGGAATCGGCTTGTATATATCCCTGAAAAACATGTTCAAGAAATCCTGTACAAAATCCAAATTAAAATCGTGATTACAATCCATACCCTGTTTCAAAATCAAAATTAGTAAATTATTAAGCATGTTTGATTCTTTTCTCTGTTACCTGTTCAGCAAAAGGCGTAGTAGTAGTAATTGCAAGTGTCTCCAGCAGTTTCCTAGCAGTCTCGATGCTCGGCTCATGAACAAACATGCCAGCATTGAAGTAAAGAGACGGAGGCGGGCCCATCTTGTCAGCAGGCCATGTAACCTTGTCAGGGCACTGCTGGCAGTACCCGATCTTGTACTGCGGTGTGTGGCTCCATGTCTTCTCACAGAAGCAATCCATAACGGCATAGAAGTAGCCATTAGGCAGATCCAACAAGTGGTCTATGTTCTCATACACCTGGATATCTGCGTCGAGGTACATCATCTTCTCGTACTCGATGAACTGTGTTGAAAAAATTACACAAATGAAACTGTAAGTCTAGTTTCTTTGGAAATATTCTTGCTTTATCTGAAATTAAGGAATACAAGATAAAAAAAAATTCCATCTATAATTTTTTTAAAAACTCCCAACTTTTGATTTTTAATATATAGTTGAGCAAGATGTTTCTCTCTGCTTGATTTAGAATGTCCTTCTTAAGAATTACTGGTTTTGTTGATGCGTTATAAATTCCATCTTTAAAATATTTCCTCTTTTGATCAATCATTTTTTAATCAGTCAACTCTACAGTTTTCATTTTTCTGTTCTCGATTTTGTGGTCATGGACTGTTCTAAATCAAAAAAGAGAAAGGCAAGGAAAAACATAAAACACACCTCCCATATACGGAGCTTGGAGTAGTTGATCACATAATACGCCATGGCAAACTGGGTCTGGTTTTCAGGAGGGTAGATCGGCTCGATCTCTCTGACGATACAACCCTGATCGATCAGCAATTGGCGGTGGTTCTCCGGCACATCTGGCAACATGGCTACCACCAGAGGATACTTGGACCCCACCTTCCTCAGCCCCTTCGCCAGTCCAACCACACCTTTCCAATAATCACCATCTCCCGCCAGGAAGGTAACGTAAGCCTTCTTTGGAGGAGCCATGGATTTCGCCACAGTCTTGATTGCCATTTCGCTCGCCATTTTTGAGAGGTGATGAGGAGAAATTGGAATTGAAAGTGTTTTCGTTTTGTGAATATCTCTGTTTGTGTTGTTTGTTAACTTGTAAGTGTGTTTGCTTTCAGTTGGGTTTAGCAGAGGGGTTGAGCGTCTTTAAATAGACGGGGGAGTGGTTTAGGCCTGACGTCGGAGGGTGATGCGATGTGTGACACGTGTGGGTTTGAACGATGGACGGCTCGATGGTAGTAACGGGAAGGTTCGCGAGAGAGTCTAATTGTGGGAAATTTTAAATTTCGGTCTACGGGCAGTTTGGACCTCGCGGGGAGATTCCGAGGGGATCCAACCGATCTGCGAATTATAGCCGTTTGATTGGATAACAGCATGAAGAAATCACACGTGGCGAGAAACAATTGAAGATACCTTTGAAAAGAGACAAATCCAGCTACAAGCGGTGCATATTGGCCGTGTGCTCCCGCAGGCAGAGTTTCATTAAAGAATAAATGAAATTGGCCGTGAGCTTAGCTGGCTCTTGATGTACCACGTGTTATCTAGTCCTCCGGTACCTTCGCGCAACTTCTTTTGATATCTCGGGTTAACGGCCAATTTATTATGAACCCGGTTTAGATACAAATTGCTGGTCATACAAAATTTAAAATCCCGCCATATCAAATAATTTGCAATCTATTGGAGATTGGAGATTAATCGTATCATGTATATATTAATTATTAGATTTAAATTTTTATTCACAAATGCAAATTTAAATCCGTACAATCAATCCCACATAATCTTATATATACACAATATTTTAAACATGTATATATTAATTATAGCTGATGATCCTGGGATTTTCATATCTTTATATACATGCGCATTTTAAATTATAATAACAACCAACTTGATATCAATACAAAAATCAATATTGAAAAAAAATTCAAGTCGATATTTTTTTACGAGTTCTAATGTCAATCAAGTGAAGTCAAAGTATCGTAAATTTTTACATGATTGTAAAACGATGATATATATTACATCTAATGATTTTTGTATATTTAAAATTTAAACTATGAAAGATCTGAAAACGAAATATAATGGAGATTAAAAAAATAAGGAAACTTGAACCGCCAATAAATGTTTTTTAAAAGTAAAAGATTTTAAACTATCTGTGATACTAAAGATTTTAAACGCATAAAAGATGTAATATGTCATATTTTTACTCTCATATAATATACGATATTTCGACTCTATTCAACTGACATCAAGAACTCATACAATAGTCATCCATTTGCTGGTGCAGTGGAATTGACATAAAGTTCTCTCCAGCTGAACCAGAATTCGAATCTTGCTAGAAGCAAGAATAGTGTGGGTGTGTTGTGCAGTAGAGTTGCCTACGGATTTTTTTTAGAAACCATAATTAAAAAATTGATTTTTAGAAAACCAACATAATTATTTCTTTTTTTTACAAAAATCATAAGAACCGAAATGCCATTTCGGTCCCTGAATTTTTTTTTTTTTGTTTCACAGCCTTTTTCTATGAAACTAGTCAGGACCGAAATGCCATTTCGGTCCCAAAAAAAAAAAAAAAGTAATCATGTTGGTTTCCTAAAAATCAATTTTTTAATTATGGTTTATAAAACAAATTCATTGCCTACGGGCTGTGACAAAAAAAAACTCATACAATAAATATATGGAAAAAAAATATATTGATTTTTCAAAATTTTAAGTCTATTAATACTGACACGAAAAGCCAAAAATTATTATATGCATGTGAAAAGAAAGTGCTATTTCACATTTTTTTTTTATTGAATATTAATTTTTGACGTATTATAGTGAATGCATAATAAATATATGAAAAATCTTAGGATCATTTGCTATATTTAATATGTATAATTTGCAATTTTTTGGAATATGATTCTGCGGATTGATTGTGTGGATTTAATATTTGCATTTTTGGTTAAAAATTCAAATCTAGTTAATGTTTGCATGATAGATTAATCTACGGTAGATTGCAAATTTTAGTGGATAAGATCCTGTGAATGGATTGTATGGATTTAGTATTTGCATTTGTGGATAAAAATTTAGATCTCATTAATATTTGCCTCAATTACAAATTCAACACGTTTCAAATACCGATAATTTAGCCATAATTTTTTAATCAATATGAATTCTTTCCATATTTGCCAGAAAACTTAATATGAAAAACGTTACCAGAAAACTTATCTTGTTGGTTTCAATCTGAATTTTGTCTATCTATAATGAAAATTCTAACTATGCCTTGAATATATTCAATGGAAAATTGGTTATTTGTCTCCAAAACCTTCAAATTGTAAAAATACCATCCCGAAATTTGAAATTGTAAAAATGCCACTCTAAACTTCATTAATTCCTAATTTTGCATTAATTCCTAATTTTGCCATTTATACTGTATTCTTATACTATTTTTATTAAAAATTAACTGAAAAATACTGTTTTGGTCTACGTCCATGGTTCATATGTTTGTCCACTTCATTAATGCATAGAAATACGTACACCAAAACAGTATTTTTCAGTTAATTTTTAATAAAAATAGTGTAAGAATACAGGATAAATGGCAAAATTAGGAATTAATGAAGTGGCATTTTTACAATTTCAAATTTCGGGATGGTATTTTTACAATTTGAAGATTTTGGAGTGGCAAATAACCAATTTTTCCTATATTCAATGGCGGATCCACTATTGTTTAAGATTGGATATCTGTCCTACTATAAATTTTGAAACTTTTTAAAATCTCATATTGTATTGAGTTGTTGCTCTACTTTGGAAATTATTTTGCTCTACTCTGTGAAGTTAAAATTTTTCAACACGTGATGTAATTTGTAGTTTTTAAATTTATACATTAACATTTTGATAAAATTTAAATTGTTAATATTTTTGTTCAACTCTGATATTAAAACCTAGCTACGTACGCCACTGAATATACTGACAATATTTAATTAGCAATAAGCACGATTTAGCACTTGAACAATTAAATCTAGAACATTTAAAAAATGTCTTGCATATTTAAGTGGGGAGCCAGGGACCATATAAAAAAGTGTGTGTGTGTGTGTGTGTGTGTGTGTGTGGGGGGGGGGGGGGGGGGGGGGGGGGGGGGGGGGGGGGAATGTGTAAAAATAAAATTTTAATTTGCTTTGAACCTCTTGATAATGTTTTTTTTTTCTTCACAAAATTCTCCTGAAAATAACTGACTTGGTAATCTTTTAAAAGGAAATATTCTTTTAAAATTTAAATTTGGGTCAGATAATTAGTTTGGTTTTAGTTATTATGCTATATATTGATACATATCTAGATATAAATTAAGATAATTGGAGATATTTTTGTTTTATTATAATATGAAGATTGAAAGTTTGGAACATGAAAGATGTATATAGAGTTATGTACATCTTAATACTTGAAAATGAGTTTTATGTTCTTCATAAGATAAGAATTTTAATGTAACTACTGTCAAATTAACAGAAGAACAATTACATACTTAAAATAATTATTAATCTTTTTGGCCAAATTATTGGAGAAAAGAAGCAAAAAAAAAAAAAATTAGTCAGATGAAAAAGAAAGAAGTCGCATGAGACATAACAAATGAGACACGACAAAGTTCTCTTTTTTTTAAAGCACCATTTTATTAGAATTTTTCAAAGTGCCAGAATCGAAAACATGCATGGATCCTCCAATTGGAGAGGATCCGGACCCAAGAAAGGTGACATGAATGGACCACCAAAAAGCACTGAACTCTCCAGCGATATATGGAACTGCGTTAAGACCCCACACTATTGGCGAATTTGTCGTTTTCAAAATGTCTCCATTTTTTTTGCTCCACTATGCCTCCATTTCTAAAAACCATAATAAATTAAAATTTAAAACTTAAAAGTCAAAATAAAACCGTTGGATATGATCTACATCATTTTATCTATACACGTGTAAAAAATTATGGCATTTCAATTTTGTTTTGGTTGTCATCAAGAGCTTGTAAAAAACGTACTAATTTTGATAATTTCTAGATGTTGATTTTTCAACTTATTGATTCACATAAAATAAAATCGAAATGTGATAATTTTTTATGAGCACACAGAGCAAATAACGTAGATCATATCTAATGATTTTATTTTGACTTTTGAAGTTTTAAATTTTGAGTTATTAAAGTTTTTAAAAATGGAGGCACGATGGAGGCACAAAAAATGGAGGCATTTGAACCCTCCTCATTATTCATATATTATTTAAAAAAATATGGAATGTACGAATTATAAATTATTGATGAAATTTTGTTTTCTTTCAAATGATTTAGAAATCCGAAGTTCCAAACTTGTCACAGTCTTGACAACCAATTGGAGAGGATCCGGACCGAAGAAAGGTGACATGAATGGTATAGAAAGAAAAGGAACAAAATGTGACAAATACAAAGTAGGAGCCATAGACCACCAAAAAGCACTGAACTCTCCAGCGATATATGGAACTGCGTTAAGACCCCACACTATTGGTGAATTTGTCGTTTTCAATATTTTTTTTATTAAATAAATAATTCAAACAAATTACTAATTATTTATATATTATTTAAAAAAAATATGGAATGTACGAATTATATGAATTATTTGTAAATTATTGATGAAATTTTGTTTTCTTTCTAATGATTTAGAAATCTATTATGTTTATGCATATTATAATATAAGGAATTATTTCCGAATATACATTGTTAAGTATGTCAAATATTTCATTATGAAAGAATCTCACTCTCAAAATAAAACAAATATAATATTTTTTAGAAAATCATAAAATATATGCATAATAGTACTACGTTTACAAAATATTACGTTTACAGAAAGAAGATGTCCATTATTTGTTTGTTGGTGAAAATATAGATAACGTTGTTTTGACTTCGTACAATGCACGAGTCATATTTTTTTTGTCATTTAATTTAATTCTACTGTTTATACGCTGCATGGAGCCAAAATAACACCATTAATATCTTTATCCTTGTTTGTGTTACTTTGATTTTAATAAATTTATTATCTTGCAAGAGGGGACTTTTTTTTTTCTTGCATGAGAAGTGAAAACAATTAGTGTAATAAAGACCCTTCAACAGGTGGATTGTGGAAGCTCAACTTAACTTAATGCTTAGGAGGGGAGCGTTGTATACTAAAAGTCTAAAATCATGATTTTGACAAAAGAAAAATTAAAATGAAGATACAGAATTACAGATATCAGTTATTAGAGCATCTACATCCCTGGTACTATTAGAGTTTCTAATTTAATGTGTCAATTTCTAATTTAGTTTTAGAGATGTAGGAGAATTTTTTATTTAGAAACTATGCAGTAATTTTTTTTATTAAGAAACTGTTTATAAACTCTATGCTGACTAAATGATTGGCTCAAATTATTTATCCTTTTTAATTATTGCTAACGTGGCTTAATATAAACTCTAAAATTAATTTTAGAGATGTAAGAGTTAGAAACTTTATAAACCTTAATTTTTAAAAAGTGATTAACAGTTTTTTTAGAAACTCATTTGAGTTGCTGGAATGTAGATACTCTTAGTACAGTATTTATAACTGAACCATAGTACATGATTTGACAGAATTGATTCCACGAAAGGTTAATTTTATATTTTATAAAAACAATGTAATGTTTCAATATATATATATAAAAAAAAAACTAGTTCCAGCGACCTGGCTGCTGTGATAATAAATTAAATATTGCACCTTAAATTTCTTTCTACTACCATCAGAATTATCTACAATAAAAGATAAGAGTAGGGTTAAAATGCCTCATTAGTTTTTTGCCTCATCGTGCTCCAATATTATTATCTCTATTTTCAAAGTCTAAATAATCGATCCGAACCGTTCAACATGATCTTCATACTAAAATGTGATTGGATAACAAATTTTAGAATTTTTAGATTTGTTTTACTAATTGTTTAGAGGTACAAAATCACTATTTTTGAATGGTCTAGAATTTTCTAAAAACAGTGATTTTGTACCTATCTTAAAAAATAGCAAATTTTTTTTTTTAAAAAATCTACAATTTTGTATCAAAGCACATTTTAATATGAAGATCATATTGAGTGATTCGGATCAACTGCTTAAACTTTGAAAATAGAGAATATCGATGTTAGGGTTAAAATGTCCCATTAATTTTGTGCTCTATCATACCCCAACATCATTATCTCTATTTTCAAACTCTAAATAATCGATCCGAACTGTTCAAGTTGATATTGGATATCAATTTTTAGAATTGTTTTACTAATTGTTTAGAGAGGTACAAAATCATTATTTTTGAATGGTCCATAATCTTCTCAAAACAGTGATTTTGTACCTATCTTAAAAAATAGTAAAAAATATAAAATTTTATATGCAAGTACATTTTAATATGAAGATCATATTGAGCGGTTCGGATCAACTATTTAAACTTTAAAAATATAGATAACGACTGTTTATCATTTATATATGACGTATCAATTTTGTCAATTTTAAAAGTTTCTTCAATCAACCGTCAAACTGCTTAAACCAACCTCTGGAAATTTTGAAATAATTGATACAACGCCCAAGACGTCAAACAGACCTAAAATTGATACACACTTACCTAAATAGTTTAAATAATAAATAATAGTATAGCTTTTAATTTCAATATTTTTGTTTTCAAAAGTTTGTGTGCTATTGAATTTTCCAAATATCCTGATGATTTTATGTTTTCCTATTTAAATAATGTCATAAAATTTACCTTTTCCAAATATGATTAAATGGAGGGTCCTCCTCCTCCATCAATCAAGTTTCTTCTCTGTAATTGGTCCGACATAATCTTCATGCTAAAGAGATATCTTTAAATATGATTACAGGGAGCAAACAAAATTCGCATCCTCTGAGATATCTCAAACTTTGCGTGACTTTATGGAAAATCTCAACCATTCAAATAAGTTCTACACGAATCTCCAAGCACAAATAATACTGGCTCCTGCGCAATTCCCAAATAGGCACCGGACACGTCGGTCACGCAAAAGTTGAGATATCTCAGAGGATACGCACTCGAGCAAACACGGGCTTGTAGTTTTTGCCGGATCCGTATCCTCTGCATTAACTCAAAAGAGAATCTTTTGAGTTAATGAATTTCAACCGTCTGATTTTAAACGGAGCCAATTCAGCTCGTGCCTATAACATAGGGGGCCCTTTAATATTAGTGCAGATCTTGTTTGCACGAATTTTAAAACAGATCGGTGATCGAAGATGGATTAACTCAAAAGATTCTCTTTTTGCCTGACCTTTCTCGTTTCTAATATTTTTATATTTTTATATTTTGAAAAAAAAGGTGGTCGACCGTCGACAGCCAGGGGCGAAACCAAGGCCTGGGCCCCCTTGGCCCCAGAAAACATACAAAGCCCCTTTAATAAAAAAAAAAAAATTGGCTGGAGATTACGATTGATTCCTGGTTTCTGGACCCCTACCGATCATTCCTGGTTCCTGAGCCCTGGACCCCCCCTACCGATCATTTCTGGTTCCGCCACTGTCGACAGCCACATGCATGTTTTCATTAGCGACTCCTTTCTTCTTCCATGGCCTTAAATTAGATCTTAACCGGGATCATACGTGGAATCACTTTGCACTCAGCGTGTTATTCGATTTCAGTATGTGGTTCTGAAAAATTCACTAACAACAAATACCAATCGGGTTGCATAATAGCTACGCAAGTATAACATTAATACCAATCGGGTTGCATAATACCCGTTATACCCTTTCATTCTCTCTCTTCTATCTAATTAATAACAAAAGCTAATAAAGGAAAGGAATCATGTTTATCTCATAGAGAAAAATTCCTTTATTCTCTCGGAATAAATCCCACGTAATTTTTCATATTTTTGTCTCTAAAGTGATTTTTTATTTCTAATTTCTAAAATTTGAATCAATTTCTGTCTCTTTGTCTATCCGCATGAGCTTTTTTGTAACTATGATCTACTTTTTCACCCATGAGATTCCTGAGATCTTTTAAAAAAATTTATTAGTTAAGTAGTTCATATTTTTATTTTATCATCAATGCGATTCATTACTGGCAAATTTGGGTAGGCTGAATATTTGAGATAAGAATGGATGTACTGATTTAAACTTTGAAATTCAATGTAATATTATATCTCCTATTATAAAAGAACTACCTTCATATGCTGCTTTTGTTCTGACTTCTGACCTGGAATGGAATGAGATCCGGTGCTCTTCAAATCCCTACTCTTCTTCTGTTATTCTCTCTATCTCTCTCCTCTTTTCTCTCTCTCTCTCACGTGATTCTCTTTCTCTCTCTCCTTTTTGAAGAGAGATATAGAGAGTAAAAGAATAGCAGGGGCTGCTTTTCTATAAAGAAAAGCAGCAGAGTCGGACCCACCTGAAATAGGCATAGTTCTAACCTACTGTATAAAAGCTAAATAAGTTTGTAAATACCTAGTGAGGCAAAATTTGATTGATGTTATACTTTTTTTTTCAAGTTGTAATCAAATGTGAAGATAATTAAGGATACAATGAGAACAATTGTGTTTATATATTTCCATTTGTAATAAATGAGAAGGAAATTATACATGAGCATCGAAATAAGCAAAAGTCTATTGAAATATACTATAGTTGCTCATTTTCATGTACAAGATTTCTATGACACCTTACATTTTATTTTCCTTCATTAGTACTTAAGAACCACAATTTATATATAATTCTAAAGCATTTGTATTTTGTTGACAAATGAATCTTAACGAGCCGATCAGAAAATGAAGGGATGGGCAGCGAATTGAAGTGCAGATACATAGGAATTTCCTGCACTGATAATTATATCAAAACTGAGGAGTTTTAATTTAATTTTTTTCTTGGTCAGTTTTAACTACTAATTTAAGCAAGTTTTTTTTTGTTTTTGTTTTGGATTTGGACTTTTTTTCCGTTATTTTTTTTTCTAATTCAATCAGATTGAATCTATTTCATTTATATTTGTGATAGGTTTCATTTTGAAACCTTGAACTACAACTTTTAAGCATCAATAAAACAAATAAGGATTTTATAAGAAAAATTGGAAAGGTGTATATTTCTTTCCTTTATTAACTTTTTGTATTAATTATGACATAATTAATTATTACATATAATGAAGAGTGAGTAGAAGGGTAAAATAGGTATTGAGAGAAAACAAATCTCTCAGCTCTCAAAATTACAATTCATGCCCTCAATATAGCACTCCCGAAAATTACACTAGGAGAAGAAATTTCAAGAATACAAAACCCGCATCTGATAGTGTAGGAAGAGAAGTGATGTCACCGTAATACACTGCTCTTAAAATACCCATCTCGTTGGACTCCAGGTCCTATGCTAAATATTTTTTATTTTGTCGTTACTAATATTTTCTTTTATCTTGTTTTTTTTTCTTCAAGTTTGTACTCTTTTTTTGGGAGAGAGAAAGAGTGCTATTGTTGAGAAGGAGAGAGAGAAGGCCAAAGATTTTTATTGCGAGGAGTGGAGAGTAGGTGAGCCTTGGGATGATCATGAGTTCCATCACGACGATTTCGGGGAAGAGGAGGGACTTAAATCATCGAAGGAAAAAAGAAAAGTTAGAAGCAGAAAGAGAGAGAAAGTCAGAGGCAAAAATGAGAGAGGTGAAAATTAAATAAAATGTGTGAAGAGAAACAATAAGACAAATTGACAACCACTGTCAATTTTTTTCAAAAAAAAAAATATCAATAAAAGAAGAGAGAAACAATAAGGGTGTAGATGGGGCGGTAGCACAGTTGGCTTGGAGAATAAGTTCTAGGACTGTGGTTACTCAAAGGTCGAGAGTTGGAGCCCCTCTCACGACTTCGCAGCTTCTGCGAAGCTTTAAAAAAAAGAAACAATAAGAGTGGGATGAAAGATAATAGAGAAAAGAACTAAGAAAAACGGATTTTGAACTTCGGGACAAGTCATATGTGAGTTCAACTTGTAGGGGTTGATTTTTTTTTTTGTAGTTTATATTCTTAATTTGTTAATCAATTGATGTTAATGTATTTTTATTATGAATGGACGTAATTTTCTGATAAGTCGATCAGACAATTTTTTTAGAGTGTCAAATTTAAATTTAAAATGTATTCGGTTAAGATTTTTTTTTTTTTTACAACTGCAGAATGTAACATAAACCTAGATCCAAACCTCCTATCTTGTAAAATAAAATGATTTTTCAAAATCTAAGTTTGAATAAGGCACTTTTGTTTCATTAATTTTAAGTTTATACAATACCTCATGAGCACCGAGGATATTATACATTATTTGTTGTCCTTAATGTATACTACTAGAAGTGAGTCTCGCTTTGCTTCGGCGGCTATTATCGAGAGGAGTGTAAAAAGATTGTATTAGAATATTACCGAAAAAAATAATAATTAACTATTAAGATAGACATCTAACTATATATAAAGTTATACCGGTTATAAACAAAATACCATATTAATGAATTCAAAATCACAAAATCAACTTGTTACTGTATAAAGTTATACCGGTATACCATATTCATTCATTTGTGATTTTCTAACTATATATAAAGTTATACCGGTTATACCATATTAAAGTTTTTACCGTAGAATTTACTGTTTTTACTATAGAATTTACTGTAGCAATTTGCTGTTTTTACTGTAGAATATACTGTAGCAGATACTACGAGGATTATATATATATATAATAGATTTGAAAGCAGTCGATTAGAGCATTCATAATGAAAGCACGTCTATCAGTTAGTAATTTTGTAATCATTTTAATAGTGGAAGTATTCCTGTTTCTCAAGAATGAAGCCGGTGGAGGTCATATTTAACATATAAAGCAACTACTTTTTTCAAATACCATAAATTATTGTAAGTTTGGAGGGCCCTCTGTCAAAAGAGTTTTCTCTGTAATGGAGACTGATATTTACATTAAGAGGTATATTTTTCTATTAACATAACATCTCTAGATATTTTAATTGTGTAGACAAATTTGCCCTCCTTAAATTTCTCTCTTGGAATGACTATCTTTTACTTCATTTCCATAATCGTTAGATCTTATATTCTTTAAATCTTTATTTTTCTAAAAATACAAGATTTCTACTATGGAATTTTTTTGAATAAATTTAACAAGTAGTATCTAGAACAATTTGAACAACAAGATACATTTCTTTGTATTTTAAATGGAGAACAATGCAACTTTTATAAATTATTTTTGTTAATTTTTCTTTCAATTGAAATATAGGAGCTAGACTCCTACATTTTAATCAAATTTTTTTTTTCTTTCAATTATATTATTTATAAACAATATATGTATTTAATTTTGTAAGTCACTTAATTTACGGTAAAACATACATCAAATTTCATGTATAGATAAAATAAATTATACTTATAATGAAAACATTTTTACTAAAAATTAACAAAAATAATTTATAAAAGTTGCACTGTTCTCGGTTTAAAATAAAGTGTCACAAATCACAAAATCAAGTGTTGAATGAATATAATGAAAACAATCTATATCTTTATTCAATATCCAAAAATTATATGAGTTATTTGTTGTCGTTAGCATTTTTTCGACAATAAAGATTATGTGTACTGACTAATCGTAACTCTTAATCAAGTCATTTTGTGATTTTACATTATAATTTGAGTTGTTTTTTTTTTCTTATTATCGTAATCAACTTTTAAGATTCTTTAGAAAATAAATAGAATTCATAATCTTTAGTGGGAGTCAGTAAAAAAATTATTTCAACTGCAATTTTGATAAATTACCAATTATATGATGGAATGTTGTATTTTATTGGTCCTAAAAAGTTATAAATAAGATTCATGTCCATTACACCAATTATATGATGGAACGTTGTACCTATAACTAGATCGAGTAATGCTATGGTGCTTTGGGAAGTAAAGAGGGTATTTTACTTCCCGCTCATATCTCTATTTTCAAAGTTTAAATAGTCGATTTAAATTTCTCAACACAATCTTCATATTGAAATGTGCTTGGAGACCAAATTTTACATTTTTTGGAAATTTTCTACTATTGTTTTTTTATTTTTGAAAATCAGTGTTTTTCTGAATTTTTTATTATTTTTGTATTTAATGAAAAGCTGTGATTTTCAAAAATTCTAAAAAAATAGTAAAAATTTTTCAAAAAATATAAAATTTGGTCTCCAAGCATATATCAATATGAAGATCATGTTGAGATGTTCAGATCGACGATTTGAACTTTGAAAATGGAGATATGAGCGAGAAGTAAAACACCCTCTTTACTTCCCAAAGCACCGTAGCCTATCCTGACTAGATCACTAATTACCAACCTTTGATTTTCTAAAAGAAAAATAACATATAAAGAAACAATGGTCGATACTAATAAAGAAAGAGAAATTAGTTTTATATAGAAAAAAATTATTAAAAGGTACAACTGTCCACCCAATAAAATATTTAGAGATATCATACTAGTATAAAAAGCAGGATTAGTACTAATATCATCTCCCTCTAATTGGTCCGACGTAACCCTGGTCTTAGAGCATCTCCAACCCAATTCGTAAAAAATAAAAAACAGCTATAAAGCACTGTTTAAAAATTAAGTTCTTTTTTAATTTCTTAACCCCTCCATTTCAGAAATTGGGTCAGAGCCAATAGGAAAGAAAACGAAGGAGTCAGAGCCAATAAAAAAGAGAGAGAGTACCAGCATGTCCAAAAGAAATCATTTGCTTTATAAGCAAATTTGTTTTTTTAGAAATCGGCCTACAACCCAGCAATTATATTAGCAATTTAAAAGAAATCACCATTGTAGATGCTCTTAAGAGATATCTTAAATTATGATTATTTTTGAAGCAAATAAAATTAAGCTTGTAGTTTTTGCCTGACCTTTAGCGGTGTAAACGGAGCGGATTCGGAGCGGATAATGCTCATACCAAATTCGTATCTGTTTTTCAACGAGTGGATACGGATAGTAAACGGATATCAAAATTCAAAACCAAATCCATCTTAAACGGATACTAATACGGAGCGGATAATCCACGGATACAGATTCGAATACGGTTGCGAAACGAATAATTGTCGGATAATTGAGTCATATGAACTTTAAGTACAAATACTAAATTAAAAATAATTAAAAACAATTAAGAAAAACAAAAGTAAATTAAAAAAGGTAAAGAATGGAGAAGATATAGGAATGGAGAGAAATTAGGGAATATTAACCGTTGAAAGTCAAGTTACAGCGAAGCGGAGAAGTTAAAATTTTGGATCCGGATAGTGCGAATATCCGCTCCGTTTATACTTTCAAAAAATTATCCGTATCCGTATCCGTATCAAATTTCCCTATGCAAAAAATATCCGTATCCGTTTAAATCCGGATTCAGATAATAAGCGGATTCAGAGCGGATATCGGAACGGATATCCATATCCGTTTACAGCCCTACTGACCTTTCTCGAATTTATTTTATTTTATTTTTGAAAATAAAGTGGCCTAAAGGCACGTGTTCTCGTTAACGAGTCCTTTCTTAAATTATATTTTAACTGGGCCCACGAAAGATCCAATGAATTCTCTCAGCGAGCTTATGACCATCCAAATTCAATCGGACAGTTGAAAATAAAGGACGGGTGTTTCCCTTTGGACAGCCGGGCGGTGCCCCGATCTCCGTGGGGTCAAATCACCATCTAAAATCCTATGAAGTCTCCAGTCAGGTAAAACTGTCGCAGTCCATTTAAATTCGACACCTCGTCACTTGCGTAATTTAGACGGTAAGAGCAGTTTCCAGGACGTACTACAGGAGATGATGTGGATTTCCATGGAAGAATATTCTCTTGGACCATGGAAACTCGGATAAAGTCACCGCCTTCGCTAATTCAGTTGAGATAGTAGGTCCGATCGGCATCGGACCTAATTTTAGGTTTAATTAACTCTAGCACCGTACGATTAGCATTAAATCTGTGCGCACGGAAATTGATTCAGACTTGCACGGATTTTGATACATAGTGCACGAATCTTTATGCTGATCGGATGGTCATCACACCCATCGAACCAAAATAGGTCCGATGGGCATCGGACCTACTTTAAATTCAATTCAGTTGTCAATAAACTAATTACGAGACAATGAACCATGCAGCATTTAATGCCCGTGGGATAAGGGTTACCGAGTCTTGTCGGTGGGAGAAATTACCGCGAGACACCGGAAGTGTAGGATTTAAATTAGACACCTGGACTATCCAAATCGGGAACATTTTCCCGGAAGTTTCTTGTCTATTCAAAATTATATCCTCTGTTTTCTTGTGTAGTTCTCTAACCGTGTGGCGAGTCAATGGCCCACAAATTCCACCAGAATAAAATTAGATCAGCGAATCGCCGCAGCGTTGGTGATAATAGTATTGCTACAGAATATCTCACCCAGTCGAACTCTGAATTCTTAAGTCTCAAGTCTCACCATTGTCTGTGCAATAGAGAGATCGCCATGTAATATTCGGCATAGGTTGAATAAAGGATAAGGCATCACCGTCCTAGGAGTTGATAACAGAAGTCAGAAGTGCAGTAAGTAGACCAGTGAAACTAAATTCTGAGGTGTCTCAAAAGTGATATAAATTGTTATTTTTTTCCTCTATAGTATGCGTTATCCACTTATCCTCTTCTTAATAAAGTTGCTTTTTATTTAAAAATAAAAACAGAATGCTATTTGAGCGAGGATACGGGAAGATGAACAAAAGGGCTTGTTCGGCCTACTGGTGGGAACAGGAACAGAAATGGGTTGGACTTCAATTTGAACTGACGTTTACTGTGCGCGTCGGACAGAAAACACGAAGTTGAACTGAATTTTTTTTCCCACGTGCACAGTAACAGAGCCGAACAGGCTCTAATTAGAGAGTGCACCATAGTACCGTACTATAGATTTATATATTTAATTTTGAAATTATTACTGTTAAATGGTTTAGAATTTCTAGATCAAGTAATTTTTTAAATAAAAAAAATTGTAAAAAGTTATAAGAAATATATAAAATTTGATTTACAAGTATATGTTAATATATATAGAGATCATGTTGTACGTAAAATTTAGATTGATCGTTTGAACTTTAAAAGTAAAGATATTGATCTATACAACATATCAGTATGCACTATATATATATATATGTGATAGGGCCATGTTTCTAAGGCCCTTAAAATACATCATTGGGCCAATGAATAACCGGGATTCGATCTTCTTCTAGGGGCCAGCCCGGAGTTAAGATGAAAAGACCCAAGGCCCGAGATCCATGAATAAGGATCCGGGGTCGAAAAGAGGCCCAACAAAAGGCCTCAAACCTCACAAAAACAGGCTTGGTCCGAAATCGGTTTTCACCACCTTTAACGCGGAGTAACCACTGAAGTGGCTGGTATAACCGTTCAATCTCTCATAATCACACGAGATAGCGGTTATGAGATAGTCTATATGAGACAAAAAAGCTCATTAAACAGGGGTCGCAATTTTACTAAGAGAGATATTGCATAAGTCAGAGTCAGAATCTCTCTAACACTACCCGAGTTCTAAACTCATTCACATCTCGACCTACCATCCCGCAGCAGAACAAGCCCGACCCAGAAACTTCACCACATACAGCTTACTCTCTTGAGATAAGACGTATCAATATGTATAATATCATAGCCTCACTCTTGATATATGCTAAATTGCTAACAATAGATCAACGTGGTTTAATTTGTTTTCTGTAATTAAGTTGCATGCACTATTGGTGATATATAAACAAATCTTGTTGAAGATTACGGTAATTAAAAAGATCGATCTGGTTTCAACGGGATCAAAGTGAATTATGTAATTAACATTAATTTTAAATCTAAATTGAATAATATTTTCTTTTTAATTGTCTTTATAATGTTTATGATTGAAATAGTGAGACGTTATGTATCAGGAATTAATTATCTGACAGTTCTACATGCACAGCAATGCTATCGTATTGGTTCTGTTGTGTTTACATATATTGAGACACGTCAAATATTCTGTTTTATCATGTTTTGACACAAAATATAGTATAGGTGCTCTGTACTAGACACGTCTGACATGTACGGCATGTGACATGCGATGCGATTGAAACGTGTCAAGAGCTATCCTAGCCAAGTGTCGTGGAAATACGTGGAAATATGTGTTTTTCTTCATTCCCTATGATTCCTCTCCACACAAACATACAGAAACAGAATTACATATCCATCTTTTCAAAAAAAAAAAAAAAAAAAACTGAACGGTAATATCATTTTTTCATATGTGAAAGACCAAGTATCATAGAAAAGCAGCAGCCAGCTTTTTCAGATTCAACTATTCAAATTCGTTGAGATTTGTGCATGAAAAAGTTTCTGTATCGAGATGCGTGAAATGGAAAATTTTGAATGGTGGGATACAGAAAAGCAGCAGAGTCCATTCCTCATACGGTTGCCTTTTTCTTGTTTGCAAAGTTTTGGAAAGGAAGGAAACTTCAAGTAGTTTAATTAGTCAGGTTTTCAAGTGTAACTTCTAGAGGTGAAAACGGTATGGATAATATTCGATATGTATTCAAAAAGTTATATGTGGATGTCTGATATCTGAATATTCGTGTGAATATGGATACTGATATGGTTTTGCATTTCAATTATCCGTATCCAAATAGTAGATATATATCATATATTTTAATATATATTATGAAAAAATATTGTCGTTCACCATTAAAATTAGATAAATATTACGAACTTTAGTATTTTTTAATATTATTTTAATAAATATCTAATCTGGTCCTTATTTGTATCTATATCCGACTGATATCCGATCTGTACCTGTATCCGAAAAATTAAAAAATAATATGAATATAGTTTTACCACTATCAGCCTCTGGTAACTTCCCTTGCATTTTGGATTTTTCTTGTCGCTTTGTGCGTTTGTACTATGTAGAAGTACATTCTAGCTAACAAAGAACCCGAGAAGTGTCTTCAAACTTCAGGCCTAAAATTGAACGTTGGAATGGATACGAACTTTACTTAAATCAATATCAAGGCCACTGAGATTTAAATTTTGGGCCCATAGTCAGGCCTCCAACTGAGATCAAATTTTACTAAGGCCCAAAAAAGACCTTGTCTGATGGACTGAGACTCAGAGCTGCAAAGCAGTAAACAGTTGGTAATAAAAATAAAGTTTTAAGGCATGTTCATCAGTTATATCATCCCCACCATAGAAATCGGATAGGAGAAAATTTAGATAACACCAGCACAAATCTCTCTCCCAACAGTCACTACATCTTACACCAGAAACCTGTCGAACCTCCTCTAATGGCGTCGATGGCGCCCCACCTCTCCCCTCTCAGCCCTCACCCCCTACTTTCCACCTCCACCACCACCACCAAATCCATCTCCCCAAAGCGCACTTTACAGAAACGGAGCAACTCAGTCGTAGTAGGTGCTCTAGTGGCGGGAACCTACCCCATGACTGAACCGGAAAAGCAGAGGGAGGTATTGCGTAAGAAGTTTGAGGACGCCTACATCAGATGCCGCAGCGACCCTATGGCAGGACTCTCCTTCACGGAGGAGGACATGATAGCGGCGGTCACCAAGTCTCTGGATCGCTTTAAGACACCCAAGGAGGTGCGGCCAGGTCAGGAGATAGCTGCACGTGCCCGTCCGAGGAGGGTCAAGAAGAAGGAGAAGTATTTATATGAGGAAGAGGAAGAGGAGGAGGGGGATGAGGAGTATGACAATGGAGGGGTCTTCTCAGTTGGTGGCAGGGTTTGTAGCTCTCTATCAGTTCTTATTTGTAAATACCCGTGTCCGTTAATTAAAAAAAAATTACCTCTACTTTCCATATAATTTGTTCAAGTACATTGTAGGTAGCTTGACATTTCATCCAGACGCGCTTTAGAATTTTTAAGAAAAATTACATTTATTTTAGTAATAGTACTTTTAATTAAATGTAATAGGATATTTTTTTTTTTAGATAACTGTTTATTGTTTAAAACGCCCGAGTAATTGATGACTAGGAATAGTGATCTCTAGCTAAGATTAAGTACTACTGTCCTGCCAGCACCAGTACTTGCTGGTATACAGTACCAATACGATATAACCATTACTTGGTAATCTTCAGTGCCTTTTGGGAATTTCAGTCCAATTAAATATTAAGCCCTCAGCATCCCTCTATCAATGCATAACACATTGATCAACTCTAAACTTGGCACTAGGAATTAGAACTGCTAAGTAAATCCATTATGGGTTTAATTGCGTCTTTACAGGTCAATGGTGTGGTGTACATGGTACGGCAGGAATCAGCGTTTGTCAACATAGGGACAAAATCACTTGCTAAGTTACCGTTAGATCAAGCATGCATTCACCCAGCAAAGGATATGAATGAAGCCGGCATTTTCCCTGGTCTTTGCGCAGAGTTTAAAATCATTGGTGAATATAGACGTGGTACTTGTTCTTATATTATTAGTCTGAAAGATCTCCAGTATGAGCTTGCATGGGAAAGGTGCCGGCAGCTCCAAGCCGAAGATGCATCGGTCGTTGGTAAAGTGAGTACCATTTAGTTAATTGGTGAGATAGACTAGTACTGTACCAGTGAGGCCTGATTATTTTACATTTACGGCCTCATTAGTTAATTGGCTTGATTTGTTATTTGCGCAGGTTGTGGGAGGAAATACTGGAGGTGTGGTGGCCATTGTGGAAGGCCTCAATGGTTTCATTCCTTTCTCTCAGATTTCAATGGTTTGCTTCTATTACTTGCTTCAAATTTGACTTTGATTAAATTTCTGCCAGTTTGCTCTTATATTTATGCTTCTTTACCTAGATTTGGCTACATTGGTTCCAAATAAAATATGGGAACTTAAAGCTGTTAAGAGTAGTCACAATTCATTTGCAAAGCCCAAAAAGACTGTAAAAAACTACCAATTATATTCCGATAGGGCCAGCTCAACAGCGTCGATGGCAAATGAGTCATTTCTCTACTTCTGACGCATAGCAAGACTTTCAAGCCATGGGGGTCAAATGTAAATGGGGTCAATTATATAAAATTTTTATGCTGCGAATGGGGGTCAATTTTACATTACCCCATATGTTGTATGTCAACCCACCTCTGTACACAGTGACAAGTAGGTATATGTTTGCGTAAGTGTCAGAAGTAGAGAAATATCCAGTTTCCTCTCGGAAACCGACTGATTAGAAGATTGACATTTTTCTTAAACATGCTACATATTTTTTATTTTTCTAAATAAAGGGTAAAATGAGTACTTTATAAATTTAAAATGAGTTCTAATAGAAAAGATAATAAATGGGTAAATTCCGAGTTCTTAAAATTTAGAAGGGTAAATATGATATTATGAATTTTAGAGGGGGGAATACGATTAAATTTCGTTTTTGAGGGGTATACATGAAATTCCCCCAAAGAACAAATCCCTCAAGCAAGAGTACTGTATTTTTCAGAAAGAGGCAGATATAGAAGAGCTAATAGATCTGGAGCTGCTGCTCAAAATAATGGAAGTAGACCAGGAGCAGACTAGACTTGTGCTCAGCCAACGCAAGGCCATGGCTGACAGCCATGTACAGCTTGGCATCGGCTCGGTTGTTTTGGGAACTGTTGAGAGCATCAAGCCTTATGGTGCTTTTATTGACATTGGTGGAATCAATGGTCTCTTGCACGTCAGTCAGATCAGTCATGACAGGGTTACTGATGTTGCTACTGTTTTACAACCTGGTGACACCCTCAAGGTACTCAAAACCATTTATGAAAATAAGGTTACTGGTTGCTGTGCATCCTTTTCTTGTTTTGGTGACAGTCATTATTTATTTGTTTCAAATTGCAAAGAAGCTCCTTTTCAGAAATTTTCAATTAATTAAGGTGCAACTGTCCCAAACAGATAAGAATCAAATTGTGTTTAAACGAACTGCTTCTGTTTCGACAAAAGCTTTCCCTTGTCCGAAATAGAGTTTTTATCCTTTCATTTGCTTTTAAGAACTACTTCAATTCACTTTTCTGAGCTGAAAAGAAAATCAATGTCATGAACTTGGCACAGCTTATTAAAAACACAAATTTCTTCAAAGTGGAATTAATTAACCAATCCTTCTTGTGTGGTAATTCTTTCTACTACTGAAAATCATTAAAGAAGCAGTGACATTTAAAGAGCACTCTTTTCTGTTTTTTGGTGCTATTTTGATATATTCTAGGGTGATGCTGCAAAATGGTTAAATTGATTTTTAACTTCAATTTTTTGCACTGAACCGTAATTTCATTTTGTGTGTTTTTGATCTGATAAGGTTATGGTTTTGAGTCATGACCGGGAAAGAGGCCGCGTGAGTCTCTCAACGAAGAAGCTTGAACCGACGCCAGGTGACATGATTCGCAACCCAAATATAGTCCTCGAAAAGGTATTTTTTCTCGTCCTTTCCAATCTCTCTACATGAATTGCCATCTGCAGCATAAAATATTAATCAATGTTTATGTGTGATTCATAAAGGCTGATGAGATGGCTCAGATATTCAGGCAGAGAATTGCGCAAGCTGAGGCAATGGCTCGCGCCGACATGCTCAGATTTCAACCGGAGGTAGTTTTATTCCTGCTGTTTCGTTTTGGAATAATTAAATTGAGAGTACATCACGACGAAATTTTTATTCAGTCATATCTCTCATTTTCTGTATCAACCGAAATATAATCTATGTATTTTGTATTATTCGATTTTCAGAGTGGATTGGGTCTCAGTTCCGACGGAATTTTGGGACCACTGTCTGAAGACATTACTGATTTTGGCAGTATCCCACCTGCAGAAAAAGTCATCTGAAGGCACAGCAAATATGAAATACACTTTCTTTGATAAAAAACTGATCACCCTATCAGAAGCATTTTGTAACATCTTTTCTTTTCTTTTCTTTTTCTGTATTGAGTTTTTACTGTTTAGAACACTTGCGTTAGAAGATATAATGTAAATTCATAAGTTCTGAAATCTGTTTTTTTTTTTTTTTTCTTCCTCTTTATGTTAAGTAATGTTCATCTGGAGATAGTACTTGTTCATGTTAACTGAAAGTAGGTTAGGCTAAAATAGTGCGTTCCTTTCAGAAGCTATAGAACCAGACCTTTTAATTTACACTGTAACCTGGTATCTTATTTATTTTGCATCAAATATTCAACTGACAAAAGATGGAGGAAAAGGAGGGAACCAGCAAAGCATACAAGATGTGATGAATGTGTTCTTGCAGGTATGATGATTTTCGAATAAAAAAAAAAAAAAGCTCTGTATTAGGTGGAACAACAATTTGAAGACATACACGAAAGAGAAGTATTTTTTATTTTTCTCACAATTGTACAATTTGTGTCAAATACTATCAATTTTCTAAAAAAAATAAAGTGGAATATTTCCTTCTTCAAATTGCATCAAGTGAAATTTCAACGCTAAATTCATTTCCATTTCTTATTTTCTATTGACGAAGACCGGATAGAATTAAAGACGATCCGGTTCCTCTGAAAAACCCAATATCCTAACTTCGGAGCAAATATAATTTACGGCCCATCCTGTTTATATAGTTTGTTAATTTTTGTTCAATTAACATGAAAATTTTAAATATTTGACTTTTAATTTTAATATTAGTTCAAATACAATTATTAACAGAGGAACTTCAAAATAAAACTAACAAATACGTACGATAAAAGTATGAATTATATAGAGCAAGATTCAATGCCTCAGGCCTCAATCATGCCTCACGTTTTTATCACTGTTTTCAAAGTTCAAATAATCGATCGGAATGGATCAATTCAACATGATATCCGTATTAAAATGTGCTTGGAGACAAATTTATTATTTCTTGAATTTTTACTATTTTTTTTAGTTAGATGCAAAATCATTGTTTTTGGATGATCCAAAATCTTCTCAAAAATAGTGATTTGGTACCATTTCAAAGATGATAAAATAATTTCAGAAAAATATAAAATTTGGTCTCCAAGCACTTTTAATACAGAGATCATGTTGAGCGGTTTAGATTAACTGTTTGAATTTTAAAAACATAGATAAGAATGTGAAGCACGATTGAGACATGAAAAACACGGAATATTTGAACCCTACTCATTATACATTTAACAATAATTGAAGTTCAAGTATTGTAATAAAGAGGAGCGTTACAATGTCTCCATTTGTTGTGTCCCATTTTATGTATTGATTGGTATCAAATTATTACAGCATTATGCCTCTATTTCACACTACCTCGCTCCGTTCCCGCTCGAGCTCTTGTCAAATTATTCGCTCCTTTTCCTTTCTTTGCTCTCTCTCATATGTTTCTTCTCTGTGGATCTACCTTGACATACTTCCATAGATATTTGTCTATGTTATATTGTAAACTTTACCTTACTGGAGATTTTTTTTCTTATGGTTGTTACAACCAGTGTTTTAAAAAACGGCCGTTTAGGCCGATTAATCGGTCAATTAGTCATTGCCGGTGATCAAACCGTCACGAATTTTTCCAACTAATCGGCCAATTATTTCCAATTATATCCGATTATTTTCCTAATTAATCGCATGGCAGTACGAAGAAGCTCCTATTCAGAAATTTCAATTAACCAAGTTACAACTATCCCCAAAAGAGAAAGAATCAAATTCAATTCTACTTTCTTTGCAGTAATTTTGTTGTGGTAATTTCAAGGGTGATGTTGCAAAAAGGTTAAATTGATTTTTACGAAACTTATTTCAGAGAACCATATTTTTATTTTGGCATTTGCTTCGGTGGACATGAGGACCTATTTGTAAAATGAACATATTTTCATTTTCAAAGTTCAAACAGTCGATCCGACCGTTCAACATTATCTCCATATTAAAATGTACTTGGAGGTCAAATTTTACATTTTTTTGAATTTTTTTACTATTAAGATGGTTACAAAATCGCTGTTTTTCAATGGTCTGAAAACAACAATTTTGTAACCATCTTAATAAATAGTAAAAAAAATTCAAAAAATTTAAAATTTGACCTCCAAGTACATTTTAATATGGAGATAATGTTGAACGGTCGGATCGACTGTTTGAACTTTGAAAATGAAAATATGTTCATTTTACAAATAGGTCCTTATGTCCACCGAAACATCCCTCATTTTATTTTGTGTGCTATGACCGGGAAAGAGGCTGGGTGAGTCTCTCGACAAAGAAGCTTGAACCGACTCCTGATGATATGATTCCCAACCAAGGATCGTCTTTGAATAGGTATTTCTCTCGATTAATTGCTATGTGCTGTATAAATATTACAGAATGTATATATAAGTGTTTTGTAAAGGCTGATGAGATGGCTCAGATATTTAGGCAAATAATTTAAATACTGGCAGATTATACGGCAAAGTTGCTTATTCATTAATTTGAATTCATAAATTAATTATATCATTCTTTATGATGTCAAATGATTGGCATCTTCAATGAATCAAGTTCTTAGCTGAAAGTACCATTCAATTAATTACTTATGGGATGTTTCACAGGAGCCTTTTAATTAATTGTAAGTATTAATTTCATAGTCGCGTTGCGTTTCTTTTTTCCTACTTCACAGCAGAATACATATTCACCTGTGAGTGAAGACGAACTGAGTTAATTTATTCTGGCAAAATACAAATGGTGAAAGTGAAGGGAAGTTGGTGGTGGCAATTGATGAAGACCGTAATGAGGAAAAGACACGCCAAGCCTTAATTTACTGTTTTAATTATTACTCAGAACCTGTTTTATTTGATTTCTTTTCATATCTGCACCTTCATTGACCTCCCAGTTCCACTCTGTCACTGACCTCCTGTTGGTCTGGCCGGGGCTCCTTTCAGTGAGCTAGACGATGATTGTTCGGGTCATGCTGTGGCCTGAAAACATGAGCCCATGGGTACTAGGTATCTGTTGCTTCTTCTCATGGTTGTCCGTCGGGGTGACCCGCCTCATTCTGGGGCACGTCAACTTCCAAGCAGTGATCAGTCAAGGGGGACTGCTCATAATGGTTGTTTTGTAGGGCTTTAGTTATTTAAAGTTCTGGCTTGTAATTTAGGCGGATTTTGTTTTTGGCACAACTAGTTGGTTATTTTGTAATTTTCATCATCCTTTGGTGACTTTTGAGTTTGCTGCTTGTAATTTAACCGTTGGTTTAGTTGTTTAATATGACGTTTGAATTGTATACCAATAGAACTGAGTAATTTAGTGAGAAAACAAAAAAATTAAAGTTGATTTTCTTCTGGTACATTTTTTTCTTGCCTATTTTCTTAAAAAAAAAAAGGATAAGGGAAGTTGATATATTGACATTTCTGTTAAAAAAAAGTTTCTACAAATGACATTTCTGCTTCTACAAAACTTATTGGACGCAGTTATACAAATTACTGAATTAGATAAGGGAAGTTGATATATTGACGACTAGTTTTACATCACAATTACAACAAACGATAATATAATTGGCATAACTGTAAAAATAAAAAATTTAAAAGTATTTTTTTTATAATTTTGATAGGTCGTGTATCAAATTTTCGTGAAAATATCTAATAACTGTACTTATATTAGTTATAATTACAAACCTAATCAAAATGTTGATTTCAATTCCTTTTCATTGTACAATTTTATAGTTTAAAAAGCTCAGTTATACTCTTGATGTTAAAAATAAATGCACTAATTCTGCAAATTGTGGCTCCATATATGGTGCTACAACTGACAACTCAAGATGACAAACTAATTTGGAAGTGGTCCACTTCGGGTGATTATTCATCTAAATCCACTTACAAAGTGCTATCCGAAGGAGGAAGAATCAAGAGCCATGCTATGTTCAAAGAAGTCTGGGGGGCAAGGGTACCACCTACAGTTAGGATTTTTGGATACCTAATGTTAAAAAACAAGCTACTGACAAGACAAGTATTGAGGAGAAGGAACATTCAATGTGAATATCAATGCCGAATATGTAATCAACATATTGAGGAATCGATTGAGCATTTACTGTTCTATTGCACCAATGTAAGAAAGGGTTTGGATCAAGCTATAAGGGCTACTCAGCAGTACAATAGTATGTTCAGCGGTACTGGTACCGATACCGGTACTGACACTGGTACACAAGTCTGTACAGGACATATGGATGTCAAGCTGGTGGGAGGCAAGGACAGGGGGATGGAGCAAGGAGGTGTGGATGGGATACATGTTGTGTGCATGTTGGTGGTTGTGGAGACAGCACAATCAGGTGATCTTTAGAGGAGCAACAATGGGAGCTGAGATACTGGGTATCAGAATCGTGCAGGAAGGTCGTTCTGTTGAGAGGAGCGATGTTGTTTTAATTTGTTGTATGTTTTGATTTTGTTGTATGCTTTGACAGCCACTGTCAAACTGTTTCAAAAAAAAAAATGCACTAAAAGTTATTTATCACATTTAACTAGATGTCAAACAGAAATGCGCTAAAATTAATTTCTCACAGTTCTTTAGCTTTTTTTAGCCTTTTGATTTAATATAAAAATAGCTGCAAAAAATAATAAATTTTTATATGGACACAACACACATCTGCCGTTAAAATAAAACAAAATAAAAAGTTCGGCTGCATTTCATTTTCAAACTTTATGATCTATTGTAGATAAAGATTTGTAGCAACTTATGGCACCGGATAACTCAAGTTTAATATATTACAAGAAACTGAGAAAAAAAAATTCAAAAATATTATTGAAAGATTGATTATATTCGGCCATTCTACTTGTTTACATCTTGGTACAAGGCAACAAGCAGCAAAAATTTCTAGCAAAATGTCAAATTAATTCACCCTACTCTATTTGTATCCTATCTACACTAAAATGCAATCGCAATAAATTCTGACTCGAATCAGTTCTGATCACAATTACAGAAGTAATTCACAAGAACAAAAATCAATGCAGTATTCAAGTTTTTAGATCCGACGGTGTAGTTGCCAGAGCTTAGTAAAGCCATCCTTTCTCAAGAAGCACATTCCAAAAAGGGCATAACTGTCATTTCACCATCCAGAACCTGCACAACGGGATGAAAAACTACTTTAGCAAACAAGAGTGTTGATTATAATGTCGGCATTAAGTGCCGGTCAGGTCTCATTTTCTCTTCTTCTTCTTTTTCTCTTTGTTAAATTGCATTGGTTACTTGAGTTTCTTTTTTTTACTTAAGAAGCAAGATGTAGCTATATACATGCAGGGGACTGGGCACACACAAAACTCTACTGATGAAAAATAGTGGACGATTTCTCAAAAACAAAGAAAAACATTAACAAATAATCTAAAGCAGAAATTCAAAGACAAACCTTTCAGAATTCCAACAACATTTTCTCTATTTATTCTCCAAATTAATAGCCCTTACTAGCCTCTCAGACACTTCTTTATTGAGTGTAATCCCAATGTCCATCATATGCTCCCAAATCTCATACGCCACCTTGGCCTTTCGATCTCTTAAGAGCGTGTCTATCAAAAATTGAAATGTCAACTCATCTGGCATCACGCCCCTCTCCCTCATATCCTTGTAAAGAGCCAATGCCTCATTTGATTTATTGCACCACCGGAATCCATTTATTAATGTATTATAACAAACCAAATCGGGATAAATTCCTTTTCCTATCATCTCTGAAAAGAGCTTCTTTGCTTGATCATACCGGCGGCGTTTACAAAGTTGATGCATCATTACATTGTACATAGTAATGTTTGGCATCAAGCCTCTCTTAGGTATTTCATCAAACAGCTCCTCTGCGAGGGTATAATGCCCAACTGTGAAAAACCCTTTTATCATGGTAGCATAAGTGACTGAATCAGGCCTAATGCCTTTATAATTCATCTCATTAAATAGCCTATATGCTGCTTGTACCTTTCTTGATTTACAAAATGCATCGATCAAAATATTACAAGAAACCACATCACAAAAACCACCTACCTCCATATGGTCGGATAAAATTGCGAATGCTTTGTCAACTTGGTTAGCCTTGCATAAACCCTTCAATAGTTGGTTATAACTGTATTTATCAGGGTTCATGCCACTGATTTCCATTCTATGAATCAGTTCATAAGCTTTATCCAACATTCCTTTGTCACAATAATGGTTCAATAAAATATTGTATGTAACTATGTCCGGTTTGCACCCATTTGTTTGCATGAACGATATGATGATTTGGGCTTTGTCGATCTGATCCATTTTCCAGAACCCACTTATTAAAGCATTGTAAATGGGTACTGTCGGTTCTACACCCAATTTTAACATCTCCATCAGGAGGTCATATGCTATTTCAACCTTCCTATCATTACATAGACTGAAAACCAATGCCCCACAAGTCACCATATCTGGTATAAACCCTCTCTGGACCATTTCATCATACAGCTGTATGGCATCATTACATCTCCTAATATCACACAAACCCTTGATTACTGTTGTGTAAGTGACCAAATCAGGGTTTGTTCCTTTGTTAACCATGGTCTGTAGAAAATGTAAAGCCTCATTCATGCTTTTACATCCACATAAATAATTCATATAAATATTACAAGCCCAGATATCAGGGAATGAGCCAATTTGATCCATGTCATGTAATAATTTATCAACTAATTCACCCCTCTTTGCCTCACACAAGCCTGAAATCCATCTAGAATAGGTGAAAGAGCTTAAAGAAAGCCCATATCGAGATAGTGTATCATAATACGTTTCAAGCAAATCAAAACAACAGTGTTTAATCAAAACGCCCATAAATCTATTATAATCCACAGAAATTACACTCCAATCTGATCCCTTTAATTCTTCAAATGCTTCTAGTGCCGTACTGACCAAACCGGCTCTGACATAGCCTGAAATAAAAAATCTGTATACAGAATGGTGAAATTGGAAGCCTCTGTCTCTTTTTCTTCTCCTTAAAAACTCCGTTAAAAGACCAACGTTTTGGTCTTTGGTTAGTAATGCAATTAGTGATTTTGTGGTGAAATGGTCATGGAGAAAATTCGGCTTCGACTCGGCCCACCAGTACAAGTGGTAGGCTACATCAGAATTAGATAAGCTTTCTATCACTCGGTTCAGAACAAATGTATTAAGGTCTACATCGAGTGAATCCAATTCCT